>CM060916.1:702688825-703288825 GCA_030737875.1 Allium sativum | reverse complement strand
TCTCTTTCGAGTTCATTTGCATATATTATTCCCCTTGGGCACAACGGATCGTCAATCCATTCCGTGTAGCTGCATCCATTAGGGTACGATGGACAAGCCCGCATGCGCCGACCAATATTGTCGCCTTCTGCTCGAACCAGAACTTGAACAACATGACCGCAATAGCAAAGTACACGATAAGATTCACCTTCATGTTCTTGCGGTGGAACTCGATAGAATTCTACTTTTTGCTATGGTTGAGCGAGAGCCTATTGGTTCGATAGTTGAACATCTGGTACTTGAACTTCCTGTGGAAGATTTACGTGCCCCTGTTCATGCGATGGTTGAACATGTGGTACTTGAACTTCTTGGGGCCTAATTTGCATTAGAAAATCGAATTCGTCTTCGAGCTGCTGAAGTCTCATCTGTTCCCACGCCTGTTCATCAGAGTCAGTTTCTGATGGCCAAGAAGGCATTTTGAGCGAGTGATAAAAGGAGGAGGAAGTAGTAGAAAGAGAACGAAGTTGTTTGAGTGAGATATTAAGTGCGTAAATTGAGTAACATATATAGCCGCGGGGAGTAGAAAACAATACAATAACTAGAGCATGAGCTGATGTGAACGAATACTGTAGGGAATCTGCTTTTCTTACTGTCATGATGTGAACGGACACTGATTCTACTTTGCTTTACATGATACGGTTTCCAAAGCAATAGGGAGCGTTAATGAAAGAGAACGACCCTAATTTTTAACTCCTTTCTGTATTTGCATCTCTAGAGCGTACGAGTCCCCGGATTTTGTGTTTTGCTTTTTAAAAGCAGTTCACATGTCAAATTTGTAAAGGTTGCAATGTTTAGTAACATCAACTATTGTACGGCAAAGCCAGAGCAACTCAACTGTTGTGGTCATAATGTAGTCATGTCATATGACTCGATGCTACAACTCGACAAATGAAGACAGAGCTTTATCAATAATCATCTCCACTTGTTTAAATAGTTCATACTCCGTCTCCCATCCACGACAATTATTTGTGCTTTCTACATCAACCAAGACATTACGGTGAGAAACCACTAATTTTTTTGTTTCTACGTGTTCAAGTACTTCTTTGTATTTGACAACACGTTTTTTTGTTTCTATGCAGCTTAAATGGACGATGGGGAAATCAGTGATGAACTTATGAATAAAATGTTTGATGAGTATGAACGGAACAAGGAGGAGGCGAAAGTGGGTGGATTCGTTCCAGATACAAAAGAAGATGAAGTTAATAAACCCGAAACACGTCCACGAAAACACATAACCAGGCAAAGGGTTAACCACAGGCATCACAATCGAAGTAATGCTAGCTCCAGTGCTACTACAACCGAATTCTCTCCTAAAGACTTACTTATACTCGTGAAATCCTATATTGAAGTTGATAAAAGAGATTTGCTACTTATGCAAAATGGAGGACTTACCAATGAAGAATTTTGGTCCGTGATAACAAGATTACATAACAACAATCGTTCACGCACGACTTCACGAACGTCTGCTGAAATTCATATGGCTCATCGGCGGTTCGTTGAAGCTTGTGAACGATACCAGAAGATTATACAGACAGTTAAAGATGAAAACATATTTAAAACGAATAGGGCGACTTTTCTCGTTACCTTGCAGAATACGGCAATGATTTTGTTGGCCATGAGGCGTATAAACTACGTTGTAGTTGGCTTAGCCGATGATCTTTCGTTTACTTGTTGTTGTATCTTTTGTGTAATCGATGATTCTTCGAAAACAAGTATGAAGTTCTTGTAATTGTTAACCACATTTCATTAATAAAAAATTGGTAATACGTTACATTAGGAAATAATACGACGTTTCATTAATAAAAAAACTAGTTGCTACAATAGGAAATAAAACGTTACTACATCAACATAATACGAGCAACTACAAATACGAGCAACTGCAAATACGTTACTACATCAACTGCAGGAACCTTGACGTTATAATACGACGTTTCATCCCCATCCAAAATTCCGTCTCCAAATCAGACATTCCACTCAGATCTTTGTCCATGATAGCATCTCTTCTTGTTCTTTCTTATACGCATCTTGTTCTTTGTTGTACGCATCTTGCTCTTTCTTATACGCATCTTGCTCTTTCTTATGCGCTAAGTCCTCCGAAAAAATTTGTAGTTTCTTCTCTTCCAGATCAGCAATCCTTTTCAAAATTTATGTTCTTTCCTTAGCTTCTACGAGTCTTTTTTCCGCTTTACGACTGCGTTCTTCGTGTCGTGCGTTCACTTTTGATTCAAGCTCAACTTTTGTTTTGCCCTTTCTTTTCGCCGCTTTACAACCCTCAGGTCTAAAATCTTCGTCAATCGTGGCATTGAACTCATCAGCTAGGTTTTCTCCTACACATTGGGAAATATTGGCGGTTGACTCGCTAGGACTAGAAGAATACCCTGATTTTGAACTTTTTTCTTGCTCTTACTAGCAGATTGAACATTGCGGAGGCTTTTCGCAAGTTCTGAGTTCCACTTCGGTTGACTAGTAAGCAGCTCATAACAATGCATAATCTGGTAATAGTTTGGCCTTTTCGTCCCATTTTCTCTTGGAAAAAGCTTCTTGAACTCCTCGTTTGCCAGTCGTTTCTAAAGACTGAAAGAAAATGTATCAAATAGCATTCTAACAACCACTAATAATGTACGTACGAATAAAAAAATACCAGATTATCTTCTCCTCCCATTCCGCTTGGATTCGCTATTTTTAGTTTGTACACTTGTGACTCGTAATACTGGGTTTGACGGCTTATTTTCCCAAAACGTCCTTGAATCACCGATAACGTCCTTTGGCATTCAGGATGCTTATGAGTGAAGGCTTTCTCAACTATTTTCCAGAACGTGACGGCTGTTTGGTTGTTCCCCATTGCCGAATTTTGTGTGAAATGATAGTAGATGTTGCAAAGACTAATGTCCTCTTCGTCTGTCCACGGACTGGTTCCTTGCCTGCTTAATGGAGTTTCAAATATATTGCTCGTGTTGCCTTGCTAAAACTGGCTTCCATCAATCGTTGGATGTGAAAAATATCCGAAAGGTGAAGACATTTTATAGCAAGAGTTTGTTTAGAGTAAGGAGATGTAGGAAGAAGTTGTGAATATGTTGTGATGTACAAAGTCCCAATGGAATCATTTTATAGCTGAAAATACAGCCGTTTGGAAAGTTTTAACCGTTTTATGGCCGTTGGGAAGCAAGTACGAGGAGGAGGAAATAGCCATTAGGGAGAAGTAGCCGTTGAAGGGGTGGGGGGGGTGTGGCCAGCCGATTTTATCGGCGCGAGCCGATAAAATTGGCTCGCCACATTGTGAGCCGATTAAATCGGCTCGCCGGACCAATTCAGAATTCTGAATTGGTCCCGTAATATTCCACTGAATATTACACGAGAGGACAACTGTTGGGCGCAAAAACAACCCGAATTACGCCCCGTAACATGAATATTGCTCTTTTTTGGAGATGCTCTAAGTCTACAGTGTGACAAGGACGCAGCTACCCAGTAGCATACAGTAGCTAGCAACAGTCTCGAGCCCACTCCATGAAAGCAGTAGAAACGAGTACCATTTACATTTGATGTGACAAAGCGACCTTCTGAAAAGTAACATGAGGTAGAAGCATAGCCTTGCACTGTTTCAAGGAAGTATGACATAGCAGAGACTGCAGCAGCAGCTTCACATGGTTGACATTTCCATGTACTTCTCGAGTCAACATAGGAACAGGAAAAGCACGATTATCACATTTGAAACTGACGATGTTGTATTCTAGGGAAAGAGCTTGAAGGAGGCAACCATAAACATAAAAAAGAAAAGCAACGTCGTGTGCACATGGCATCACCTGTGTTACTGATAGGGTGAGCAAATGGTTGGTTCGGTTCGGTTTTATCTAAAAAAATTAAACCAATTTAAAACCAAATAATATGTCAACCGAACCAATTTAAACTAAAACCAAATTTGAACCGAACCAAATTAGTTCGGTTTGGTTCGGTTCTTTTAATTCGGTTATGGACTTGTACACAGAGCATTCATGGAGCATAATACAAAACAAATTTAACACATATTTAAAACAAAATACACTGTTCTGAAGCAAAATAACGAAACCAAAACAGTGGATAGAACATGAGAACAATATTCAGATATTACAATAATAGTCTTAGATTTAAATCATAAAGCCTTCAGTTGTTTCCTCCCACATGCATAACTAAGAGACCAAAAACGATAGCACACAGACCAAAAAAAGTGCAGTGCCAAACAGACCAAATCATGCAGCATAAGTTTCTTGAGATTGTACTGTGTTTCCTCCTGACAAAACAGAGCAAACAGACCAAAATGACAAAGCTTAGCATTGATATAATAACAATAAATAATACATACAACTACTACTTGCTAAAAGAACTAAGCTAGAAGGGAAATGGATCATGGATGTGCAAATAAAATAATTAATGTATGACAGCTGTATGAAAATGTTTAGTTTAGTTTGACAGTGTTAAGGTGAGATATTATTTTCATAGTATTCTACTTCATAGCATGTTTCAAACTTTATGACAGTATTTTTCAAACTAAACTTTACAAAGAACACAAAGCTAATTTGGATACATGTGAAAGGTATGACAATATGTTTCAAACTTTAACTTTTCAAAGAACACAAAAAATATTACAATTACCAAGGTAACCATTGGAATAAAAATGAACCATGTTTTTGTAGTTAAACTTTTCAAGCTTATTTGGATACATGTGAAACTATATGATAGTATGCTTTAGTAGTTAATTTGGACACATGTGAAACTATATGACAGTACGCTTTAGTAGTTAAAGCATGTTTTTATTTAGGAAACATCACATTCTGTTAGAATACCAATTATAATAACACATGCATGAAACATAGAAATAACATGAGATAAAACTCAAACTGATAATATCAAAAATAGAACTCAAACTCAAATTCACTAGTTTCAAATGTCATCGATTGGATCCAAAGCTAATATGCTTACAACTTACATCTGAAAATATAAAAAAAATGAAAAATAAAAGTTGCAGACAGTAAATATGATTTTAACAGATGTCGTTGAAATTTGCTTGCATCTAAATACAAAAATATCAAAAATAGAATTAAAACTCAAACTCACCAATTTCACATGTCATTGATTGGATCCAAAGCTAATTTGCTTACATCTGAAAATATAAAAAACATGAAAAATTAAAAGTTGCAGGCATACATGATACAACAGTAAGCATAATTTTAATAGATATTGTTATCTCTTTACCTGCCTCTAGCTTTTCCATACTACTTAAATCTTCCTCTAAGTCAATCTTTCTTGCTGAAAAAGAATTCCGCAACCAATCCTCGGCACAAATAAGGGACTGGACTATTTTTGGCGTAAGTGAACTTCTAAATGAATCAAGAACACGTCCACCTGTGCTAAATGTAGATTCGGAAGCAACAGCTGATATAGGGACAGCTAAAAGATCATGGGCCATTCTTGAAAGGACGGGAAACCTTGAACTGTTAACCTTCCAATATTCAAGTATATCAAACTCTTTAGAATCACTTTCATTATCTTCACTCAGATATTTATCTAGTTCTGTTTTACTTCCAAGGTTGTCTACTGGTTTCAACCTCTTAAAACGGATTCTCAAATCTAATTCATCATCATCATTCTCAACCATATTTTCTACCTCACTAGATTGAGTAGGACTTCCATACTTCAATTTGTACTCATCAAATAGTTCGAAAGTGGCATCTTTAACAACTCTTATTTTTTCTTCATACATCGATGGATAAAATGCTTCTAAACAAAACTCAATAAAACTAAACTTCCAACGAGGATCAAGGACAACAACAACATATGTTAATATGTTTATTTTTTCCCAACTGCCCCAATATTTTTCATACTTCTCTTTCATCTTTTTTGCCATGTTTTGTAGTTGAATATCACTATCCAATTGCATTTTGTTTAAGCTTTCAACTGCTTTACTAATCTCATGCAAATGAAGATTACTAGTAACATATGAAGAGCCGGACACATGCAAGGTGAGGTCATAAAATTTAGATAGAAAACCACTTAATTTTCGAGCATTTTCCCAATCAGCCTCCGTAGGCACTCTTGCCACCTTTTCCAACTCACTTCTATAAAATCTATCTTCTATATCAAACCTTTCAAAAGCTAGTTTATATTGTTGTGCCGCGTTAAGCATTAAATATGTGGAATTCCACCTAGTTGGTACATCTAGACATAAACCACTTTTATATTCCAACTTTTCAAGCAAAACACAATTTTTAAACTTCTCAAACCTAGATGGGGACTGTCTAACATATTTAACCGCTGCTCGTATACATGATATGGACTCTCCAACTTCTTTGAGTCCATCATTCACAACTAAGTTCATGATACACACAATACAACGCATGTGCAAATATTTTCCATCTAAAATGGTTCCTTTGAAGTTATTGAATCTACGTCTCAAATAACTAATCATGACATCGTTTGAGCTAGCATTATCAACAGTGATAGTAAAAATTTTCTCAATACCCCAATCCGTCAAACAAGTTTCCACTACTTTACCTAAGTCTTCACCTCTATGACTAGATATTGGACAAAAATTTAAAATTCTTTTTTGCAATTTCCAATTGTTATCAATCCAATGAGCAGTTAAAAGAATATAATTAACCCTTTGTATTGAAGTCCAGGTATCAACCGTAAGACATATCATTTGACATGAGTCATGTAAAATTGATTTTAATTTAGCTTTTTCTTCAAGAAATATCTCATAGCAGTCCCTTTGAATGGTAAATCTTGATGGACAATGAAATTGTGGTCCAAGAGAAGTAGACAAAAGACGCTTAAAACCAATGCCATCAATTGATTTAAATGGAAGCTCGTCTAGAATAAAATATTCTGATATGGCCTTTCTAACGGCATTCGCATCAAATTCCCATGTTTTTAAAGAGTTAACACTTCCATTTTCTCCAACGTTAAAACTTATTTGTGCTTGTGACTTGTCTTTGGTAAAGGTAAAATCCTTACAAGCATCAATATGATTTTTTAAGCTTGAAGTACCATTTTTGGCTGTATCAGAACAATACTCTTTTTTACAATAATTACAACGAGCTTTAGATTTACCTTCTTCGCTTATGAATGAAGTGAAATGATCCCATACTTTAGACCTTTTCTTATAGGATTTTCTTTTTGTTCCAGATTTTGAAGAATCATTCTGAGAAGTTGTTTCAGATTTTTGTGTCGAACCAGCTTCATAATTGGCCTAATAAGAAAATATAGCAAGTGTTAAGATTGATTGTGCATTAATCATCTTAATAGAAGTGCTAACAAAGACTTACATCTTGTGTTGATGGAGTTGAAGATGGAGCTCCATTTACATCGGCATCAGGTGTTGAACATGACTTGTTTTGTGTCGACATTATAGTATTTATCCCTTCTTGCTGAGTAATCTAAAGTTATGGCTTCTTATATTTCACCGGAGTCCGTGACTCTTGAAGCTATGGATGTTTTAGTGTTCACTGCATGAAAGTAAGTAATATTATTTACATGGTGGCATTGTATTTTAATAAGAAATGCAAGGATGAGACAGTATGTGTTTTTGTTATGTTATCCATTTCTCTCAGTTCTCCGGTAAGTTAAGGTAACCTGAGACGCTTTAGAAGTAAATCATACTTAAAAAAACCATTCTTTATGAAAATGAAAACAACATATAAGAAATAATTGTTATAGGTTACTTTTTTTTTTTTTTTTTTTTTTTGCATACATTTGCTCTGAATACAGTTACATAACATGATGTAAAGAACAATAGTTTTCACTAGCTTGCATACATTTGCTCTGAATACAGTTACAAATCAACTGATATCTATAAAAGACTGTAGCATAAGAAATGATGTTTCTAAACATGTAACAAAGTTAATCAGGTATATCATCAATAAACCCCTAAGTAAATATTCATGCTGAGTTCAAAAATGAAATATCTCATAAAAGATGAAAACATGGGTTTCTTCGGAAACATGGTTTCAATTTTGAACAAAAATTAATGACAGAGAAGGTTCTTCAGATATATGGATTTTTTTTTTTTTTGAAATAAAATTTGGAAGCCAGACATAATATTATCTCAAAGAGAAATTCTAACACAGAAAATTGGAATACCAGTAATACCGTTGTAAATATTTCATAAAAGATAAAAGCAAGAACAGTGTAAATGAATATTCAGGTATGAATTTCAGTAAGTCCTCAAAAATACTAAGCTGAAAGTTAAAAAGAATTATGTCAAAAATGATTAAGGATTGATCTTTTAATCTTGAAAGAACATGGATAAGTTGGCCTTCAGCATTTAAAACATACTGTAACGATTTCCTGTTGAAAACCGAAATTGCTTTGCAATCACAGATCAAATGAATTATCAAACATTACACTTCAGTCATTAACATGAACAACGTAATTTACAGGATGAAATCACGATTATTATGTTAGCAATAATCATGATTATTAGGTTAGCAATAATTGACTGGATGATATGGAGCATACATTTGCTCAGCAACAATAATCATCAATACTACTGATAACTCAGTAACAATAATCATCAGTAAAACAGGATTTTTTTTCAGTAAACTCGGTAAGGCTCCCGTATGATAACTTAGCAATTTAATAAAAATTGCTTACCAATACTACTGATTTCTGATTTGTGTTGGAGCCAAAACTAGGTGTGATCGACTATCGACAAGGCTGATGTGAGCGGCGAGCCAGATCTGGACGAATTTGGGGATCCGAGACTACTAGTCCAGGCTATTGCGAGCTTTTAATTGCGAGCTCCAAGTCAGATCTCGGCGGTGAATTGGGAAACGATAAATGTTGAATTTGGAGAGAAATGAGAAAATATATATTTAAAGCAGGAAGACGAAGAGAGAACGAGATCCATTGCTTGGCTTTGGAAATTGGAAAAATAGCGCATGATTTCACTTTTAGCTAAACCTAGATCCGGCCGCTTTGCAATTATATCGCTTTGGAAAGTGTAGAATTGATGAGAAGACAGAAGATTCAAGAGAGACCGAACAATAATATCAATATGCCAGCAACTGACTTTTCGCTAATCGCTAAGTACTTGTTCGGTTAAATCGGTGCACCCGAATTATTTTTGTTAAAACCAAATACATTTAAAAATTAAAACCAAATCCAACCAATCAACAAACACAACCGAATTAAACCGGACAAATTAATTCGGTTCAGTCGATTTATTCATTTTAAACTGAATTATGCTCACCCCTGGTCACTGACCTCCGACGAAGCTCAGTAGTCCAGCATGCATCAAGTTCAAAGACCCAGAAATCCACAGATAAGGCATTAGAAACATATACTTGCATTCCACAAAACATCACTTAACTGAATCAACAACCTCAAGCGGGCAAAACAAACAGCAAAAGTTAGAACCATAGCGTCTCATGAATTGCCATTAATCATTCCTACCCAAGCAAAGCCAAACCAGTCAAGGACATTAGTGATATCATTGAATTCAAGGATCTGAGCATCGACATCAAAGGGGTAACCAAAAACCAGAAATACGATAAAAACCCAGAAAAACAAAACTGAAGCCAACATTCTACTAACAAGACAAAACCAAGGTGAATCATTGAAGACCAGAAAGCACAATGACCCATCACTGACAAACGTCGAGACGCGAATTCAAAGTACCTAAAGGAGTTACTGCTCACCGTGATAATTCCACGTCAGTGACACTCTTCCAAACCTCACAAAAATGACCACTTGAATAACTTTAAAAGTAGTTTCCTGAAATCAATTGCAAGGTGGAGGAGGAGGCTTCAACTTCGGTACCTGTAGTGGAAATCGCAGATCTGGTGTGGATGAAGAAAATTGGGCGTCGACTCTCAAATCGGTTCCATGGTAAAGCTTAAATAAAAAGAGACGATACAGTTATCTATAGGCAAACATGCATGGCGAAAGCTAGGTTGAGGGGTAAAGATAGTTGAGGAGAAAAGAGGCACGATAGAATCGATTTAGTGGAGTGGAAAGATGAGGAAAGAAGAAATGTAGGAAAGCGTAGTCGCCATTTACATTGCCCATCAGAATAACGAAGCTTTGACTTAATATACTCTTAAATTGCATTCAGTTTGTTTTCATTTGTTGGTTTTGACAAATATTATTATTTGTTGTTCATTATAGCATTTTTTCTACCTATTTGTCATTCCTCTACCTGGATATGTAGTCCACTCATTTGGATTATTATTACTATTATTATTATTTTGTTTCAAGACCAGCATGATTGTTGATGCGGAGTTTTATGAGTGTTAGAATTGTTTGCTTCATGCTAATATATTTCATATTATATTTTTCTTTTAAAGTATACTATAATTTGTCAAATAAAATCTACCTTGAAATATGTTTCAACGAATAACTTTATATTTCACATTGAATACGTTGAAACTTAGGACTACGACATCTATCTATTAAATAATAGTAAAGCAGAACCTTTTAAAGCTCTCTCCTTAATTTGAGAGGTTTTCTCTTTTCTTAATTTTCTACGGATATTTTATTTTTAAATTAGTTTATCACTTTACACTTATTTACCATTTCTCTCACATTATATTACTTCTTCTGTCATTTTATATTTTGATAGGGACATTTCAAAATTTACACAATTATTTACTAACCGTTTAGCTTCTATCATTTTACATTTAAGTCCACATATTTAAATTAATTACAAATTCCAGAATTTAAGTAATTTAAATAAATTTAATTAAGCAATATTTCTTTTAAATAGTAAAAAGGGTAAGTTTGGTTTACATCCCTAATAAGTTTCAAAATTCACGTCACATCCGCCCATAAACATTTTATAAACTAGATCCCTACTTTTTGAAAAATCATCAAAAAATCAAAAAAAAAAAAAAATCAGAATTAAATAAAACAACTAATCGTCATCAAATTCATCCGTTAAAACCATCAAAAAGCAAAAAAAAAAAAAAAAAACAGCGAATCTCCAGTTTATTGCATCAAAAGATGCACTTATTTTGCAATTTCTACACACATGCATGCATATATTGTAGTTATGCATCGAATTGCAATATAAATGCATACGTGTATGCAGAAATTGTGCAATAAATGCATCTATTGATGCAATAAATCAATATCTGCATACATATATGCAGTTATAAATTTCTGCATACATGTATGCAGTTATATAGAATAACTGCATACATATATGCATATATTGGTAAGCCTTCCTCCTTTGTAACATTTATGCATACGTGTATGCAGTTATACAGAATAACTGCATACATTTCTGCAACAATTCGTACCCATACATATTAGTTCATTTTTTTTGCATACATGTATGCAATAATACAGAATAATTGCATACTTGTATGCAATAATTCATGCAGATTTTTTAATAAATACGCTGCATGAATTGTTGCATACGTGTATGCAATAAAACTGAATAATTGCATACATATATGCATTTTTTTTTCCAGACTTCTTCTGAGAATATTTGCGATTTTTTTTATTTTATTTTTTATGTATCAATGCATTTTTTCTTTTGAAAAACACGTGAAGTCAAAAATAAGGACCCGCTTTATAACGAAAGTTTGGGGAGGATGCCATTTGTATTTGCAAACATTTTTAGGATGTGTGCCTAATTTTTAGGATGAGTTCCCTCAGTCAAGATAGTTATAATTTTGCTGAGTGTGCACAAACTAGCCTTGCTTGCTAATAAGTTTGAAAATAAGTCTTAAATGTGAAATAGTTTCGAAAATTAGCCCACTTTGAAAAAATTTCCTTTAATGAATCAATCAATAAATTATTGTTAATTCATGTAGTTAACGTCAAATGTGATGTTTTAAAATGCACACCATGTTAATATTAACAAAAATAGCAAAGTGAGTTTTTTTATAAATATAAAGTTACATAAGTTACATAGTTTAAATAATATATGCAAACAATAATAATTTTTTTAATATACTACACTTATCACAATAAATATATCATCAACTGAAGAAAAATGTTGTTGCTTTAGATACCTGCATTTTAATATTTCTACAATTATTTGCTGAACTTCCTCCATTTTTTCGTGATATTTTATATATCAATCTATGCGTTTAAACTAGTCATGAAATTTTAAATTACACCTATTTAAAACATCTTTAACAAGTATATAGCCTATTTTTTTAATAGTTCTTAAAAATGTATGCCAATTTTATTATGTATATCATATTAGAAAATGTAGTTTTTCGTGCAGCTAAAAAAATGTGTAAATCACATAACATGAACATTTATATCTATAATAATGACAAAGTTAATTTGTAAATTAGTTATGATTCATTTATATCAAGGATTTACTAAATATTATATAATAAAATTCCTTTTTAACACCAATAACTCTACAATAAATTTATACATCTTTTACAGAAAAAATCAACTCTTTTTGCCGTACTATACAATTAAACTAACTTTGTAATTCTACATTTAACTTATTTAAACAAATTCTATTAAATAATATTTGCTAATTCATCGAATAGATTGCTAACATACATCAATTTCAACATGTATATTTATATGAATAAAAAATAAATAAAATTCTCAAACACACATACATACATATTGTTTATCAATTAGCTCCTAATATGTGTAGATAATTTATCAATTAGCCCCTAATATTTTATATGTATGTCCACATATATAAATTAATTACATAACCAATGATCTAAGTTATTTGAATTAATTTAACTAACTAATATATTTTTTTGTAAATACTAACGAACGACAACTTATGTTTTTTTACTTCAAATGCCTGCAATTTAAATTTTCTACAATCATTTACAAAAAAGTGCCTCACGATTCTTTTCTATTATTTTACATTTAAGGTCATATGTTATAATTAAAGGAGTTTTTAGTGTGAAGGACAAAGTCAAACAAAAATTTGTTCATAAGGACGGTCAACAAAAAAATTATCCCCAAGGACAATTTTACACTAGATAGTGGAATTCAGGGGGGTCCACTGTTTTTCCACTTTACACTAAAAGTTGGCCTTTTGAGCAAATTTTTTGGCTCTTTTCCTTTTGAGCAAATTTTTTGTTTTTTTTGTCCTTCACACAAGTTTCCTGATAATTAAATACATAATGTGAAAACTATTTAAATAAATTTTACAAACTATTATTCGTTTTTTTTTTTTTTTTTGGGGCAAGGAAAACTAAAAATGAGAAACTATTATTCGTTGATTCACCTAATACATCACATCAGTATAACAAAAATGAGAAAAATTCCATTTAGATGTATAAATATGTCAATCACAGATTCACATAACATAATTATCTACAGAAATAATCAAAAGTTTAAAGTTTAATTCATTTATACCAACATATTTACTCTATACTACATCAATGCATTGTAATATTAACATTAATCTATCTATCTGTTAATGACTCTCAAACCGCATGGTATAACAAAAAATCAAACTGAAGCATATCGGCAGTAACATACATTAATGTTTGCAAACAACCAAAACCGAGCCTGTTAACAAAGTAATACTCCATCAAACTGCATTGTATAGCAAAAATATAAAACCAAAATATATAGAAAGCTTACTACAATCATATTTAAGTTCTTAAATCACAGTACAAAATAAATCTCAATCACAACCTTGGCCAGCACAACCATTGATTTATTGGCATCCCATCCAATATGCATTCAAGAAGATAATAAGGTTAACACAGGTTTGCAAAGCTCGGAAAACTATTATGTATGTAATCACTGCTATAGACCACATGCAACATAACCTTATAATTCGTTTTCATCTGCAAAATTAAAATATCAGAAATTATCCAAACATTACAAAATTAAATACCAGTTTAACGATGGTAAAGCAGACAGTATAAACCTACGGAAAAAAATAAATAAAGCAACAGAATTTAAAACAGTAAATAAATTAGCCGTATACCAAAAAAATTAAAAATTAAATTCAATAACGAAAAATCAATTCAGGAGAAGTATTCTCGAATGTGAAGAAAAGTACAACAAAAGTTAATTACCGGTCGATGCGTTATCTAGGATGTTGAGAAGGGTTTGGAAAATGTAAATCCGTAGATTGAAAATGATTGCGAATTCGACGCAAAAGATGGATTTCTTTTCAGACGCACATCTTTCTAATTCCAGCAGGATTTTTTTTTTCTCTTCTGATAATAGTTTAATGTTGTTAGTTTTTGAGGCAGATGTATTTGCTTTTAAATTGGACGACGTGCAAAAGGCTATTAAATTGGTCCTAAATTGTGCAATTAAGGGAATTAAATTAATTTGCCTTTAATTAGTTTTTAATAGAGGCAGCACCTTTTTTATGCCCTTTTTATACATTATAATAATGCTCCTATAGAATCAAATCTGGTAGTGAATATAATTAACATAAGTAGCTCGAACCATTCAAACCAACCTCAAAATTTTCAGTTCACAATCACTTTTTATATTAGTTATCATATAATCTTTCTATTTCCTGAATATATTTTAGGTTGACAAAGGCACGTTTGTTATTTTATTCTGGTTCATCAAATTGTTCCTCTATATATGATATGCAATATTATCAATAAATTTATTACCTGATTCATAGCCATCCTGGGCAGGAATGAATTCTTCTTTATGTGCATCAGTTGATATGCATTCCTTGTTTGAGTGATAGTGGTTATTGTTCAGTCACACAATTAGAAGTACGGATGTATAATATTTTGAAGGAATAGATGCTTCTAGGGTTTGTGTTTTAAATCTAGTCTCCTGAGCCTAACGATAGTTTGATCTTTATCTCTTGTATATTATCACTGTTTAACATGGGTAATTACTAAAAAAAAAAAAAAAGGTTAAACTGTCATTATTCTTATTTGTAAATAATGATCACGATTAACATTTGCGTTTCTGGTTTCATCAGAGGAGCTTCCCATTATTGATATGCCATGTGTTGGGGATTTAACGGTTTGAGACTATTACAGGAAGATGATCGTTGTACTTCAAACTTCCCGGATCTATAGAATAGATTCTTTCAAACAATAGTTCAACCCATCAAGTGCAAACGGGTTATCGAACAATCGAATTTCAGGATTCAATGATGCCTTGGAATAACGTAATTGGATTCAAAGTTTATACGACTTTGGTTCGACTAGGAACACTCTGAATTTTAATTTCTGATGATACAAATAAAGAAGAGAACGAAGAGAAGAAGAAGAGTGATTCTGCAACACTTTCTTGGTGTTAGAACTTGCAGTGTGCGGAACTTCTAAGAAAAAGAAGATGAAATGAGAGTAAAGGTTAATTTGAAACAGATTTCGGGAATTCCTATTTATAGTGATAGACGGAAGCGACAGTTCACCAAGTGTCATGACCGTTTGAAACAGCCACATCCATTCCAATTTAAACAACATGTCCCTTTGTTTTGCAGCAACCAAAAATGTTGCAAAATTGTCCCATCTGTTCATTTAAAACAATTTAAAAGCGTCGCTATTTCGCTTCCGGATTTGAATTTTTTTTGGGTTCGCAGCGAGCTAAAAAACTGGCCTGTTATTATTCTGAAATTCGATCAAAAAATATCGCTATTGGATACAGACCTGAGATTCGCAACCCGCACCGATACTTGGCCCGGTCCGGTACGGTTTGGTCGGACCGATGGCGGCGGTAGCACGTGCGTGCGTGTCGGTGATGCATGGCCTCCCTTTTTACAACAACTCAAACATTTGGATGTCCTAAGGCCCTAACACCCTCGTCACAAAGCCACTTAAGCACTTAGAAACGTTTTTCTATTTTCATTATGTGGGATTAATCCTACACCCTCCTTCTTCCTTTCTTTCTTCTCTCTTCAAAAACAAACCCAAGCCCCAAAACAAATTTCAAAAATTTCTAAAAATCTCCCCTAATTTTCAAAATAAAAATAAATAAGTTGGATGGTTGATCACTATAGTGACTTCCTACATACCCAAGTGGGATCACGCCAATGTAGTTCTAAGATCAAGTTTTGCATCATCGTGAAAACAACACATAAATAAAAGGTATCTTTTGGATTTAAGCCTCTACTTAGTATAAATCATTCAAAGTTCTAGCGAGATTCTATGGTGAACAAATCTTGAACCGAGTATCTCTTAATGATAAAACCGGAGTAATCACACATGTTAATTTCCTTAGTTAGAGTGTTCAATATTTCTCAACATGTTAATAGCTATGTGCTTTTAATCCGGGTCCATGATTCTACTTTAGAAAGCGGTCTTACTTTCCTAGGAAACGGCTTGATTTCCATACTTATATGGGCAAGTCTCATAAGGTTTTTCTACGATACACCTTTTAAGA
Source organism: Allium sativum (assembly GCA_030737875.1). NCBI lineage: Eukaryota > Viridiplantae > Streptophyta > Magnoliopsida > Asparagales > Amaryllidaceae > Allium > Allium sativum. Next base: position 703,272,499 of record CM060916.1, on the reverse strand, counting down.
TTTCTAGACTTATTAAGGCTATTTATCAATCCTTTGTTCTAGCAAAATCCAACACTAAATATTATAGGATTATCGATTTAGTGTTCCATAATCATTGTCTTAACTTGTTGGTACCCAATGAACTTTGTCTATCCTTTTAAAGACATAAGTTGGATTTTTGTTAAGGATAATCAATCTTCATTCATTGACCATAGACTCATTTCTTTTGACTTTATCCAAATCATTGCCTTTGGAAGATCTTTTGTAAGTGGGTCAGCCAAGTTTTTCTTTGTTTCTATGTTGTCAACAGTTAAAACTCCACTTTTGGGTAACTGTCATACAAATAAAAATATCTCTTTTTATTTGTTAAGTTAAAAATAGAAATTGTATACAAATAATGAAAATAAAAATTATCTTTTTTATTTGTCATTAGTAACATAGTAATATAATGAAAATGAGAATTATCTTTTTATTTATCATTAGCGACATAGAAAATGGCAAGTAAATTAAATTCTTCTTTTACTTGTCATTTGAAATGTAGAAAATGTCATGTAAATAAATATTCATTTTATTTGTCATTAGAAACATAGAAATTGTTATGCAAAAAAATATCATTTTTATTTGTCATTAGAAACATTGAAATTGTTATGCAAATAAAATATTCTATTTTAATTGTCATTAGAAACAAAGAAATTGTTATGTAAATAAAATATTCTTTTTATTTGTCATGTTAAACATAGGATGTGAAGAAAATAAAATATTCTTTTTGTACATATGAAATATAGTATGATAAACAATAAAATATTCATTTTATTGTAACATGTTAATGTTAGAATATGATAAACAATAAAATATTCATTTTATTGTAACATGTTAATGATAGAAATTGTTTTACAATTGAAATAATCTTTTTATTGTAACATGAAATGTAGAAAATGTATAGACAATAAAATACTCTTTTTTTATTTATACATATGAAATGTAGAAAATGTATAGGGAATAAAATATTCTTTTTATTTATACATATGAAATGTAGAAAATATGTAGTCAAAACATGAAATGTGATTGAACCAAATACACTTGGTTGCTGATATTGATTGTGATGGATTGACTGTTTGGATTGTGCTCGACCAGTTTATGAGCAAAATACGCTTTTATATTTAGCATTGGGTTGGGTAGAGATATTTGTGTTCTAACACCTTGTGAAACACTTCACGATTTGACTATAAGGTGTTAGCGATGTTGTTTATTTCAAAATTTAATAAATGATTTTGAAATAAGATTTCTTAAGTAAAAAGAATAGTATTCCGGATTTTGGACAGGGAATGTTTTATAAAATGTTTTATAAAACAGAAAGGAATTCGAGGGCTATACCCGATGTTTTCGAAATGATTTGGAATTGGAAATCTATATGGATTTGAAAGTACTTGTGATTATTATGTTGTGAAATGATTTTCCATACTTCGGAATTTGAAATGATTTGGTATGTGGCTAAAGATTCGAGTAAGCCGGACGACTAAAAGTATGGGTGTTATAGCCTTAAATGTCTTTCGGCGGTGTATGCTTCCATGCGTGGAAGGTGCACCGTCAGTCTAGCCTGCTCCATCGTGGGAGGGGCACATTTATATCGAGTTGCTTAGGTGTGTTCCCTTTGCCTTGTCTAAAGGGAGTCCGATATTTGGTTGCATACTTGTTTGTATACATTTTTACGTTTCGGAATTCATATTTCCAAATATTTTGTTTTCGAGATCCCGAAGTGAAATCTACTTTATTATAAAGGCTAGATATGTATTTCAAATGATTTGAAATAAAAGAAATCAGGAAATAAAGTTCAAAGAAATAATTTCTATAAAGTGAATTGGATTTTGAAATCTAAGTTTAGGGATTAAGCCTAAGTGGGTAGATTGGGAAAAAATTGCATGTTGTATGATGCATTGTAGATCCATAAGTTTATTTATGGTTGTTGTTTATGCACTGGCAATCCCATGGAGTAAACCCGTTCTGCATTAGCGGCGTGGTCCTGTGATTAGCCTCATTATTAGATAATTAAGTAAGATTTCTCATACCAGTCTCATGACTGACTCGTAGTTTGTTTTCACTTGCAAACTCGGGTGCCCTTATTTTTACACGGGTAGTCGAGTGACTTGTTTTGAAGATATTTATTTATTAAGTAGGATTCTGGATCAAAGCTTAAAGATGTGTCCAGAGCATTGATAGTCTTCCGCTGTGTTGTATTTAATTTGTTGTAAATTAATCTTCCGCTGTTGTATTATTATATTCGATGTAGTCTAATATTCTGTACTCTGATATTGCATTATTATAATGATGTAATAAAAGTCTTCAATTATTTGTTCTGATGTGTTGTATTCCCAAAGTTAGCGTATGCGGGATTCGAACGGTCTTGGTCGATTTAGCGATCAATTAGATCCGGGCAAAATCCGTGTTGTTACATCTTATCTCTCTCTTCAACCACAACGAAGTATTGAGCTTGATAGACTCTCGGGATAACGACGAAGTGTGTTATCCTAAGCTTGTTAAGATGTTTAATGCGAATCTTAATCGCAGGTTTTATGAAGACAACGAAGACCAAATTTGGTGTAGCGTCAAAGGCACGCAAATTGTTCTAGATTGCAAAATCTTGGGAACTATCTTGAATTATAGAAGCACGGGTTCAAATTTTTTGGATTTCAAAATTGATCAAACCAATTTAGAGACTTTATCACGATATATTTGAAAGCAATACTAACGTGGAATTAAAAAAAAAATCACTTTTTCTGTCCAAAAACAAGAATCGTAAACCTTATCCTTCAATATATCATCACTCCTCTTTTTGGAAATTTTAATAATCCAACTCTCAAGGTCAAAAAAGCACTCTTTGCTATTATTGGTGACTATAATCAATTGGGCCGACATGATCTTAAAAGAATTCAAACCCATAGAAACTTCATTAAGAGAAAACACTCTTTACTGTGGAGTCACTATAACAAAATAGGGCTTTGACAGCAAAAACAAATAGTGTTTCAGCTTCTTCCCTTTAAAAGCTCTGGCACGAAGGTAGCTAAACGCTATTTGAGAAAAACAATCTCGCGTATACAATGCAATACAACTGAAAAGGCGCGGGATAACTATAAATTGTGCGGGAACTAAAAATAAATGCTTTTGCCTATTACTTTCAGAACACGGCTCCACTTTCACTTCATCGCCTCAAGAACATAAATATCTCTAATCTCACTCCATCGCCTCCAGAACTCAACTATCTCTAATCTTAACATTAAATTAAAAATCCCTAAAATGTGAAATCGTCAATCGCTAAACAACCGTCAACAGAAGCCGATCTCGCATCTCTCTAATTTAAATGGGCATGAGAGGTATTGCCTGATTTATTATATATTTTTCACTGCTTGTGGTTATGGATCTTAATTTGTTTACTATTCGAAATATTCTGACGAAAATTGGCATGAAATCAACGTGTTTTGGAATGTATTAGTTAACTAATCTGTGTATTAGTTAAATGAAAACACTAATTTCATGAGAATTTATTTGATTGCGTAGATCTGTTATTTATTTGATATTTTCAAATATCGCTACTAGATATAACTTCAATATTCTTTTAGGAAAATGGTGTAGGCCTGAATATCGCTGATAGTAATGTGAAATTTTGCATGTTTTTGATGCTTCTGGTTCATTCATAATAACGATACAAAATGTTATCTTCTCTTGAAACCTAACTGGTTTGTATGAATTCTGGCTGTAATATTTATGAATAGTTGAGGGTGGAGTTGTACTGCCCACATTTATGGTTGACTTGTTTTTTCATGTTTACACATTCTTTTTGTGCCAGTTGTATTCAAAATAAGGATTTAACTACATTTATAGTTAATTTGATTCCTATTGATTTTTAGTTATGCGTATAAAGTGTAACCATCTAAGAGTGTTCTTCTCAGAGAAGGCTAAATCTTCTGTTGTGTTTGGGATATTATGCTTTAATATGCTCTTATTATTTACTTCTATATTTACAGTGGGTCAAGGAACCAACAATACTAGTAACACGGATTGAGTATGCAAATATGTATCACACCGTTATAGATTGGTATAGTGTGTATGCTGTCTCTAGAGTCACAAAATTACCCGGTCGATCACATTTGGTTTTTGTCGATGGATATTGCAAGGTATGATACAGACCCTCTATCCTTGTCTATTGATTGATGTTTATCATTTTGTCTCCAAATTGAGTCCACCCTGCAATAGTCATTTTAGAGAGCACAATTTGATAGTTTATACATATCTAAAAAATAAATAAAAAATACTTCCCATTTACCGTGATCTATGCATTGTAGTTTCAGTTGAGTGTTCTTTTTCAATAAAGTGAGGTAATGAGCTTTATTAGCCAAAATATTAATGAAGCAATTGACATTTAACTATTCTAAGTATGCCAATCTCATAGCTGCTAATGAACAGTGCTAAGATGGAAACAGTCTCAATCAACATACATACATACATACATACATACATATATATATATATATATAAAATCAATAGGAAATAGGCCTATAAAACAGTCAATCTGATCCCTACATTTTATAATAATACTATCATATTTTTATTTTCAACTAATAAAGAATTAATTCCTACTTTTGATTTGGGGTAGAATTGCATCATGAGAATTAAGTCTATCAATTCAGCGGCTAATGAGAAATCTGAAAACATAGAAAATTATTAGTAAATAGCAAAAGATATTGAGTAAAAAACAACTTGTGTTAAAGAAAGTCCCAAAATGGTATATTTCACTGCCATTGATCACTACTCTGAGATTCCAACTGTCTGGTCCTCTTCTTTTGATATTAGGGTCTGGTTGAGGGAATGGTTGACTTAGGGGATGTTGCTGGTTGGAGTGGGTCCGAAAGGTCCAGGGACAAGTTACATGAGGATGAGAGAAACGATCCTCTGCAATGTAAACTGCAGCCATGTCCACTACATCTACAGCGGTTGTCTGGAGGATACGGAAGAGTGTGGATGATCTAGAGTACAAGCCGAAGTCATCGATATGTGGTAGTATTGAGAATTGATTGAACTCGCCGTGTCAGAATTGGTGGCTACTCTATCACACATTCGTCCATAAAAGTTGTCCTGAGACTGGAAAAATCGAAGCACCCTCCTACCGCATCCCATATAGGAATCACCCTGGGGATCAGTAGCGAGAAATCCTTGCAATCCGTAAATTCCAACCATGACAGAACCACAGTGTATTTCTGGACGCTAAACCAGAGATTATAAGTAGTTATTCCACTTTATGAATATCTACGGTCTTCAATTGCTCCGTCTTCATTCCCTTCAAGTTGGTTTCGTACGCAACGTTGATTCGAAGTGGTTTTGGATTTAGTTCTCATCCCGGTCTCTTCGAAAACAACATGTCAAAAAGGGTCAAGTATATTTCATTGATAGTTGGTGTTTTAACTATCAATGTCAAAACAGTACGGTTAAGTATATTGGCAGCTCAGATCCTTTTCCTTAAAACCATTTCTTAAAAGCTTATTTTAAAACCATCGAATTGGGTTTAAACTTCGTTATAACTTCCCCTTTATAAACTCGGATTTTATTATCAAATCCTTACGCTAATCCATTTCATATCCCTTATATTTTGAAAATCTCTTTTTAATCTTCCCCGCTTGTACTTAATTAAGTAGCCCTTATTTCAAACATCATATTTTGCTCCACCACCCGTTATATAAACATTGACATAATACTTCTCTTTCCTAATACAATTAAGTTTTATTTCAAATCTTGATTCCTTCTCCCATTCAGAAAGTCTATTCTTTTAATTAAAATAACAATTATCCCCATCATTAGAATAAAACTAGTTTACTTCATCCGTGATTAAAACCGATTTGTTAATCACTTCCTTAACCGATAGCAAACTATATTTGTAACAACCCGTATTTCGATAACATGTTAAAACGAGAATCAAGGCAGAATTTAATTTTAAATTCTGAATCAAGTAAAACGGGCTATGCCATTGCGTTCGTCTCGGAAAAATACACGAAATAGAGTCCGAGTTTTCGAAGATCGGAGTCCGTATGACCCGATTAAGGCCCAACGAAGTTTTCAGAAAATTTCAAAGTAAAAACAGATTTCAAATTCAAGTTTGAAATTGGAAATTTGGGCCAGTTTGGGCCAGGCGGGAAAATTCCCGCCAGAGCACCCAAGTCGACAGCCCTGTCGACTTGGGAGTCGACTTGGTTGGACCCAAGTCGACAGCCCTGTCGACTTGGCTGTCGACTTGGTCCAGCCGGGCTGTTTAGCCTGGTGCACCATTTTGAGATTGTGTTGAACTTGGGGGCCAGATTCGGTTTTAAGGGCTAAGATTGCAACTAGGGTTTAATCCTATGGCCTAAAACACTTGCCTAATCTATAAATAAGACCCTAACCTAACCCTAAATCATCATTATTCATTCATACAACTAAACTATGGCAAAATTTTACCTCTCATGGCCTCCACTCTCTTCATAAAATTTCTAAATTGTTTCTATGAGAGATTTTCCATGCATACAAGTGTTTTCAAGCTTGTATGAGTGTCATAAGCTTGCATTCAAGACAAGTTTCTATCTTTGCATCATAAAGCAAGGGTTTTGATCATTTTGGCTCAAGGGTTTTTATGTTAGAGCTTGCATTTTGGGTCTATTTGATTGCATAAGGGCTTTGTCATATCTTTTGTGCCTTCATAGCAATGTAAGCCCTTTCCCTACTCTTAGATATTAACTATGAAGTTAAATGTTCATGTTGCAAGTTTGGGTTTGATCATTGAGTATGATACATGCTATCATGTCATGCAAGTTTATGAAGTCATTATCTTGATCTTGTGGGCTAAAAGCTACAACCTTTATGTTGAAATGTTGCATTATGCAACATGAGAACCATCATAATCTTTATGTCAACTTGCATATGAAGTCATAACCCTTATATGATGATATATGCAAGTTACTAGCCATCATTCCATGTCTTTTGTCACCATGATTTGCTTATGTGCCAAGTTTGGGTTTATGCATGTTTTTGGGGCTTAAGAATGCAACATGCAAGTTAATGAACACATTTGTGCCTCATTTGCCACCATGATTAACTTGTGGCTTAATATCCATTTTTGTCATGCCTTTGCCAAGTCTCTTCTTTTAATCCATTACGTTGTTGCGAACGTATATGCGAGTTTAAAAGCGTTGGGTTATGTTATGGGTAGTTTCTAGTGACATGAAAATATAACTTGAAAATATGACTTGAAATATAACATGGAAGTTGACATGTAAGTATGCATAAAAACATAAGCTTGGGAATTTACCTATTAAGTTAGGTCTACCCTTTGGGAATTTACCTATTAAGTTAGGTCTACCCAAATGCTTGAAAACTTGTAACATGTTTTGGAAACATGATGGACATGACACTTAGATAATATAAGTGTGGCCAACTCGAGGTTGGGTTGAGTTTGCAACGTAAAGCTACCCGGAACCGACCGGCCTAACTAGTAGTTGCAAACAATAGGACCCAATGTGAGAAGTTGGTCATGTTGTGCTTGAACCCGAGGTTAGACCAAGTTGTGGTGTAAAGCTACCCGGAACCGACCGGCTTAACTAGTAACCACAACAAAGTACAATGTGAGAGGTTGAGGTGCATTAAGTAATTAATGCCACATGATAGGGTTAAGTTAATTTGATTAATGACTCTTAATCAAATATGACATGGACAAATGGGTTAAGTAATTTGATTAGGCTAATGATACTTAACAAAACATGACAAGGTTGGGTAGGTTAAGTAATTTGATTTGCCTAATGACACTTAACCATTTTTATACGACTAGTGGACGGGGTTAAGTTAACCAACACTTAATCAATCCAACACGATAACTTGGTAAGGTTAAGTAAGTTTTCTTAATGACGCTTAACCGAAAAATACAGTTAATGGATGGGGTTAAGATTGGACTCAACTAGTCTAAGCATGGGAATCGGATGGGGTTAAGTTAGCCTAGACTTAATTAATCCCACTTGGTAGTTTAATGGAGTTAAGTTAAACACCTAACTAATCTAACATGATGATTTGAGGTGGTTAAGTGACCTATACTTAATCAATCTAACTCGTGAATTTATTGAGGTTAAGTTAACCTATACTTAACCAATCTAACGTGAAAAAATGATAAGGCTAAGTCACGAATCGCTTAAATACGCTTGACCGATTTGACTCAGTAATTTGATAGGGTCAAGTTAATATATACTTAACCAACTTGAGCATGGTTTGTAGGGTTAAGTCTTGAACTTGGATACTTAGCCAATTTTGACATGATTTGTAGACGGGTTAAGTCATGAACTTAAGTGACACTTAATCCATTATGTAAACCCTAGTTCTGAGGATTAGGTGGGTAACCGTAGTTAACAAGGATAACGGGAATAAGGCTAAGTGGTAAACCTTAGTTGAAGAATAACTAAGTAATGATTCTTAGTCAAGGAAATTTAGACCAGTTCATAGATAGATGAGTAACCTGATACGGTAGGTCATCGTTTAAGTATACGAGTAGGAGCAAGTATCTGATTTAGATAAAGGCTCCAACGAACTGGGTAACGAAGCAGCGGCTTCGGGGAACGTGAGGGTATTCTTGGTATCCCTCTGTGAGTTGCCAGGTGATCATACTAGGCTCATGAGAGGTTAAGGTCTGCGTTAGAAGAACCAAGAGTATGCCTTGGTTGCTATACGAGCGACCTAAAGACGGGGATGGATAGGGGATAGTCGACGATACACGGTCGTACCCTAGATAGCATTTCGTCAGGCTACCTACCATCTTTGGTCAAGCGTGTACGTACGGAAAGGTAGAGAACACCCAAAAGACCATAATTGCTATCTAATTATGGGTGCGGTAAGGCTTGGATGTGGGTTGGCCAGTGTTGTGTTCTCATACAGGATTTATCCTGTCTTGTCTTTCGCTAGTTGAGGGAGTGGTCTCGTGGGACCATAGCCACGAATAGAAAAACAGACCTTAGCACCTGCATCGGCAGATAAATCGAAAGCTCCCGACCGAGTCCTGTATTTCCTGACCTGCCCTGTGACAGGACTCGGATGGCACGATGTGATACATGTGCATACAGTCATGGAAAAACGATTCACGATATATGCGTGGGAAAAAGGGCGCGGTTGACGGTTAGCGTAATCCCTAGTGGCCCTAGGTGGTTGAACCCAAACCGAGATACGAAAACGTGCAATAGGTAAGCATAATCCCTAGTAGCCCTAGGTAGCATAAGTCCTAGTTGTACAAACGATAATTCATGTTGGAAGACCCTAGCTAGGTTTAGGGTAATAGTCCAAACCGATCTTAAGGATCATGGAACTATGTTAAAGTAATATAGAATCTCATGGGAAAGCCCGTATGGTCTACGGCAAGGGACTAAACTTATACATGGAAAGGAACATACGAGTTGAGTAACCTATATATGCGGCATATTAGGTTGACATGGACCATTATACGACTTTTGAGTAAGGGTCATTCATGGATAACACATGATACAGTTGGGATACTAGTACGGTAGGTGCAGAGCAGATGTACAGGATAGATACCATGGGACGTTATACGTGATGGATATCTTGGGGATATTATACTTGATAGAAACCTGACGATGTGATACCTTGTTTTATCTTGACACCGTAATTTATCATGACACCTTAGTTTATCTGAGTTCAGTAGTTCATCCTGTTATTTTGATTTAGCTTATCTATCTTGTCATCATGCTTATGTTCATCTCAGTTTCTCATGTCAGTTAACTTTACTAGTTTTTATGCTAATAGTAGATAGGGCTTACTCAGTCTTTTTGACTGACCCGTTTTGTTTCGCCTCTTTCCTTCCGTTTCCCCCCAGGTTACAGGGAGAAAATACTGTTGTTTAGTTCGGACTTCTTCTGCTTGAAGGTCATCATGGATGGCTTGGACTTTTCTTGGCTATGGCTACTTTACTGTTTTACTTGGGGAATAATTTTGGAAAAAGTCTTTATGCTTCTTTACTATTGCAAGACAGGTTTTGATGTACTCTGATGTAAAAGGCTTTAGACCTTAATTATTAATGTTTATGAAAGTTCAATTTTACTTCCGCTGTTTTATATGTTCTGTCTTGTGATATTTCTGTGCATGTTTACCAATAATGCCCCTCTAAAGCTAGTGCATTCCTTTGCGAGTGACCCTAGCGGAGGCGGGGTGTTACAATATTACTGATTATTAATTTAATAATCATTAATAAACTCCGTTAAATAAATATTCGTTAAACCATTTCTATTTGATTTAGTCGAAAACCAATGAATTTAATTACTGTTTCTTAGCCACCTAACATTATTCTTGTTTAACTAATTTCATTTAATCCCACTTAGATTAATATAGTTAATCTAAAAATACCACCTAACCTCTTTATACTTAAATGATTATTTTAAAACAATAATCCCTATATTAAATTATGATTTATACGCTTCTAACATTTATTTAAAACCTTATACATAATATTATATAACTTATTGACTTATTTAAAAACCCCTACTAATATATTTTAAAACTTCCCTTTAGTTATAAAATAAATTTTATAACTTTAAATGCATCGATTCTCCCGCTGGCGAATAAATGTCTTAAAACAGGATCTTAGATCGTTTGCTGCCAATTACTAAATCAATACCGTTTATTGATTATCACATCAATATTGAATTTAAATTCAGTGTTCACTATTTAATCAACCATCAATATCTAATCAGGATATAATATCCATTGGGGTAAACAGTTTCATACTTAAATAATATAAATAACATATAGTGTATTTGAGGAATCCGGTCGGATCCCTCCAACCTTTCTGTCCTTGTATAGCAGATAATAATATTTGAAAACAATATTTAAATCAAAATAATCTAATACGACAAATATAATTTGTCGACAATCATTAACCAAACAACCAACAACCAAGGCATGCGATCATCCAATTATTATCATCAACGATGAGTTATATTTCTATATGAATTTAACACTGCATAGAAATCCAGAAAAGTGTGAGAGTTAACTCACCATATTTTCGGTTGACGTTTCGCACGTTGTCTCGTTAAATTTTAAACAGCGTTTAAAATTAACCAAAATACCGGTTGCATCCAACTCTAGCCAAACCAGCTTGGTCGTGTCGCCTTCGTCGCCACTACTCCAACGGACCGACTTCCGTGCAATTCTGTCGTCGTATGGACAAGTTATACTAATTACCAGTGTATATTTGATTATTTAAACTAAATTTATATTAATTAATTTATTCCTAATTACCTTGGTAAATGTTTAATTCCACGTCCCCTAACTCCATGCGTTTCCCCGGAAGCTTCTGCCGAACCAGTTTCCCTTAACAGCTACTTCGTTTGTTTACCCTTTTTGCACATATAAGGCATTAGACTTTGTTTCAACAACAAGGACTGAAGGAGGCACTGTCCTTTATTTTTGATCGAGTCATGCAACCCTTTTTTTTCCTTTTATTTGTTTGGGCCCGGGCCCAATCCAAACCCATTTACCTTCAAAGTCCACGTGTTCCCTTAACAACTTCTCTTCTTCTCTGATACCGTGCTTCAGGAAAAACAAATAATACCGTAACCACTTCGTTCTTCACCCAAAACGTGAACCCAGAAACTGGCCTCATCGAGCTGCTTGGCACCCGCCTCTCTCCAACGCAATGCTTTCTTCCCCATTATCGCACCGCCTTCTCATGCATAGCATCAAAGAAACCTCCCCACCATGCTTAGCTCGTCGACCTTCTTTTCACGTTACCATATATATTTCCACGTGAAGCCTTCCCTTACTACATTCACTAACCCTCCTCACGTCAACGCATACCCTTGCCACACCTGTAACCTTCACGTACGTCTCCTTTGACCCATGAATTGTTTTACATCCACCCGTCCACACTTCATCCCCACAGCGTGACCACTCCACCTCTCAAACTCCAACGTTCATCTTCCCTTCATCTTCTCCGACTACGTTTACATCTCCAGCAATCTCTTCCTTGTTCCGACATTCGAAACCGTACTGGAAATACGCCTTGCGAAACTTCAGTACCACCCAGGCCGATTCTCCTCACCGCAGTATACCCCACTCTTTTTCACGTCAACTTTTCCTCATCGTTCCCCTTATCACCACTGTTCTCCAGTTGCTTGTATCCGGTAAATCAAATTCGAGATCAGTCCCCGGGCTGCCGTGAACTCGGCCCTTGTCCTCATCCGAGCTGTTCTCATTCGAGCTCACTGTGTTGTCAACGAAGTAGAGAGGGATGGATTTGGTTAAGTTGTACTAGCTGAAATAGGGGTTTGAGTTTTTGTATATGTTCCAAGATCTAGTTTTTGTTTGAGAAAAGAAACAGAAAGATGGAAGAAGTGTTCAGCTTGGAAGGAAAATATCGGTTGATTGGTATATATAAAACCATATATAAATTTAATATTAAAACGATGGTACACAGAATAGTGCTCCCTTGCAGAAATTATGGCATGATTTAATGAAGAGAGGGGTGATTTTTCGTACTTAGGTATGTAAGTTAGGCTTACGCAGTTTAACCTAGGGGAATGGGTTTGAGGAATTGTTTAATGAATTCGATTTAACAGTTTGTTTTATATAGTAAGATATTTTAGGGTATAGCCTGTATGGGATTTTATCATTTAGGGACCTCTATCGACAGAAATAAAAATATTGCTGTATCAACCAACGCCCCACAATCCCAAAAATATAATAATATCGGTAGATCAACTTATATTGTGAAACCCCAAAATGTTGATACAGGGTGCAAAATACTCCAAATAAAAAGTAGTTTATTTTACGAAATAAAAATTACAGTAAAATTCTAAAAACTAATTTATAGCTACGTCTCAGAAATCTTGTCCAGATTTGAAACTGATATTTAATTATAATTAAATTATCGTTATGATCTATAAATGATTCAATAGCGTTTTTATGAAAATTTGAATTGGACATAATTTAACATCCATATGATGGAATCTCGATTTTTCTCCTACAATAGAAAATTATCATCTAATCAATTCGACCATTTCTTATTTCACTGAAATCCGACTTATATCGGATCATGTATATCCAGTTAAAGTTTAAATCGCAAATTACAAACTACCACGCCATTTCAAGCTCGTTTTAATTAATTTATAATATATATAAATTCGAACTCCATTTTAAATAAATAAATTCGATATAAAATACATTTATACCACCAAATTGATATTTAAAACCGATTTAAATATTCATAATTAACGTTCGAAAATCTGGGACGTTACAACAGTTTTAACTTCTTTCATCATCTCATTTCTTTCCATATGATTTCTGATGGAACACTTGCATAAATTTGTATGTGTAGATGCATTTTTTAGAATTTATGATACTTAGATATATATTTAAAAAGAAGGAAATAGAAAGCGTACAAGAATACAATGTCACGAGAGGCACGTGCAACAATATCGGCACAAGAAACAAAGCCTAACGTAAAAGTTAACAATACGAAGTCCTATTTTCTCTTATAAATGCAAATACCGCTAACAAGCTCATAGCAGTCAACATTTAAAAATTGGATTTTGAAAATTTCAAGAAATTCGTAAATGATGAGTGATATTACTTCGAAAGAAATGACAGCAAGTCTTCTAACTGTTCGAGGGAAACACGTAACCGTTTTGAGTATAGACAATGGTGGAATAAAGGGCATCATACCAAGAACTATTCTTGCTTTTCTTGAATCCGAAATTCAGTAATGAGTACTTAATTGATTTACTCAGTGAATTAGGGTCTGGAGTATACGGAAACAATGAGATATTATCTTTGGTGGTTATGGAAATACGAGAGGCATAGTTTACATCATCTTTTGATTCCTAAGTTTTTTAACATACTGTTAAGAATGATCTTAAGTTTGGATAGGATTTCTTTTCTCCTTCTAATATTTGTTGCATTATGTACGCCATCTTATGTTTATTTAATAGCAACAGTTTTATTCTCAAGTTTTTTTTCAAAATTAAGGTCCATGGTTAATCTTAATTGAGATTAGTAATGAATATTATATAGTGGATGATCAACTTGAAATAGTTATGTAAACTCTCGAGTTTTGTTTCTGGATACCTTAAGTTAAGCTACCATTTAAATACTATCGCTTAAAATTTGATTGGTTATATATTAGTAATGTATCATAAAGAATAGTGAATTATTTCCTGGTTTAATGATTTTTGTTGATGTTTTTTAAAGCTGATACTGAAATATGGAGTATGTCATTATTTCTAATAGATTTGTTCCTTTTGTCTTCGCATTGCAGAAAAACTTCGATAGTTTTGATTTGTTTCGGCATATTTTAATATAAATTTGATATAGAAGGAATAAATTTAGTAAAGGAACTATAATGGACCAAGGCAATATGTCAACTAGCATGTTTTTAAACTTATTTCTAGAATCCATTGTTTAATGTTAGCCTTGCATAAAATGTAAGATCAAAATCATAAAAGCTGAGACTACCTGTATATAAACTGTATTATACATCATATTGCATTAACATATGAGCTCACAAGCGAATGTTTCTTCTTCACCGCTGAAGAAATTAAATGCTTAACTCCATTAAATGAGATGAAAGTTTATTGTATTTCTTGTTCTTATGTCCACAAGTGTTGCACTACATATAATAGAAAAAGCATATCTATCCAAATGGCATTCAAAGGTGATCTAGGTAGTTTTACTAGTGTATAATAACACTGGTATTATGGTTTAACTTTAAATTTAACAGTGATATTTATCGTGTAGAAACTCGACGGAGATGATGCAAGGATTACAGCTTATTTCGACATGGTAGCTGGAACAAGCACAGGACTGGTGACTGCAATGTTAACCACTCTTGGCAAAGATGGTTGTCTATTGTATGCCACGAAAGACATGCCAAGGGTGTTAGATGGTAATGACTATATGTTCGACTCATTTTCTCACTATAAACATTCCATGTTAGCCTATGGGTTTGATGTTTAATGACTCATGATTTAATTAGCACCTGGACATGCATCTACTTTCTCATAGGTGATGCTGTAGATGCTACAGAGATTAGCTCTTGTACCGGTCAATCAGCTTTGCACATCTGTATTGTTCCCTGTTGATGCCAGCTGAGTGGAGATTCCTTCCATGATCATGAGGTGGATGATGCCACTGGTCAAATAATGGATGATTTGACTCTTTCAAAAAAGTCGTGTTCAGGTTAGACAATGTCACTTTCTATGCCTCAAATGTCCTTCTTCCTATATTTATTAACTCGGTTGGTGTTGTGAGAGTTGTTGCTTGCTGCAGCTTCTTCAACATCTTTTATTGACATAACTGAGCAGAGTTTGAATAAGAGATCACATAATTACGTAGCCTGTTGTTTAGCAAAAGTAAAAAGAGTTTTGGAAATACACAGCAATACTTGCATCAATTACAATAATCAGCGTCTTCCATTATGTACACTTTGCGTCATAGTTTGATACCACTATTTGTCATTGCTAACTAAACCGTTGTTGCCCTAGTATAGGTTCAACAGTCTAAAAAAAGATTGTCGTATATTGTAAGCTATGTTATTTAATCAATGATTTATGTTATAGCATTTATTCTTTTGTAGTTTGCATTATTTTTCCGTTAAATGCTATAAGTAATCACTATATCTTCATCAGTAGTGGTCTGACGAGAACGGTCAACATAAATTTGAGTGACTAGTCATTAGCAGCAATGTTTATTGGTTGTAGGGAACCTGTACATGGTAAATGTAGTTAAACATTATTTCTTTTACAATTACAAAATTTTAAGATGTATGCATATTTGATTCTATAATTTTTATATAGATACCCGCTCTTAAAGCTTGTTATCATAGGTGTTTCAATGGTACACGTTTGCCAATAATGAGAAAGATGTTAATAACTGATGATCAATATAACAACCCGAGCTTCCCCGGTCTCCGAAGAGAAGAGAAAGAACGAATTGTCTGAGAACAAGACTAATCGGAACGCAAAGAGAATTTTTTAATGCTTATTACAACAATTTACATTAGAGTACAAGAATATATAGGATATGAACAAATAATTTACATTTGATAAATATCAGAGATTTACAAATTACAATGCAGCGGAAAATAATACAAAACATGACTGAAAGAGATACATGGATACAGAGCTTTTCGAATATTATTCCAGCTGTAAACCAGGATCTTGTGAATATAAATATGCAAAACCAAAACTACTAGCTCCCATGTGGAAAATAGGGGCATCCAGAGTTTAGGTTAAAACAATAAACTCCAGGTCAGTCATATGACTAGTGTGAGAACTAAAACAATTATTAAATCTTTACTTTAAAATAAAGTAAATCAAAGGACCACGCTGTATAACATGGAATGGGTTTCCTCCCAAGAATACTAGTGCATAAAACAAATAGCACAATGCTTTTTGAAAAAATGAAGCTATTATAAGACTCAGGTCCCATCACACAATGCAACGCAAGCCAAAGTATAGAGTTTTACCTTATAATAGCCAAACATGCTTGGTACGTTTAAAACAAATCATTTTGATATTACTATAAGTGCATAGTGTGTAAAATCACTTCAAATATAAATGTATCAATCATAGACGGCATTAGCATCCCATGCCACTATGTCGCCAATAGTATACAACTAAAACCGTAAAATGTCATATTGGAAGTTGAATTTCCATCTGTGAACCAAGGCAAGGGATTGTCCTTACCGCTTCGAGACAATCTAGCCTACCATGTCTCAGGCAAGTACTCAGTTAAGCCTTTGGATCGTCAGGGCCGGTCCACACGGAGTGGATTAAGATGCCTGAACAATGTATTTCCCCGCCCTATGGGGCGAAATGGTTAGTACGTCGACCATATAATCCATCGGCCCCGAAGTGACCGATATAACCGAGGCGCCTCGCTTTCCATCATCCATATAAGTAAAATGTCAGGGCTTGCAAAAACCTAACACCACTCCTAGCTAGAAAGAAACGCATGTCCTCTCTGAGGTCCTCTCCCGTTTCCGGTTCACACCGGGGTGTGAGGCTCGCGAATTAATGCTATACACAAAGCTATGCTATTAAAGCCTTGCATTGATCATCAACCATAAGGCTTTGCTTTTCAATAGAAGCCTTGATCATTTGCATCTCAGCATGCCACACAGGCAATTCACGCCATGCAACTGATGTCTATCAATCACACTGAATGAAATCCAATGTCAGACACACATCCATTTACAAGTCCGTTCTGGGTCTGAACGAAACCGGAGGCACCTTATTCCTCGTCCCATATGTCCAATACAGGAGAGAGGTCCTCGCATATCCGGTCGATCTCCAAGTACGTCTGGACGACCACAACTTATTACCTCGTCTTGGGTGTACATCCCAATTAAGACATTAGTAATTATCCAAACGATGTGAAGACCTCCGGTCTTCAACCACCGTCTTCATCGTCGACTTATCGTCGATTCAGTTATTCAGAATGTGATAAACCCGATCTTTCCTAATAACTCGCGTATATAATAAACAAGTTCTACACAAGCACAACATATGCCTCATTCCAATTCAGAATATTCTTTTATTCAAATATTCTTATACTTCGAGAAACGTTCCCGTTAATTTTATCAAAGATAAATTCTTTAAATTTATTCTTTAATCTTCCTTTTGATATCAATTCAAACCAAATTAAGGTTTATCCAAACTAGTCGAGATTAGCGAACCTTACCGAAGTAATCATTTGTTTAATTTCCCAATCCTAACCTATTCATCCCATGAAGCAAAACTGGTAATACTCCATATCTAACACCATGGTGTTATCGGTAAATTTGATTACCATTTTACGTTCAAATCTAATTAAAGATTTAACTATCGCTTGGAGCAAAACTGGTGATACTCCATTCTCGATCATTTTCCGAATTTGATAATTTAAATTATCACATTCACATTTCAATCTAATTAAAGATTAATTAAAACTCTAATTCAGTCTAATCTCCAAAAATCATTACTTAATGATTATTCAAAGTTAAGAAATTAATCTTACTTTAACTAGGTTAAAGAACTAATGTCATTTAAAACACTGCTCACGATAAACCCAAAATCACATTCCATTAACAATGGAATATTCACGGAAAACATATCAATATATATAATCGATATAAACTTCCACATAAAACCGATAATATAAATAGAATAATGGCAAAGCTTCTTAAATTTCATATATAGTAGTAGTCTTCCTCCACAGAAGTTCACTTCGATTATTACCAAATTGAATTCCATTCCAATTTATTTTGTTAAATTGGAAAACTTTACTTTGAAAATTTCCATTAAATCTTAATTAAAAGATTTATAAATTCCAAATCACATTTCACTGTTAATCGGGTTAAAGAATGAATGTCATTAAAATCACAGTTCACTATAAACCCAATTCACATTCCATTTTTATTCCAGTTACTAAATATAACAGGAAACTCTCATAATCTTAATTAAAAGATTTATTCTTTTCACACGGGGTTTAAGAACAGTGTTAATGAAGACACCATTCACAACAAGCCCAAAATCCAATTCATTTATTCAATTCCAATTAAATATTAATTAATTGGAAAATTTCACTAAATCTTAATTAAAAGATTTGTCTTTTCTCAACTGGGTTTAAGAACAATGTTATTTAAGACACCATTCACGACAAACCCAAAATCCCATTTGATATTAAATACTAGGCTCTGAATAGAAAATATATCGGCTTATATTCAATATCAAATTCTGAAACCAACAAATATCATATTGGAAATAACAATATAAAATAAATCTTCCAAATTTCCATAACCATATCCGTATTATCACGAAATTCAATACCGAGATATTCCAAAGAATATTTCCATTCCAATTCATATATTGGAAATTCTGGTTATTTTTAAAACCAATTCAAATTCAATTTATTTATTTAAAAATATTGGATTATAATTCTAGTTCATAACTAGTTCATTTCGATAAAATTTATTTTTATCTTTTCAAATATGGAATTTTTCATCCTAATTCCTTCCAAATCATTTATTATGATTTTACACACATTATTAATATTTTTGATAATTTTATCAAGGCCCGTACAGTCGATTTCCATAAATGGTCATCGAACTTCACTTACAGCGACGTTGTCCAAATTTGATTTGGACATAATTCCAAATCCAGCTGTTCGATTTCAAATCTCTTCTATTCGTTGGAAAGCTATTTTCAATATGAACCCAACGCTTCCGGGTTTAGGAGAATCCGACGGTCGGATCTCCCATAATATCAATTCAAAGTCAATGGTCGAAATTCGCGAACGGTCGCGGCGCGTCGCGTTCTATTCAGGCCATTAAATATATAATATATATATTATAAATATTTCGTCGATTTCCATTCAAAACGTGTTTTATAAATCATTTTAAATTCGTTTTGAAAAGGAATCTAACTTCATTTTCAGTTTTAAATCAAAATTGAATACTCCATATCATTATAATATATAAATGATAATATTTTCAAAATATCAGATTTTGAAATCATTTCCTTTTCGATATTCATTATAAAAATGAATAAAATCGATATAAATATCGTTCACGTCAAAATGGCGTTAATCTAATCAACATGACTTTATATATTTAAATATTCTCTTGTCCATCCAAAATCGGACATCAAAATCATATTTTGATCTTTGACTGAATATTATTTTAAAATATTCGTTATTTTAAAATATTCTTTATTTTAAAATATTTGTTATTTCTGAATTAGAATCAGACACAGTCAATTACCATATAATGTTATTTATATGGATTTCATACACACATGTACATAACAATAATTATACAAAGTCAACCATCATCCAGAGTGCATCACACAACGGCATAAGCATTAAATATACATAATTAACGCTTACAATAGTCTGTCAACCAATAGATTGACATACAACTAAACAATTAGGATTAGTGTACGTCAAATATCATCCCAATACCCGTGTGGGGTGTACGACAAATATCATCCCAATACCCGTGTGGGGTGTACGTCAAATATCATCCCAATACCCGTGTGGGGTTCCAATCAACACACACCGATTTTTTTGTGCAGTTGGGCGATGTGTAAAATATATCGTCCCAATCAATATCAGTTAAATGTGTGTACATAAACAAATCGTTCGATTTGTAAATGAATATTTATTTTATTCATATACACGTTAAAAATTATATATTTAAATATAAAATATTATTTCATCTCATGAATATTTTATACAGTTCATTTATACAATAAAAATGATATTTTTATTGTTATAACATTCTTATAAAATTTTGGCAGCATAACGGCGCGATACTAGAACCGGAATAAGGTCTAGCCTTATCTCTCACCTAATAATGGCTCGCGTCATATACAAACCAAATTCTGATCAATTCATTTCACTTCCCAAACCAAATTCAAACAAATAATCCAATCAACCAAACAAACTTGGTTTCAAACAAAGGTGTCGGGTGCTACTAAGCACCGACTACATCCTAGTATATATATTTAACTAGAAAATAAATTAAAGTGACAAGTTATCACCTTTGGGATCCACTCCTCTAGTTCTATTTCTAAATTTCTAAACCGTTTGGATTTTCCCGTAATGTCAACGTAATCCTTTTTCACGCTGTTCATAGTAAAAATCACATTTTTAATATGATGTATATACATTAAAAATCATATTTTTCATCAACGATATTTATATTTAAAAATCACATTTTTATCTCACTACAATATATATATATATAAATCACATTTTTATACTGTTAAAAATTATATCTTTATATTGCTCCTATATATATAAAGATCATATTTTTAATTTACTACCTATATAAAAATCATATTTTTATAGTTTCTCTTTCAATATAAAAATTATATTTTTATATCGCTACTTCAAATTTAAAAGATCATATTTCTATTCTTGCTATATATAATAAAAATCTATTTTTTTTATATGCTAATTTTTTTACCATTTCATTTTTAAAAATCATACCTTTTTATTTTTCAAAATTATACTTTCCTATTTTTCAAAATTATACTTTTCTATTTTTCAAAATAAAAATCAAATCTTTTTTCTAAATAAAAATCAAATCTTTCATACAAAAAAATAATCAAACCTTCCATACAAAAAATCAAACCTTTCATACAAAAAATCAAACCTATCATACAAAAAAATATCATATTTTTTAACCGAAGAAAGAAAAGGGAGAGAACTCACATCTTCTTGCTTGGCGGCGGAGGGAGAAACTCAGTGCAGTTCGTCAGAGGTGGCAGCAGGGAAGGGGTGTGTGTGGCGGACGCTTGCGGGTGGCGCGCTGTTTGATGGCGCGTTCGATTTGGGATCTCGGTTTTTGCAGATGGCGATGGGGGTTTGGGCTCGCGATACAGAGGGGGGATTCTGAATGGAGAAGGGGCTGGGGGTTGTCGCGGCCTCTGGCGGCGGCGAAGGAGGGGCTCCGGCAATGGGGGCGGTCTGATCGAAGGCGACGACAATGGCCCCTGGGCGGCGGCGGAAATGAGATCGATGTTTTTATTTTTTCTTTTTCTGATTATGAAACTGAACGGGGGAAATAAAATGAAGGGGGGTGGGGTTAGTGAAAAGAAGGATTATATTTTTAATTTTATTTTAATTTAATTTTCAAAAAGGTTGACATTTTATTCGAACTCCAAACGAGACCCAACCACTGTCGCCCCTAGCTAAATACCCCCATTTCGAACACAATGGGATATGTCTGGTAAGCCAATTCGACTGTTACAATAAGTTTTCATCAAATTTAAAATAATATAACGTTCAAAATTGATTTCAAAATACACTTTAATTTACCGGGGCCACATACGAGCTCCAAAAATTCCAAAAAAATAAATCTAGCTATGTTTTGATGATACGGTCCTAACAAAACTAATTTCGTCGAATTTGGAGACCGTTTGAAAAACGGTCATTTTCCGGTCGATTAAATTCAAATTGAATTGACCAAACACGTTTAAATCTACCACGCTCACATATTGATTCCAAAAATTATAAAAATTGGAATCTGGCAATAATTTGAAATTCTGGATCCAACAAAAGTGATTTCTTTGAAAACGGAGGTCGTTTGCAAAACGGCTATTTTTAAGGGCTCTATATATATATATATATATATATATTAAAATATATATAAATTCCACGGCGACTATTCTAAATTTTAAACTGGACATAACTTCCAACTTATAAAATGAAATCTCAGTTTCTTACGTTCCTTAGAAAGATATTACTAAACAGATTAAAATATTTATTCTTTCATCCAATTCTGACTTGTATTGAATTCTGTATATTCATTTGAAATTTGAAATCGAATTTTCAGACTATCGCGCCATTTCAGGCTTGTTTTATAATTAATAAAAATTTATACGTTCTAACTTCGTCGAAAATAAATTTTCGGCGTTATTATTTAAAATAAATCATTTTAAATATTCAAGATTCATTAACTTAGCTAAAATAAAAAATTTAAATTGGTTTTGATTTTCTGGGTTGTTACAATCTCCCCCACTTAAAATCTTTTTGTCCTCGAAAAGGAACGGAGTTGAAAGTTATTTAACTAATCAACTCAACTTTCATTCTTCAACTTTTAAATTTCTAAGAATTTCAAATTTCCCAAATATTTGGATAACACCCTAAATTTTCGAAAAATTTCGCCATAACATCTTTTGTACGGGAAGACCTTTAAAACCACAACTAACCATGCAGGGCCCTCATCATCCAAAAAGAAAAAGCCAAGCGGCTAGCCAATCGGCTCATAAAATCATCCAAACCCAATAAATTAGTAAACATGTACCTATTTGTCGGGCATACAATTTTATTCCTCTTCTTAGCCTCCTTGCTATGACCTGTTCATTCTATACACATGTACATACATGCAATTGCAATCAATTTTCAAGTCAGTTCAATATCTGATTCAATTTGGCTTAATGGTTCAAAATTTTAATTAATCAAACCAATAGTCAAACAACAAAATCAACAATCAATTAGTTGATTATCGTTTCAAACACATAACTTTTATATATATTCTCAAAATCATGTTTTTGATGCCAATTCACAATAATAACCCTATCTAGTTTTGGTTCTCACACTAGTCAATTGGAAATATATAGAAATATCACTTTCGAAACTCGAACATAAATTCTGATGATGAGTACTCAATCATCAGAATCATCTTCGGGCTACTAGAGTGTGATTCTATATCTACCCAGTAAATTTGAGACTTCGAATATACGTTGATGACGCGTATATGCCAAATCTCATATACTCGATTGCCCAAAATAAAATAAAATAATAAACTCAAATACGTATAATTAGATTAAATTTTCAAAACAAAATCAGTTTTCATTTTTATTTAAAAATAACACTCTTCAGACTCATTCTAGGATACTACTGATCCTATCTCTAACGAGTCATTCCCATTGGATATTACTAATCCAATCTCTGATGAATTCTTTCATTTGGTTCTAATGTGTCTTGTTCTCGAGCTCTGTAAACCAAAGCTCTGATACCAAACTATAACGACCTAAACTTCCGCGGTCTCCGAAGAGAAGAGAAAGAATGGATTATCTGAGAATAAGACTAATCGGGACGCAAACAAAAGAACATTTCATTGCTTATTACAAAAATTTACATCAGAGTACAAGAATATACAGAGTACAAACAAAAAATATACATTTGATAATATCAGAGATTTACAAATCACAATGCAGCGGAAAATAATACAAAACACGGCTGAAAGAGATACACAGATACAGAGCTTTCCGAATATCATTCCAGCTATAAACCAAGATACTGTGAATATAAATCTGCAAAACCAAAACTAATAGTTTCCCATGTGGAAAATAGGGGCACTCAAAGTTTAGGTTAAAACAATAAACTCCAGGTCAGTCATATGACGGGTGTGAGAACTAAAACAGTTATTAAATCTTTACTATAAAATAAAGTAAATCAAGGGACCATGCCGTATAACACGGAATGGGTTTCCTCCCAAGAATACCTGTGCATAAAACAAACAGCGCAATGCTTTTTGGAAAACTGAAGCTATTATAAGACTCAGGTACCATCACACAATGCAACGCAAGCCGAAGGATAGAGTTTTACCTTATAATAGCCAAACATGCTTGGTACGTTTAAAACAAATCATTTCGATATTGTTATAAGTGCGTAGTGTATAAAATCACTTCAAATATAAATGTATCAATCATAGACGACATTAGCGTCCCATGCCACTATTTCGCCAATAGTATACAACTAAAACCGTAAAATGTCGTATTGGAAGTTGGATTTCCATCTATGAACCAAGGCAAGTGATCATCCTTACCGCTTCGAGACAATCTAACCTATCATGTCTCAGGCAAGTACTCAGTCAAGCCTTTGAATTGTCAGGGCTGGTCCACACTGAGTGGATTAAAATGCCTAAACAATGTGTTTCCCCGCACTATGGGGTGAAACGGTCAGTACGTCGACCCCGTAGTGACCGATATAACCGTGGCGCCTCGCTTTCCATCATCCACACAAGTAAAATGTCAGGGCTTGCAAAACCCTGACACCACTGCTATCTAGAAAGAAACGCATGTCCTCCCTGAGGTCCTCTCCCGTTTCTGGTTCACACTGGGGTGTGAGGCTCGCGAATTAACGTTATACACAAAGCTATGCTATATTAAAGCCGTGCTTTGATCATCAACCACAAGGCTTTGCTTTTCAACAGAAGCTTTGATCATTTGCATCTCAGCATGCCACACAGGCAATTCACGCCATGCAACTGATGTTGTAACAACCCGGAAATCTGGGCCAATTTAAAATTTTTATTTTGGGGATTTTAATGAATTTTGAATATTTTAATGGATTATTTTAAGTAATAACGACGAAAAAATTATTTTCGACGAAGTTAAAACGAATAAATTTATTTTAATTATATAACGAGCTTGAAATGGCGCGGCAGTTCGAAAATTCGATTTCGATTTTCAAACGAATATACAAAATTCAATGTAAGTCCGAATTGAACAAAACAAGAAATATTTAAATCTGTTTGATCATATCTTTCTAATAGATGTAAGAAACTGAGATTTCACTTTAGAAGTTGAAAGATATGTCCAGTTTAAAATTCAGAAAAGTCGTTGTGGAATTTATATATATTTTAATATATATAAAGGCCCTTAACAATGGAAATTTTGCAAATGACCTTCCTTTTTCGACG
This sequence comes from Allium sativum, assembly GCA_030737875.1. NCBI lineage: Eukaryota > Viridiplantae > Streptophyta > Magnoliopsida > Asparagales > Amaryllidaceae > Allium > Allium sativum. Next base: position 703,247,262 of record CM060916.1, on the reverse strand, counting down.
AAACCACTTTTGCTGGATCCGGGATATCAAATTATTGCTAGGTGTCAATTTGCATAATTTTCTGAATTTGTATGTGAGCGTGGCAAAGCTAAACGTGTTTTGACAGTTTCAGTCAATTTAGGTCGACCAGATATTGGCCATTTTTCAAACGGACTCAGAATTTAACGAAATTAGTTTTGTTAGGACCGTATCGTCAATACGAAACTAGGAATAATTTTTCTGGAATTTTTAGAGTTGGTATGTGGCCTCGGTAAATTAAAATGTGCTTTCAAATTGAATATATATAGATTTATATTTTAATTTGAACGGAAACCAGTCGTATTGGCCGAATTGGCTTTCGAAACATATCCCATTGTGCTCGGAATGGGGGTAATTTGCTAGAGGCGACAGTCGTTGGGTCTCGATCTGAGTTCGTATTAAAAAGCAACCTTTTTGAATTTAAAATTAAAATTAAATATAATTTACTTTTGTCGATTCAGCAGATAAAAAAAAGAAAAGAAAAATAAAACCGATGTTGACCCATCGCCCCCCCGTCGATCAACCACCGCTCGACGACGTCCAGCTTCGCCGCGACCGCGCCTCCTGACCTCGGCACCCCCTCCTCCACGCGACGCTGACGTACCCTTTCCCTCTTCGTCGAAGAAAACCCCCAATCCTCCACTGAAACAACCACCGCCCCCCCTGAAACAACCACCACCGCATCGCCTCCGCCCCACCCATCGTCGGCCGACGTAGATTCCCCCCTCTCCTCTCTACAGTTCGTCGAAACCCCCCTGTATCGCCAGCCACAAACCAGCGAGCCTCCCCACCAACGCCGACGCCAGTCTTCTTCCCCCCTCTCTTTCCTCTCTCTTCTTCTTTTGTGGAAACCGCACTACACCAACCGACTCAGCACCAAACCCCCTTCAATTTAAAACACTGTAAGTTTTTTTTAAATTATTTACTTCTTTTATTTTTGGTTATTTAACGATTTTCAGTTATAAAAGGTATGATTTTTAGACTAAGAAAGGTATGATTTTTGTTAACAACAAGGTATGATTTTTATTTATAACAAGGTCGGATTTTTATTTATAACAAGGCCGGATTTGTATATATGAAAGGCGATATTTTATATATGAAAGGCGATATTTTTTTATAAGGAGAAGAATAAAAATGTGATTTTTGTTTAAACATTAAAAAAATAAAAATGTGATTTTTGTTTGAACATTACAAAAATAAAAATGTGATTTTTGTTTGAACATTACAAAAATAAAAATGTGATTTTTGTTTGAACATTACAAAAATAAAAATGTGATTTTTGTTTGAACATTATAAAAATAAAAATGTGATTTTTGTTTGAACATCACAAAAATAAAAATGTGATTTTTGTTTGAACATCACAAAAATAAAAATGTGATTTTTGTTTGAACATTACAAGAATAAAAATGTGATTTTTATTGTGAACAGCGTGAAATGGTTGAGTTGGAATGTCGAGCGAATCTGAATCGTTCAGAATTAAAGAATGATGGAGTGGAACCCAAAGGTGAGAACTTCTCACTTTAAATTTCTTTTTCTAGTTAAAAATATATACTAGGATGCAGACGGTGCTTAGCGGCACCCGACACCATCGTCCACAGGCCATGGACTTGTTTGAATTTGGTTGTTTGGTTAATGGAATTATTTGTTTGAATTTGGTTGTTTGGTTAATGGAATTATTTGTTTGAATTTGGTTGTTTGGGTGAAATCGAATTGATTAAATTGGTATGTGTATGGCGTGGGCCGTTATTAGACCGGAGATAAGGCTTGGCCTTGTCCCGTTTCTAGTATCGTGCCATTATGCCGCCGAAATTTTCTAAAATAAGTTAGAAAAATAAAGATATCATTTAATTGAAATGAAATGAAAATAAAATATTCATTTACAAATCAGACAATTTGTTTGTGTACACTGATTTGACTGATATTGATTGGGACGATAAATTTTACACGTCGCCCAACTGCACAAATAAAATCTGTGTTTGTTGATGTGAAACCCCACACGGGTATTGGGATGATATTTGATGTACACTAGTCCCAATAATTAGTTGTATGTCGATTGATAGGTTGACAGACAGTAGTTTTGTGCACTTTGGATGATGGTTGATCATTTATCGTTGCTGGTATATACATGTGTTGTATGGAATCCATATAATTAACTTTATATGGTAATTGATTGGGCCTCATTCCAATTTAGAAAATAAAGAATGAAATAAAATATATATTCACGTGTTGAAATAAAATATATATTCGTGTGTTGAAATAAAATATATATTCATGTGTTGAAATAAAATTTATATTCATGTGTTGAAATAAAATATATATTCATTTGTTGAAATAAAATATATATTCATGTGTTGAAATAAAATATATATATATAAATATATATTCATGTGTTGAAATAAAATATCACTACAAGAAAAAGGGGTGTTTCCAACGGCCAGAGGCCGTTGGAAAGCCCGTTGGAGGCCGTTGGTCTTTCCGTTGGTATACACTTAAACGGATTCCAACGTCTTCCAATGCAACCAACGCAATTTTTCCAACGGCTTCCAACTGTTATTTTTTGCCACGTGTCCCACCAACGATGGCCAACTGGACGTTGGGGATGGATGAAAACCGTTGAAATATAGCCGTCTTTAGCCGTTGGAAACTGTTGGTTTAGAGAAACCAATAAGCCGTCGGTAGCCGTTGGGCGCCGTTGGAAATCTGGGTATTTTTTTTCCTAGATTTTGCATTTGCTTCTTCCAGTCACAACACCACAAACACGTCATCCAAACTGCTCCATTTCGAGCATATAACTCACAATCTCAGCCATATATATTCCGAAACACAACATAAAACAAAAATCAAACACAAAACACATAAATTAACCAATATTTACATAACATAACAATCAAACATAGCCAAAACATCACAACCATATCCGAACATAGCCAAAACAACATAAACATGTCCAAACAACATAACCAACATAATGTCCAAGCCATACCATCACCAAACCGTCATAACCTCATGTCCAAACCAACACAACAATATATACAACAACATGCAAGCATCATCAACTCTCAAAATACAAACCAAAACAAGCCAGCTAACTTGATCAGCTCTCTCCACCAGAGGATGAAGGAGGTGTACCGTATCGGTTCATGAAATCTTCCAACTTCTGGTTGAGCAACTCATACTGCCTCTCACGACGAATATCACGCTCGTTAAGTTCAGCAATTTGTGCTTTAAGCTGTGCGATCTCTTCTTTGTCTTGGGCCCTCTGGTACGTATGCTGACCTGATCCAATCTGTATATAATTTCAGATTTTCATTATTTTATAGTATCATTTAAAGTAAATCAAATCCATACCAACTGTTTATATAAAAATACTATTATGCGACAAATCATTTCCTCCAAACAAAATCTTAAATTTTCGTATTACCTCTAGATTTCCATATCCATATCGGCGGTTCCGAGTAGGCTTATCCATGACAGCATCAAAAATCATATCTTCATCGGCCTTCGTCAACTCAGACCTCCCCGTAGACTCCAGTAAGTGCGCCCTATGTGCTTGAAATTTCTCCTGTTAAACATAAAACAAATGAAATTAGATAACACTGCAATTTTAATTAAATTAATTATATAACTCTAACTTAACTGTTATATACTTACATATCTCTCGCGTGCCTTGTTGTCATGGTCCCAAGTGTAAGAAACTGAACCTGTGTCGTCAGTCTGGCTCAATGCATGTGTATGCTCGAAAACATCCCAGTATGACATAGGACCCATGCGCGCTCTCTCCTGAAATAAGAATGCATATAAATATATATATGTGTGCTTATAAATTAAAACTTAAAATTAAATCAACTATTAAATTTAAACGATGCAAGTACTAAACATACCAGATCCTCACGGTGGTGCTGAAATGACTTCGACCCACCCCGATGCGTAACCGGATTCTTGCTCCGATTAGTTGCATTTCTCTCAGACGAGGCCTATACATTTAAATTTGAAAAAAAAGTATTATTATAAAACACATATTAATTGAATAAAATAATTTAAATTAAACATGCAGTAAATTTACCAGAAAATCCGGATTATTATTCCAATAAGTAAGCAGCTCATTCCACACTGTCTCGCCTATCCAAATCGGTCTCTTTCCACTTGTTTTTAAGCTGTTCATTGTCTATCTGTAATTTTTTGCCACTTTAGAATTCCAGTGGCGCTTGACGACTTCCAAATCTGCCTCCTGCATATCCACCGAACCCTGCATTTTTTTTAAAAAATAACATGCATATGAACTTATCAAATAGGAGCATAACTACTTAACATACGAAATGTTATATCTTACATACCAAAAAATCTTTCCGTATGGTCTCTTTAACTATGTCGGGTACCGATGTCCATGTGGGCCAACATGCGTTGGTGCGAGCCTGATATGCGCGTTTTGATATACTGAGGACCGTGTTGGACGGCTCCAACTCAAAACCCCTGTGTTAAAAGAGAAAAAAAAATCATGGCAATAAATTATATAATTTATTGTAGTTAACATAATTAAATTTATACTAAAAATTTAGTACATACCCTCCACTGGCTTTTCGCTTAAGCCAGACCACAGGACGAGATAAGTCAGATGGTCCACCCTCATCAGCACCTTGAGACATCACCTGTTACAAATAACAACATAAATAGCATAAACATGAAAGAGCTATAAAAAAACAAGGCATGAGATAACATGAATACATGTTAATAGAAATGTCATAACATAAATACCTTTTTAAAATGTTAAAAATAAGGAACGACTATGATTCTATATGTTTCTTGTCAATAGAAATATAAAATTACCTTTTTAAAATGAGAATTATTGGTTATAAGTCGTCCTCGTCACTTTCAGAATCTGACTCCATTTCCTCCTCCATATTTGGTTCATTTATAGTCTCAAATACGTCAACTAATGTGTTCGATTCATCGTTTAGAGGTCCAAAGTCTGTTTGATCATCGGTTATTACTATTTCCGGATTTTCCTCGACATCTGCTTGATAAGCTTGGTCGTCGGGAATATTACGTCCATCAAAAGTAAACCTTGCCTTTGTTTTGAAAACAGCCCACCAATCTATTTTGTCTCTTCTCATAGATGGATAAGGAGCATAATAAACTTGAAAAGCTTGTTTGGCAAGTACACAAGGATCGTACTTATAATAACGGGAAGTATGTCTCACTTCTATAAGATTATATTTTGAATGCACGTTTATTCCAGAACCTGAAACGTTGCTGAACCAGTTGCATTTAAACAAAAATACTTCTTTTGCGGGTCGTGTGAAATATGACAATTGCAGAATTTGGTTTAGCACGCCATAAAAATCGTGTATATGGTCGTTTGGATCATCACTACCTTTAACAAATACACCACTATTGTCTGTTAGTTTTTCAGCACCATATTCTTTAGTGCTAAATTTATATCCATTGACAAAGAATATTGGATATGTCTTGACAAGTCTTTTTGGTCCCAATGCCAAATGTTTCAATCCATCATCCACAATACAATTTGTTGGATCAAAAACATATTTGTTAAACCAACTGGCGAATTCTTTGCTGATATCGCCGTTTGGATACCGTGATTCATAAATGCTGCAATTATAAAACAAATCTTACATATATGATTAAACATTTAATACGTGTATACATAGATGTATAAGGTCATTACCTAACAAATGGTGCAACTTCAGTGCAATTGAGAAGGATATATGTGTGTGCTGCATTATAATCTTTATCATTCAGCCATTCTTCCACACATCTACCAGAAGGACGTCCATGTTTTTTAAAAATAGATAAAGTCGCTGGACAGTCATCTTGATCTATGTCTTCGTCATTACGCGCAGTACTTACAAATGATATGTTCACATGATCACTAAAATAATGAGAGAAAAAAAATGAAGCTTCTTCTTCGATGTATGATTTGCAAATGGAACCTTCAACTCGAGCTTTCTGCCTCACTTTTTTCTTTAGATGATTTAAATACCTATTTAGAAATAATGTAATTAAATAATTTTTATTACACGATTCACTAATCAAAATTTAATTAACTAAAAATTAATATACCTTTCAAACGGATACATCCATCTGTATTGCACAGGCCCTCGAAGGCGTGCTTCCAACGGAAGGTGAATAGGTAAATGCTCCATAACATTGAAAAATCCTGGAGGAAATATTTTTTCCAGTTTGCAGAGCAATATAGGGATTTCTTCCTCTAACTTACATAGACGATCAAGTTTTAATGTAGTAGAACAAAGCTCTTTATAGAACAAACTAAGCTCTGTTACAACAGTCCAAACTTTTACGGGCAATAATTCTTTGAAAGCGACGGGCAATAAATTTTCCATCATAACATGACAGTCGTGGCTTTTCATCCCGCTAAGTTTGTTGTTTTTAAAGTCGACGCATCTACGAAGATTGGAAGATATACCATCTGGGAATCTTAATCCTTCAATCCATTTTAAAAATATTTTAACTTGATTACTATCGAGTTCATAGCATGCTTTCGGTTTTTTGGTGTCATTTGCCTTCATATGAAGCTCCGGACGATTACATATTACTTCGATATCGCGTCTTGATTTCAAATCATCTTTTGTCTTTCCTTTGACATTCAAAATTGTTCTGATTACATTATCAAAAACGTTTTTCTCATTATGCATCACGTCAATATTATGACGAATAAGAAGATCTTTCCAATAAGGCAATTCCCAAAATATGCTTTGTTTCCACCAATTATGAGTCGTTGATTTACCTAGAATTTCTGACTGTACTCCACTTTCATGAATCTTGGGAAAATCTCTCACAGCCTTCTGTGAGATTGTATTTCGATTTCATCGCAATGTATTCAGCGGTTAGTGATAATTGAGTTCCGCTTTCACAGCCTTCCCAAAGGGGTTTTTTCGCTGCATCTAATAAATCATATATTTTTTTAGCTTCAATATTTGGTTCTTCTTCATCATTACCATCGTCATCATTACCATCGTTATCGTTAAATTGTTGAACTGGGAACATTGAATGTGCAGCATCTTCAACCATTTGTTCTACGAGATTCGTCGTAGCAATTTCATTATTCACTACGACATCTTCTACTTGTGTAGAAGTAGATGCTAACGGTTCTCCATGACGATCCCAAACTGAATAGTTCGACACAAAACCATACTGACGCAAATGAACTCTAACCATTTGTGGTACCAAATACTTCAATAACTTGCATCTACTACAAGGACAACGGATTTCGACGTCGTTTCCTTTGTTACGTAACGCGAAATCAATAAACACCCCGACACCATTAATAAAATGTTTGTTTATTGTGCCATCACTTTCTTTTCGTTTGTACATCCAACTTCGATCAATAAAGTAATCGTGATCCATTTTTCCTAAGTACATATAAAATTAGAAAAAATGTTAAACTTCACAATTTTTATAATTTTTATAACATCAATAGTTGGAAATAGATTCACAAATTTATTGTTGAATGCATGTAATTATGTTAATTGATCAGTTACAAGTGGGTCGTCCTACCTCCCATTACAAATACAATAACGTAATTAATTCACGAAAATCTTTTCAATTTAAACGATTCAACAAAATTTCGGCAGCACTTCCCTTTAGTTCCCTGAACAGTACACAATTGCGTGTACACAGGGAACATAAAGGAAGTACTTTCGAAATTTTGAGAACCGTTTAAAATGAAATATTTTACGAGATTTAATTTCGTTATTGTATTCGTAACTTGTCCAATACAAAGGACAAATCCAACAAATATTGTATATGATGAATATAAATGTCCGTTTTGTTAATAAAACGAACATTCACATAACGATTATATACAATACTTATCAGACGGGGCCAAAAAAACTCTCTAAGGCTTTACGAATGTAACATATTACGATTTGGTTTTTTATTGCGATTGAAATATTTTTTTTACGCCTTTGTGCGCCTTAGCGCCGTTGTGCGCCTTAGCCCAAAAAACAAAAACTTAAATATTTGTATTTTCACGACACGTTTTTGACTAAATATTATTTTCGATTAATTGGGCGTTAACCAAATAAAAAAATGCGTGGAGTGTCAACTATATATACGTGTATATATATACATAACACTATATACATGCATATATACATAGTCAACTTTTACTAATCAAACCCTAGATTACCAACATTAGCAACTATATACATGCATATAACAACAACTACTTCAACTAATTCAAACCCTAGATCGTAACAACAACCAAATAATTTATAAGTAAAAACCTTAAATTAGCAACTAAAATGATAAAACCCCACATTGGCAACTAATTAACATCACTACACACACAAACATACACTAATTATGCATCAATTACACTAAACATAGGGTATTAAACAAAAATTAGAACAAACACATACCTCAAAATCAAAGAGAATAGGAGAATAGAGAGGATGAGAGAGTGCATTGAGGGAGTTGGAGAGATCCTACGCGGAAGATGGATTGAAATTGGCGATTTCAGAATTGAAAGGGGTGAATTTTAGGGATTTTGTTTCCAAAACCGTGGGGGAAGCAAATGGGGACGAAGGAGGAAGGGTCGGGACGTTTTTCTGCTCGCCCGTGTAACGGGTGGCAACGGCTTCAAACGGCTTAAAAACAACGGCCGCCAACGGTTTCCAACGGCGTATATCTTACAAACCGTATACAGATAAGAATTTTGGCTTCCGTTGGAAGCCGTTGGTCAACCTCCGTTGGAGGCCGTTGGAACGGCCCGATGCAATACTGTTCATATCTAGTAGTGTATATATATATATATATACACATGTTGAAGAAAATATTCATTTGTTGAATAGAATAACGAAGTAATTGAATTATATAAAGCCGTGTTGATTAGATTTGCGCCATTTTGACGCGAACGATATTTATATCGATTTTATTCGAATATCGAAAAGGAATTGATTTCAAAATATAACGTTTTGAAAATATTATCATTTATATATATATATATCGATGATATGGAATATTCAATTTTGATTTAAATTTGAATATGAAGTTGAAATCGTTTTGAAAATGAATTTAAAACAATTTATAAAATACGTTTAGAATTGAAATCGACGATATATATATATTATATATATTAAATGGCCTGAATAGAATGCGCTGCGCCGCGACAGTTCGCGAATTTCGACCATTGACTTCGAATTGAAGTTATGGGAGATCCGACCGTCGGATTCTACTGAAACCGGAACCGTTGCATTCGTATCGAAAAGAGCTTTCCAATGTATATTAAAAATTCGAAATCTAACGGTTGGATTTAGAGATACGTCCAAATAAAATTTAGAAAAGGTCGCTGTAAGTGCAGTTCGATGACCGTTATTGGAAATCGACTGTATGGGCCTTGATAAAATTATTAAAAATATTAATAATTTGTGTAAAATCATAGTAAATGATTTAGAAAGAACTGGGATGAAAAATTCCCTATTTGAAGAGATAAAAATATATTTTTATCAAAATGAACTAGTTTTGAACTAGATTTGAAATGGTTTAAAAATAACCAGAAATTTCCAATATATGAATTGGAATGGATTTGAATTGAAGTCATCTTCGGAATAGTTCGATGTTGGATTTCGTGATTATACAGATATTGTTATGGAAATTTGAAAGATATTTATATCGTTATTTCCAATACGATATTTGTTGGTTTCAGAATTTGATATTGAATATAAGCCGATATATTTTCTATTCAGAGCCTTGTATTTAAATATCAAATGGAATTTTGATTTGTCGTGAACGGTATCTTTGGTAATACCGTTCTTAAACCCAAATGGAGTTAAGAAAATTAGGAACTAACTAGGGATCAGTTAAGTTGAATGGTTTCTTGGATATTGATCTAATGTTGGTTTCGGCCTTCGGGGTTAATATTTAGGGAACTATTCTTTTACTGATTTACGGTTAGTAACTGATGAATTGGAATGAGGCGTATGTTGTGTTTGTGTAACACTTGTTTATTATATACGCGAGTTGTTCAGAAAGACCGGGTTTATCCCATTCTGAATAACTGACTCGACGGTAAGTTGAAGATGAAGATGGTGGTTGAAGACCAGAGGTCTTCACATCGTTTGGGTGATTACTGATGATCTTGATTGGGCTGTACACCCAAGAGGAGGGAATCAGTTGGTGATCGTCCAGACTTACTTGGAGATCGACGGATATGCGAGGAAAGTGCCTCCGGTTTCGTTCAGACCCAGAACGAACTTGTATGGACTGTATGTCTGACATTGGATTTTGCTCTGTGTTGATTGATCTCTATTAAATATACATCTGCCTGGTGAAGGGGAATTTATTCCCTTACTTCACTCTTCTCTGAGATGTACGGGATCAGAGGTTGTATATCGATAGACATCAGTCGCAGGGAGTGGATTTCCTGTGTGGCATGCCTAAGTGGCAAATGATCAAGGCTTCTGTTGAAAAGCAAAGTCTTGTGGTTGATGATCAAAGCACAGCCTTAGTGGCATCGCTTTGTGTAGCGTTAATTCGCGAGCCTCACACCCCGGTGTGAACCAAAAACTGGAGAGGACGTCAGGGAGGGCATGCGTTTCCTTCTAGCTAGAGGTGGTGTCAGTGCTTAAACTGGCTGTCATTTATACTATTTTCACTTGTGCGGTTGTTGCTGTTGCGAGGTGACTCGGATATATCTGTCGTTCTCGAACCGATGGAGTCATTCGTTGGCTCATTTGACGCCCTATAGGGCGGGGAAACGCATGTCAAGGGTTTAAGTTTAATCCACATCAGTGGACTGGCCCTGAGGATCCAATGGGCAGTTGCGGCTGTTCCTGAGACACGGGCTAGAGCGTCTCGAATCGGTAGAGGACTATCTTTTGCCTCGGTTCACAGATGGAAATCCAATTTCCAATACGACATTGCGATTTTAGTTGTAAACCTATATATGGCGACATAGTGGTATGGGGCATTCGTGCCGCCTATGATTGATAATTATGATTGAAATTAATTTCTTCACTTATAGTAATAATAAAAGATGAAATTTAGCGTATCAAGCATTCTTTGGCTATTATAAGGTAAAACCCTATCCTCCGGCTTGCGTTGCATTGTGTGATGGGACCGGGGTCTTATAATAGTTTCATTGTTCTTTATTTAGCATTGCGCAGTTTGTTTTAATGCACTCGTATTCTTGGGAGTAAACCCGTTCCGTGTTATACGGCGTGGTCCCTTGATTTACCTAACTTTAAAATAAAGATTAATAACTGTTTTAGTTCTCACACCAGTCACATGACTGACCTGGAGTTTATTGTTTCAACCTAAACTCTGGGTGCCCTTATTTTTCCGCCTGGGCAGCTAGTAGTTGGGTTTTGCAGATTTATATTCACAGGATTCTGGTTTACAGCTGGAACGATACTTGGAAATCTCTGTATTCGTGTATTTCTTTCAGTTGTGTTTTGTATTCTTTTTCCGCTGCAGTTATGTATTTAAATCTCTGATGTTTTATAATGTGTAATATTTATTCATACTCTGTATATTCTTGTATTCTGATGAAATTGTTGTAATATACACTGAAATGTTCTTCTGTTTGTGTTCTGATTCTTCTTGTCCTCAAAGCAATCCGTGCTTTCCTTCACGGGGGAGTTCGGGTCATTTCACGTGGTATCAGAGCTTTGGTTTACAAAGCTCGAGAACAAGACACATTAGAACCGAACGAAAGAATTCATCAGAAATTGGATTAGTAATATCCAATGAGAATGGCTCGTTAGAGATGGGATCAGCAGTATCCTAGAACGAGTCGAAAGAGTGTTGTTTTGAAAAATAAACATGAAAACAAACTTTGTTTTGAAAATTTAAACCATTTTATATGTATTTGGTTATTTATTTACATTGTTTTGGACAATCTAGTATATAAATATTTTTCATATACGCGTCATGAACGTATATTCGAAGTTTTAATATATTGGATAGATATATAATCACATTCTAGTCGCCCGGGGATGGTTCTGATGATCGCTATAGTACGTACATCATCAGAATTTATATTCGAGTTTCGAAAGTGTGGTATCTTTATATTTCCATTAGACTGGTGTGAGAACCAAAACTTATATAGGGCTTATTGTTGTGATTTGGCATCAAAAACATGATTTTCTGTATTTATATCAAAGTTATATGATTGAAAAATTAACCAACTAATTGATTGATGGTTGTGTTGTTTGATTGTTGTTTTGAAATTTTGAACCATTATGCCAAATTGAATCGAATATTGAACTGTATTGAAAAATGATTACAATTGCATGCATATACATGTATATCTACTGAACAGGTCATAGCAAGGAGGCTAGAGAAGAGGAATAAAATTGTTTGCCCGACAAATAGGTACATGTTTACCATAATTTACTGTTTTGTTTGGGTGATGATGATTTAATGAGCCGATTGGCGTTTTCTTTTTCTTTTTGAGATGAGAGGGTCTGTGTGGCGGTTTGGGGATTTTCCCGATGCTCCCGGTGCAGGGGAAGTTATGGCGAAATTTTTCGAAAATTTAGGGTGTTAGTCAAATTTTTGAAAAATTTGAAAGTTTTTAGAAACTGGAAAGTTGAAAAACTTACGCCATAATTAAAATAATGAAAGTTGAGTTGGTTATAAAACAACTCTCGGCTTCGTTCCTTTTTTAGGACGAAAAGATTTTAAGTTGGGGAGATTGTAACAACACGGAAATCTGGGCCAATTTAAAAAATTTATTTTGGCGGATTTTAATGAATTTTGAATATTTTAAGTGGATTATTGTAAATGATAACGACGAAAAATTTATTTTCGACGAAGTTAAAACGAATAAACTTATTTTAATTATATAACGAGCCTGAAATGGCGCGGCAGTTCGAAAATTCGATTTCGAATTTCAAATGAATATACAAAATTCAATATAAGTCAGAATTGAACGAAACAAGAAAATTTAAATCTGTTTGATCATATCTTTCTAACAGATGTAAGAAACTGATATTTCACTTTAGAAGGTTAAAGATATGTCCAGTTTAAAATTCAGAAAAGTCGCTGTGGAATTTATATATATTTTAAAATATATAAAGGCCCTTAAAAATGGAAATTTTGCAAATGACCTTCGTTTTCGACGAAACCACTTTTGTTGGATCCGGGATGTCAAATTATTGCTAGTTGTCAATTTGCATAATTTTCTGAATCAGTATGTGAGCGTGGCGAAGCTAAACGTGTTTTGATAGTTTCAGTCAATTTGGGTCGACCAGATATTGGCCATTTTTCAAACGGTCTCAGAATTTGATGAAATTAGTTTTGTTAGGACCATATTGTCAATACGAAACTAGGAATAATTTTTCTGGAATTTTTAGAGTTGGTATATGGCCTCGGTAAATTAAAATGTGCATTCAAATTGAATATATGTGGATTTATATTTTAATTTGAATGGAAACCAGTTGTAATGGCCGAATTGGCTTTCGAAACATATCCCATTGTGCTCGGAATGGGGTTAATTAGCTAGGGGCGACGGTCGTTGGGTCTCGATTAGAGTTCGTATTAAAAAGCAACCTTTTTGAATTTAAAATTAAATATAATTTATATAAGCCCCCTCTTTCCTTCCCTCTTCTCTCTCCTCTCACTTCTGTCGATTCAGAAAATAAAAAAAACAAAAAAAAACCGACGTTGACCCATCACCCCCCGTCGATCAACCACCGCTCGACGACGCCCAGCTCCGCCGCAACCGCGCCACCTGACCTCGGCACCCCCTCCTCCACGCGACGCTGACGAACCCTTTCCCTCTTCATCGAAGAATGCCCCCAATCCTCCACTGAAACAACCACCGCACCCCCTGAAACAACCACCACTGCATCGCCTCCGCCCTAGCCATCTCGGCCGACGTAGATTCCCCCTTTCCTCCCTCTAGTTCGTCGAAACCCCCCTGTATCGCGAGCCAGAAACCAGCGACCCTCCCTACCAACACTGACGCCAGTCTTCTTCCCCCCTCTCTTTCCTATCTCTTCTTCTTTTGTGGAAACCTCACTACACCAACCGACTCAGCACCAAACCCCTTTCGATTTATAAGTTTTTTTTTTAATTATTTACTTCTTTTATTTTTGGTTATTCAACGATTTTCCATTATGAAAGGTACGATTTTTAGACTAAGAAAGGTATGATTTTTATTAACAACAAGGTATGATTTTTATTAACTGCAAGGTATGATTTTTTATTAACAACAAGGTATGATTTTTATTAACAACAAGGTATGATTTTTATTAATAACAAGGTATGATTTTTATTTATAACAAGGTCGGATTTTTATTTATAACAAGGCCGGATTTGTATATATGAAAGGCGATATTTTTTATATGAAAGGCGATATTTTTATATAAGGAGAAGAATAAAAATGTGATTTTTGTTTGAACATTACAAAAATAAAAATGTGATTTTTGTTTGAACATTAAAAAAATAAAAATGTGATTTTTGTTCGAACATTACAAAAATAAAAATGTGATTTTTGTTTAAACATTACAAAAATAAAAATGTGATTTTTGTTTGAACATTACAAAAATAAAAATGTGATTTTTTTTTGAACATTACAAGAATAAAAATGTGATTTTTATTGTGAACAGCGTGAAATGGTTGAGTTGGAATGTCGAGCGAATCTGAACCGTTCAGAATTAAAGAATGACGGAGTGGAACCCAAAGGTGAGAACTTCTCACTTTAAATTTCTTTTTCTAGTTAAAAATATATACTAGGATGCAGACGGTGCTTAGCAGCACCCGACACCATCGTCCACAGACCATGGACTTGTTTGAATTTGGTTGTTTGGTTAATGGAATTATTTGTTTGATTTTTGTTGTTTGGGTGAAATCGAATTGATTAAATTGGTATGTGTATGGCGTGGGCCGTTATTAGACCGGGGATAAGGCTAGGCCTTGTCCCGTTTCTAGTATCGTGTCGTTATGTCACCGAAATTTTCTAAAATAAGTTAGAAAAATAAAGATATCATTATTTTGAAATGAAATGAAAATAAAATATTCATTTACAAATCAGACGATTTGTTTGTGTACACTGATTTGACTGATATTGATTGGGACGATAAATTTTACACATCGCCCAACTGCACAAATAAAATCTGTGTTTGTTGATGTGAAACCCCACACGGGTATTGTGATGATATTTGACGTACACTAGTCCCAATAATTAGTTGTATGTCGATCGATAGGTTGACAGACAGATGTGTTGTGCACTTTGGATGATGGTTGATCATTTATCGTTGCTGGTATATACATGTGTTGTATGGAATCCATATAATTAACTTTATATGGTAATTGATTGGGCCTCATTCCAATTTAGGAAATAAAGAATGAAATAAAATATATATTCATGTGTTTAAGTAAAATATATATTCATGTGTTGAAATAAAATATATATTCATGTGTTGAAATAAAAAAATATATTCATGTGTTGAAATAAAATATATATTCATGTGTTGAAATAAAATATATATATATATACATGTGTTGAAGAAAATATTCATTTGTTGAATAGAATAACGAAGTAATTGAATTATATAAAGCCGTGTTGATTAGATTTGCGCCATTTTGACGCGAACGATATTTATATCAATTTTATTCGAATATCGAAAAGGAATTGATTTCAAAATATAACGTTTTGAAAATATTATCATTTATATATATATCGATGATATAGAATATTCAATTTTGATTTAAAATTGAATATGAAGTTGAAATCGTTTTGAAAATGAATTTAAAACGATTTATAAAATACGTTTAGAATTGAAATCGATGAAATATATATAATATATATATATATATTATATATATTAAATGGCCTGAATAGAACGCGCCGCGCCGCGGTAGTTCGTGAATTTCGACCATTGACTTCGAATTGACGTTACGGGAGATCCGACCGTCAGATTCTCCTGAAACCGGAACCATTGCCTTCGTATCGAAAAGAGCTTTCCAGTGAATATTAGAAATTCGAAATCTAATGGTTGGATTTGGAGATACATCCAAATCAAATTTTGAAAAGGTCGATGTAAGTGCAGTTCGACGACCGTTATTGGAAATCGACTGTACAAGCCTTAATAAAATTATTAAAAATATTAATAATTTTTGTAAAATCATAAAAAATGATTTAGAAAGAACTAGGATGAAAAATTCCCTATTTGAAGAGATAAAAATATATTTTTATCGAAATGAACTAGTTTTGAACTAGTTTTGAAATGGTTTTAAAATAACCAAAAATTTCCAATATATGAATTGGAATGGATTTGAATCGAAATCATCTTCGGAATAGTTCGATGTTGGATTTCGTGATTATATAGATATTGTTATGGAAATTTGAAAGATATTTATATCGTTATTTCCAGTACGATATTTGTTGGTTTCAGAATTTGATATTGAATATAAGCCGATATATTTTCTATTCAGAGCCTTGTATTTAAATATCAAATGGAATTTTGGTTTGTCGTGAACGGTATCTTTAATAATACTGTTCTTAAACCCAAATGGAGTTAAGAAAATTAGTAACTAACTGGGGATCGGTTAAGTTGAATGGTTTCTTGGATATTGATCTGATGTTGGTTTCGGCCTTCGGGGTTAATATTTATGGAACTGTTCTCTTACTAATTTACGGTTAGTGACTGATGAATTGGAATGAGGCGTATGTTGTGTTTGTGTAACACTTGTTTATTATATACGCGAGTTGTTCAGAAAGACCGGGTTTATTCCATTCTGAATAACTGACTCGACGATAAGTCTAAGATGAAGACGGTGGTTGAAGACCGGAGGTCTTCACATCGTTTGGGTGATTACTGATGATCTTGATTGGGCTGTACACCCAAGAGGAGGGAATCAGTTGGTGATCGTCCAGACTTACTTGGAGATCGACGGATATGCGAGGAAAGTGCCTCCGGTTTCGTTCAGACCCAGAACGAACTTGTATGGACTGTATGTCTGACATTGGATTTTGCTCTGTGTTGATTGATCTCTATTAAATATACATCTGCCTGGTGAAGGGGAATTTATTTCCTTACTTCACTCTTCTCTGAGATGTATGGGATCAGAGGTTGTATATCGATAGACATCAGTCGCAGGGAGTGGATTTCCTGTGTGGCATGCCTAAGTGGCAAATGATCAAGGCTTCTGTTGAAAAGCAAAGTCTTGTGGTTGATGATCAAAGCACAGCCTTAGTGGCATCGCTTTGTGTAGCGTTAATTCGCGAGCCTCACACCCCGGTGTGAACCAAAAACTGGAGAGGACGTCAGGGAGGGCAAGCGTTTCCTTCTAGCTAGAGGTGGTGTCAGTGCTTAAACTGGCTGACATTTATATTATTTTCACCTATGTGGTTATTGCTGTTGCGAGGCGCCTCGGATATATCGGTCATTCTCGAACCGATGGAGTCATTCGTTGGCTCATTTGACGCCCCATAGGGCGGGGAAACGCATGTCCAGGGTTTAAGTTTAATCCACATCGGTGGACTGGCCCTGAGGATCCAAGGGGCAGTTGCGGCTGTTCCTGAGACACGGGCTAGAGCGTCTCGAATCAGTAGAGGACTATCTTTTGCCTCGGTTCACAGATGGAAATCCAATTTCCAATACGACATTGCGATTTTAGTTGTAAACCTATATATGGCGACATAGTGGTATGGGGCATTCATGCCGCCTATGATTGATACTTATGATTGAAATTAATTTCTTCACTTATAGTAATAATAAAGGATGAAATTTGGCGTATCAAGCATTCTTTGGCTATTATAAGGTAAAACCCTATCCTCCGGCTTGCGTTGCATTGTGTGATGGGACCTGGGTCTTATAATAGCTTCATTGTTCTTTATTTAGCATTGCGCTGTTTGTTTAATGCACTGGTATTCTTGGGAGTAAACCTGTTCCGTGTTATACGGCGTGGTCCCTTGATTTACCTAACTTTAAAATAAAGATTAATAACTGTTTTAGTTCTCACACCGGTCACATGACTGACCTGGAGTTTATTGTTTCAACCTAAACTCTGGGTGCCCTTATTTTGCCGCCTGGGCAGCTAGTAGTTGGGTTTTGCAGATTTATATTCACAGGATTCTGGTTTACAGCTGGAACGATACTCGGAAATCTCTGTATTCGTGTATTTCTTTTAGTTGTGTTTTGTATTCTTTTTCCGTTGCAGTTATGTATTTAAATCTCTGATGTTTTATAATGTGTAATATTTATTCATACTCTGTATATTCTGATGAAATTGTTGTAATTTAGAATGAAATGTTCTTCTGTTTGTGTTCTGATTCGTCTTGTCCTCAAAGCAATCCGTGCTTTCCTTCACGGGGAAGTTCGGGTCGTTTCAAATGTCTATCAATCACACAGAATGAAATCCAATGTCAGACACAGATCCATTTACAAGTCCATTCTGGGTCTGAATGAAACCACTAATTACCTTGTCTTGGGTGTACCACCCAATCAAGACGTCAGTAATCATCCAAACGATGTGAAGACCTCCGGTCTTCAACCACCGTTTTCATCGTCGACTTATCGTCGATTCAGTTATTCAGAATGGGATAAACCCGATCTTTCCGAATAACTCGCGTATATAATAAACAAATGCTACACAAACACAACATATGCCTCATTCCAATTAAGAATATTCTTTTATTCAAATATTCTTATACTTTGGGAAAGGTTCCCGTTAATTTTACAAAAGATAAATTCTTTAAATTTATTCTTTAATCTTCCTTTTAATATCAATTCAAACCAAATTAAGGTTTATCCAA
This sequence comes from Allium sativum, assembly GCA_030737875.1. Taxonomy (NCBI): domain Eukaryota; kingdom Viridiplantae; phylum Streptophyta; class Magnoliopsida; order Asparagales; family Amaryllidaceae; genus Allium; species Allium sativum. The sequence continues at coordinate 703,228,499 of CM060916.1, read as the reverse complement.
ACTAGTCGGGATTAGCGAACCTTACCGAAGTAATCATTTGTTTAATTTCCCAATCCTAACCTATTCATCCCATGGAGAAAAATTGGTAATACTCCATATCTAATACCACGGTGTTATCGAAAAATTTAATTACCATTTTACGTTCAAATCTAATTAAAGATTTAACTATCGCTTGGAGCAAAACTGGTGATCCTCCATTCTCGATCATTTCCCAATTTTGATTTATATTATCACATTCACATTTCAATCTAATTAAAGATTCATTAAAACTCTAATTCAGTTTAATCTCCAAAAATCATTACTTAATGATTATTCAAAGTTAAGAAATTAATCTTATCTTTAACTAGGTTAAAGAACTAATGTCATTTAAAACACAACTCATGATAAACCCAAGATCACATTCCATTAAGAATGGAATCTTCACAGAAAACAGATCAATATATATAATCGATATAAACTTCCATGTCCAACCGATAATAAAAATGGAATAACGGCAAAGCCTCTTAAATTCCATATATAGTAACAGTTTTCCTCCACAGAAGTTCACTTCGATTATTACCAAATCGAATTCCATTCCATTCCAATTTATTTTGTTAAATTGGAAAACTTTACTTTGGAAAATTCCTTTAAATCTTAATTAAAAGATTTATAAATTCCAAATCACATTTCACTGTTAATCGGGTTAAAGAACAAATGTCATTAAAAACACCGTTCACAATAAACCCAATTCACATTCCATTTTTATTCCAGTTACTAAATAAAATTGGAAACTCCAACAATCTTATTTAAAAGATTTATTCTTTTCACACGGGGTTTAAAATCAGTGTTAATGAAGTCACCATTCACGACAAACCCAAAAGCCAATTCTTTTATTCAATTCCAATTAAATATTAATTAATTGGAAAATTTCACTAAATCTTAAATTAAGTATTTATTCTTTTCTCAACTGGGTTTAAGAACAGTGTTATTTAAGACACCATTCACGATAAACCAAAAATCCCATTTGATATTAAATACATGGCTCTGAATAGAAAATATATCGGCTTATATTCAATATCAAATTCTGAAACCAACAAATATCGTGTTGGAAATAACGATATAAAATATATCTTCCAAATTTCCATAACCATATCCGTATAATCACAAAATCCAATACCGAAATATTCCGAAGAATATTTCCATTCAAATCCATTCCAATTCATATATTGGAAATTCTGGTTATTTTAAAAACCATTTCAAATCCAATTTATTTATTTAAAAATATTGGATTATAATTCTAATTCATAACTAGTTCATTTCGATAAAAATATATTTTTATCTTTTCAAATATGGAATTTTTCATCCTAATTCCTTACAAATCATTTATTATGGTTTTACACAAATTATTAATATTTTTAATAATTTTATCAAGGCTCGTACAGTCGATTTCCATAAACGGTCATCGAACTGCACTTACAACGACCTTTTCCAAATTTGATCTGGACATAATTCCAAATCCAACACTTAGATTTCAAATCTCTTCTATTTATTGGAAAGCTCTTTTCGATGCGAACCCAACGGTTCTGGCTTTAGGAGAATCCGACGGTCGGATCTCCCATATTATCAATTCGAAGTTAATGGTCGAAATTCGCGAACGGTCGCAGCGCTGCGCGTTCTATTCAGGCCATTAAATATATATTATATATATTTCGTCGATTTTCATTTGAAACGTATTTTATAAATCGCTTTAAATTCGTTTTAAAAATGAATCTAACTTCATTTTCAGTTTTAAATCAAAATTGAATACTCCATATCATTATAATATATAAATGATAATATTTTCAAAATATCAGATTTTGAAATCATTTCCTTTTCGATATTCATTATAAAAATGAATAAAATCGATATAAATATCGTTCACGTCAAAATGGCGTTAATCTAATCAACATGGCTTTATATATTTAAATATTTTCATGTCTATCCAAAATCGAACATCAAAATCATATTTTGATCTTTGACTAAATATTATTTTAAAATATTCGTTACTTTAAAATATTCTTTATTTTAAAATATTTGTTCTTTCTGAATTGGAATCAGACACAGTCAATACCATATAATGTTAATTATATAGATTTCATACGCACATGTACACAACAATAACTATACACAGTCAACCATCACCCAGAGTGCATCAAACAACTACATAAACATTAAATATAAATAATTAACGCTTACAATAGTCTGTCAACCAATCGATTGTCATACAACTAAACAATTGGGATTAGTGTACATCAAATATCATCCCAATACCCATGTGGGGTTTCAATCAACACACACCGATTTTATTTGTGCAGTTGGGCGATGTGTAAAATATATCGTCCCAATCAATATCAGTTAAATGTGTGTACATAAACAAATCGTTCGATTTGTAAATGAATATTTATTTTATTCATATACATGTTAAAAATTATATTTTTAACTATAAAATATTTATTTCATCTCATGAATATTTTATACAGTTCATTTATATAATAAAAATGATATTTTTATTGTTATAACATTTTTAGAAAATTTCGGCAGCATAACGGCGCGATACTAGAACCGGAATAAGGTCTAGCCTTATCCCTCGCCTAATAATGGCTCATGTACAAACCAAATTCTAATCAATTCATTTCACTTCCCAAACCAAATTCAAACAAATAATCCAATCAACCAAACAACCAAACAAACATGGTTTCAAACAAAGGTGTCGGGTGCTACTAAGCACCGTCTACATCCTAGTATATATATTTAACTAGAAAATAAATTAAAGTGTGAAGTTCTCACCTTTGGGATCCACTCCTCCAGTTCTATTTCTGAATTTCCAAACCGTTTGGATATTCTCGTAATGTCAACGTAATCCTTTTTGACGTTGTTCATAGTAAAAATCACATTTTTAATATGATGTCTATACATTAAAAATCATATTTTTCATCAACGATATTTATATTTAAAAATCACATTTTTATCTCGCTATAATATATATATAAATCACATTTTTATACTGTTAAAAATTATATCTTTATATTGCTCCTATATATATAAAGATCATATTTTTAATTTACTACCTATATAAAAATCATATTTTTATAGTTTCTCTTTCAATATAAAAATTATATTTTTATATCGCTACTTCATACTTAAAAGATCATATTTTTATTCTCGTAATATATAAATAAAAATCCAATTTTTTTATATGCTGTTTTTTTACCATTTCATTTTTAAAAATCTTACCTATCTATTTTTCAAAATTATACTTTTCTATTTTTCTAAATTATACTTTTCTATTTTTCAGAATTATACTTTTTTATTTTTCAAAATAAAAATCAAATCTTTTTCCTAAATAAAAATCAAACCTTTCATACAAAAAATCAAACCTTTTATACAAAAAAAATCATGTATTTTAGCCCAAGAAAGAAAAGGGAGAGAACTCACATCTTCTTGCTTGGCGAAGGGAGAAACTCAGTGCAATTCGTCGGAGGTGGCAGCAGGGGGGTGTGTGTGTGGCGGACGCTTGCGGGTGGCCCGCTGTTTGATGGCGCGGTCGATTTGGGGTCTCGGTTTTTGCAGATGGCGACGGGTGTTTGGGCTCGCGATACAGAGGGGGGATTTTGAATGGAGAAGGGGCTAGGAGGGTTGTCGCGGCCTCTGGCAGCGGTGAGGGAGGGGCTCCGGCGAAGGGGGGGCGGTCTGATCGAAGGCGGCGACGATGGCCCCTGGACGGCAACGGAAACGAGATTGATGTTTTTTTCCTTTTCTTTAAACTAAACGGGGGAAATAAAATGAGGGGGAGGACTAGTGAAAAGAAGGATTATATTTTTAATCTGATTTTAATTTAATTTTCCAAAAGGTTGAATTTTTATTCGAACTCCAAATGAGACCCAACGACTGTCAACCCTAGCTAAATACCCCCATTCCGAACACAATGGGATATGTGCGGTAAGCCAATTCGACTGTTACGATCAGTTTTCATCAAATTTAAAATATAAAATAATATAACATTCAAAATTGATTTCGACGTATATTTTAATTTACCGGGACCACATACGGGCTCCAAAAATTCCAGAAAAATAAATTTAGCTATGTTTTGATGATACGGTCCTAACAAAACTAATTTCGTCGAATTTGGAGACCGTTTGAAAAACGGTCATTTTCCAGTCGATTAAATTCAAACTGAATTGACCAAACACGTTTAAATCCGCCATGCTCACGTATTGATTCCAAAAATTATGAAAATTGGAACCTAGCAATAATTTGACATTCTGGATCCAACAAAAGTTGTTTCATCGAAAACGGAGGACGTTTGCAAAAAGGCTATTTTTAAGGGCTTTATATATATTAAAATATATTTAAATTCCACAGCGACTATTCTGAATTTTAAACTGGACATAACTCTCAAATTATAAAATGAAATCTCAGTTTATTACATTCGTTAGAAAGATATTACTAAACAGATTCAAATATTTCTTGTTTCATCCAATTCTGACTTATATTGAATTCTGTATATTTATTAGAAATTTGAAATCGAATTTTCAAACTGTCGCACCATTTCAGGCTCGTTTTATAATTAATAAAAATTTATATGTTCTAACTTCATCGAAAATAAATTTTCGTCATTATTATTTAAAATAAATCATTTTAAATATTCAAAATTCATTAAATTAGCTAAAATAAAAAATTTAAATTGGTTCTGATTTTCCAGGTTATTACAGTCAAGATGTCTATGAGGAGGTTCTGGAAATTGTCTCTTACATGACATTTTATTCCCCTGTAATTTCATTGGAGATGTGGAGTCTGTGTCCTTTGATGATGGAAGCACTGGCCGATTGGGCAATAGATTTCTTTGAGAATATTATGTTCCATTTGATAACTACTACGTATCTAGCGGGACAACACATTTCCTTTCTTGCAAGGAACCTGATTACCAACAGAATTTATGGAATATGCTTTCAACTGTTATGGCAGAAAAAAATATGGAAGACAGTCACATCATACCTGCACCGAAGTTGATTAAAGTAGTATTTCAAAATTGCAAAGGTCAAGTGGACCAATGGGTTGAACCATATTTTTATCAAGTTTATGTGGTTGAATAAAACCTAATAGAGAGGGTTTTTCTATTATAGAGCAGCAAACATGCCTTGTGAGATTTTGCTGACTTGGGACATGTTATGTATCAATATTAGGTCAGTGCCTTCTGCTATTCAAGGTATCATGTAAGCTTATTCATTCTTTATTCTAGTTAATAGTATACTTGTGAGAACGTCAGGAACTACAAATTTCATACTTCTTAACAGTATTTTCCAGTTATATTTTTTTGTCAAAAAATGATAGATAATCTGTTTCAATGATATTAAAACTATAGTTTAAACAACTTCTTATGCTTCCCCCTTATACAACATACATATTTCTAGCTCTACTGTATCATTATCATCATCAGTTTCTTCCTATTTCTAGTTTTTTTTAACAAATTTTTGCATGATACATTTTTCTGTAGATCGTAAGAAGAAATTTTTTTTAGTATACGCAGAGTGAGATGATGTGAGAATCTATTGATGATGCTTTGGACAATGAGGAGGCTGAAGATGAAAGTGAAGAGTTGAAAGACCATGTTAATATAATGAACGGCTAAAATTTGATGATATTTATTTGGAGGGATTCTTTGAGAGTTTTACTGATTGAAGGAGATGATTCTATCAAGCAAACTATCGCTGCTATGCTTCGAAAATGCAATTAAAGTGCTATTTTGTTCTTCCATTTATACTATGATTTTTTTCTATTGTATGGTCTGACAGGGTGGATTGGATTTTAGAATAGTTTCACCAATAATAATAATTTGAAAAATTAGTATCTGGTTAATATTGACCTGTGTTCCAAGCCATTTAGAACACGGTTTTTTCTGCAAAATATATGATTATGTTTCTAGTGCTTATTGGTGGAGTACACTGGGACATGAAAACCATTTGATCTTCTCCTATTCGACTGTACTATATTGAATTTACTGAACTTTATGATATAACGGTCACATGATTTTTTACCATGCCCCTGCAGAGTATATTCATCACCTGCTCCAACATATCAAAGTTATTGTCAGTTATCAAAATTTAAAATAAATTATAGTCTTTCTCCCTAGTAATCACACAAAACGATCTAATATTTATTTATAGAATCAACAGATTTAACATAACAGTTGGATTTTTTTTAACTTGTCAGCGTTTGGGTGGTTGAGCATCTTTGTTAGATGTGAAGGTTGAGTTTGAACCACGATATAAATTATGAATTCAATTATGTGTTATCGATCAATGTAAGTGGAATGAAATGGAAATTAGAAAATTTGAACACGTAAGAGGAATGAAATGGAAATTGAAAATTTGAACATTGGTTTGCACCATCAATATTCTTATACAAAAACCTCTTAATGTTGATTTATTTACAAAAGAACCAGTTATTTGATGTCAGGGAGTATATCAAACTCATTTGTTTATGATCATAAAACCAATGCTTGGTTCCCTGGCATGGTATTTTAATGCTGAGGTGGGTGGATGCTTTAATATGGATTGTTTTTAAAAAGAAATCAATGTTTATATAGTAAGGAAAAAAATCAACGTTCCTTGGCATGGTATTTTGATGTCGCCAAGTCTTTCTTCTGTATCTCATTGTTTTGAGGCTTAAGCAAGTTGAAGTATGTTTTACAATTGGAATTCAATATTTTTACCATGAGTCAAGAGCTAAATTTACACGTATACTACCCATAGTTGCTGCGAGTTGTTGCAGTAGCCAACAAACTAAAAACATGGGACATACTAAGAAAAAGGCATGTAGTATTAATGTAATTCTCATGAAAGTTGAGTCACCATTGCTTCCTGGTGCAACTCTTTTAATTTTTCAGTGATTTGCTACTATGATTCTTTGAACATGGTTTACAAATGCATGTTAAAAGGAGCAGCTGATTTCCTAGTCAAACCTATTCGGAAAAACGAGTTGAGGAACTTATGGCAACATGTTTGGAGAAGACAGAAGGTATGAGAAATTCTTTCCCGTATTTTTGCACAATTTATGTGTCCTTCATTTGATAACTAGTTCAGTTGTATAACAAAGCATCTTGTATTTTGTATAGTCAAATGATGTCTAATATACCATAAATTTTGATATAACTATGTATGTCAAATAATGTGAGCTACTGATAACATACGTAGTTATAACATTTTACTATGTATACTGTAATACTATGTCAATATATGATATGGCAATTATTAACACCTTGACTGTTTATTTGACATTAACAGGACCATTTAGTAGTGATGCTATGGAGAAAGTATCAAAAGCAAAGCAAAATCAAATCTATCATTTGTCTGTTTTACAAGTAACTTGTTAAAGCAAAAATGTATGACATATTATTATGTGTGGGCATGAAGAAGTTGATGAAACAATATGTATGAAATACTAAGTTTGAATATATGAAAATCTGATTGAATTTGTGTATGAAATATTATGTAGTAATTCATATATTTTTTTCTATGAAATTTCGTTATATCTAAGAAATGTTTAAATGCATGTGTGTGTGTATGTGTACACACACACACACACACACATATATATATATATATATATGTGTGTGTGTGTGTGTGTGTGTGTGTGTGTGTGTGTGTGTGTGTGTATGTATGTGTGTGTACGTACAAAAAAAAGGCTAAAAGGACGATAAATAAGATTTATAAATTAATAATATAGACAATAGCGTTTCAGAAACGCTATTGAATAAAAAACGCTATAGAAACAAAATTGGGAATGCTATAGAAACACACACAAATGCTATAGAAACACACACAAACGCTATAAGAAGTATTTATCAGATTGTACACCCCATAGTGTTTTTGTTTGATAGCAAATAAAAACGCTATGCAAAATTCACTTTCCATAGCGTTTTTGTTTATGCTATTCAAAGTAAGAGGGCTAACATAGCATGTCGTTACATGGCGTTCTCTAAAATGCTATGTTATGATATAATAGAGTTTTTCAAATGCTATGAAATGTCCATTTTTTTATAGTGAGTTTATTCAGTCGTATTTTCAAATATTTGGATTTGATCATCATGGAGAAGAATTTGTGCTAAGAAAGGTGTTTGATTCCGCAAACTTACACCTTATGCAAATTGCACTCACTTTGAAACCATATGAGACATTCAAAAACAAACAAGCTTGAATGCAACAAGCAAAAGCACCTACGGAAGTCGAAGAAGAAGAAACTTCTTTAGTGTCCAATCAACACTAGAACCATTTCCAGAGAGATGATTGTTTAAAATCAAATGAAGATAGTCAACAATCAAAAGAAGCTCAAAAATAATTTTTCCAAAATGACTAAGTTCATGAGCAAGATAGGAAGAAAGCTTGGAATTTCATCTTCCTCCTCATCATCTGCTGAAAACTAGTCTATCTAGTTTAAGTTATCTTTATTATTCACTTGTATTTGCTTTTGAATCTCGTATTTAGTGCGTCTTAATTAGTTGGATGTATTTGCTTTTCATGAAGTAATGAATGGAGTTTTATTTATTTCAAAATCATCGTTAAGTTACTGCAAAAACTTTAGAATTAAAATATAATATAATATAACAAAATCTGAAAATTTTCAAACAAATATGTCGACATACATAATTGGCTATGCCGACATACAAATGCTAGATTTTCAAAAAATTTCAAAATTTAAAATTAGATAACTAACTCATGTCCATTCAAATTCAAAGAATTCCATACCCTATTTAAGCTATTTCTTCCAGAAAACTTTAACATATCATTTCTCCTTCTTCTTTATTCAATTCTTATCAAAATCTATGGCGAATCCAATTTGTAATCTAAGTGAAAATCTTGAAGAAACATTGAATTCCTTCAAGAATATCCTTTCAATAATACTACGAAAACAGCATCATCTTGAATTAAGCCAAATAAAGATGTTTGAACAACAACAGAAGCATTTTGATGCCATGTGTTGGCTAATCTCTTCTCTTTTCAAACAAGAAGATAAAAATCTCGCTAAGGCACCACCAACAAACGAGGATGAAGATTGGGAGGTCATCAAGAAGGATCCTATCTTTGGAGAAGACGGTTGGGTAGAAGTCCCAAGAAACATTTGATTATTTGGTATGATTTGATTGATTTGATTTATTTGGATTGTTTGAGTTGAAACAAGTATATATATTACTTGGTGTGGTGTGCTTGGATTGACTTGTATATATGACATAAAACATATGTAATTATGATATTTTGATACTTAGTCTTGATTGTTGTATAATCATAAATTTAGGGGATGTACTTTATGTTAGTATAACTATATGATATATTTAGGATTCAGAGGGTGTATTTTTCTTTAGTATAAATAAATATAGGATTTAGGGGGAGTTTTAGACATTAAGATTATGAGTTATGCACATATATCTTAGTATAGAATAATATAGTCCAGATAGATATAGAATTGGGTCCGTTTGGCACATGTCCCTATTAAGTTTCAAAATTAGGCTCACATCTAGTTCAACTTTTCACGTAAATTAGGTCCCTATGTTTCGAAAATTCATTAAAAAATAAAATAAAAGATCACGAAAAATCATTATTAAATAAAACACGTACACACCAAAAAATTCAGGTGTTAAAACAATCGTAAACCACATCAAAATCCAAAAATACAAAAAAAAAAAAAAACAGTGAAACAACAGGTTTATGCATCAAAAGATGCATGTATTCATACATAGTTGCATACATTCATGCTTATATTTCAGTTTTGCACTAAACTGCACTATATATGCATACATATATGCAGTTAAACAGTAATACATGCATCGTTTTACGCATATATTCATACCTGGGCTGTTTTTTCAACAATTCACGGTTTTCAGACATTGTTGCATACACATATGCACTTATACAGAATATTCGCATACGTTCATGCACATATTCAGAAGCCTTCATCCCTTTTGATTTTTTTTGCACACATTCATGCATATATACGCAATAGTTGCATATATGTATGCTACTATTTGTAACACATGCACCTCAGTTCATGAAACGACCCGAACTTCCCCGGTAAAGAAAGCACGAATTGAGTTGAGAACAACACATATTGGTACACAAACAGAAGAACATTTCATTGTTTATTACAACAATTCCATCAGAATACAAGAATATTACAGAGTATGAATAAATATAATACAATAGAGAATATCAGAGATTTAAATACAACACTGCAGCGGAAAAATAAAACAAAACATAACTAGAAGGAATACACGGATACAGAGCTTTCCGAATATCACTTCAGCTATAAACCAAGATCCTGTGAATATAAATCTGCAAAACCCAACTACTAGCTGCCCGTGCGGAAAATAAGGGCACCCAAAGTTTAGGTCAAAAAAATAAACTCCAGTCAGTTATGTGACTGGTGTGAGAACTAAAACAGTTATAAATTCTTATTTCAAAGTTCGGTAAATCAAGGGACCACGCCGTATAATACAGAACGGGATTTTACCCAAAGAAAACCAATGCATAAACAAACAGCGCAATGCTAAATAAAGAACAATGAAGCTGTTATAAGACCCAGGTCCCATCACACAATGCAACGCAAACAGAGGATAGGGTTTTACCTTATAACAGCCAAATATGTTTGATACATGGAATTTCATCTTTTATTATCACTATAAGTGAAGAAAACAACATCAATCATAAGTATAAATCGTAGACGGCATAGTGCCCCATCCCACTATGTCGCCATACTAGGCTCTACAAATAAAACTGAATCACACGTATTGGAAATTGGATTCCATCATGAGTCGAGGCAAGGGGCAAGCTCCTCTCCGATTCGAGACACTCTAGAAAATGTCTCAGGACCCCACTCTGATCCTATGGAACCTCCAAGGCCGGTCCACTCAAAGTGCAAGTGGATTAGTTATACCTGAACACACGTTTCCCGGTCCTATAGGACCTATATATATAATGGTCAGTACGTCGGCTCACAAAGTGCCAGTTATCGCCATATATATTCGAGGCGCCTCATCCAACAACCACACAGGTGAAAAGTAAATAAATGTTAGCCAGTTTAAGCACCGACACCACCCATAGCTAGAAAGAAACGTCGTGCTCTCCTTGGGTCCTTATCCCGTTTTTGACTCATACCGAGGTGTGAGGCTAGCGAATTCACGCTATACACAAAGCCAAGCCACGTTGGACGTGCTTCGATCATCAACCACAAGACTTTGCTTTTCAATAGAAGCCTTGATCAATTGCCACTTAGGCGTGCCACATAGGCAGTTCATGCCATGCGATTGATATCTATCGATATATAACCTCTAAGCTTGTATGTCTCAGAGAAGGGCGTTAAGCAAGAGAATAAATTCTCCGCTGCCAAACAGATATATATTTAATAGAAATCAATCACACAGAATAAAATCCAATGTCAGACACACAGTCCATTTACAAGTCCGTTCTGGGTCTGAACGAAACCGGATGCACCTTATTCCTCCCCCGTATGTCCAATATAGGGCAGAGGTCCTCGCTTATCCATCGATCTCCAAGTACGTCTGGACAATCACCAACTGATTCCCTCCTTTTGGGTGTGCAGCCCAATCAAGATTATCAGTAATCACCCAAACGATGTGAAGACCATCCGGTCTTCAACCACCGTCTTCACCTTCGACTTATCGTCGAATCGATTATTCAGAATGGGTATAAAACCCGGTCTTTCCAAATAACCCACGTATATAATAAACAAATGTTACACAAACACAACGTACGCCTCATTCCAATTCAGAATATTCCTAGGGAAAGTTTCCCATTAATTTTATCAAAGATAAATTCTTTGAAATTTATTCTTTAATCTTCCTTTGAATATCATTTCAAACTAGTCGGCATTAGCGAACCACACCGAAGTAATTATTTATTTTATTTTCCAATCCCAACCTATTTATCCCATGAGGCAAAACTGGTAATACCCCATATCTAACACTACGGTGTTATCGGTAAACTTAATTACCACTTCACGTTCAAATCTAGTTAAAGATTTAACTATCGCTTTAGAGCAAAACTGGTGATACTCCATTCTCGATCATTTCAATCTAATTAAAGATTCATTAAAACTCCACTTAGTTTTAATCCATAACTGGGTTAAAGAACCGATGTCATTTAAAACACGGTGCACGATAAACCCAAAATCCCATTTGATATTAAATACAAGGCTCTGAATAGAAAATATATCGGCTTATATTCAATATCAAATTCTGAATATTTTTAAAACCACTTCAAATCCAATTCATTTATTTAAAAATATCGGATTTCAATTCTAGTTCATAACTAGTTCATTTCGATAAAAATATATTTTTATCGTTCCAAATAGGGAATTTTTCATCCCAGTTCTTTCCAATTAATATATTTTGGTTTTACACAAATTATAGATATTTTTAATAATTTTAGCAAGGCCCGTACAGTCGATTTCCAATAACGGTCGCCGAACTGCGCTTACAACGACCTTTTCTAAATTTGATTTGGACGTATCTCCAAATCCAACCTTTAGATTTCAAATTTCAAATATTCATTGGAAATCTCTTTTCGATACGAACCCAATGGTTCCTGTTTCAGGAAAATCCGACGGTCGGATCTCCCTTCACGTCAATTCCAAGTCAATGGTCGAAATTCACGAACTACCGCGGCGCGGCGCATTCTATTCAGGCCATTTAATATATATAATATATATATTATACATATTTCATCGATTTCAATTCTAAGCGTATTTTTATAAATCGTTTTAAATTCGTTTTCAAAACCATTTCAACTTTATATTAAATTTCAAATCAAGATTGAATATTCCATATCATCGATATATATAAATGATATTATTTTCAAAATGTTATATTTTGAAATCACTTCTTTTTCGATATTCGAATAAAATCGATATAAATATCGTTCACGTCAAAATGGCGCAAATCTAACCAACATGGCTATATATTTCAATAACATCGTTATTATATTCAACAAATGAATATTTTCTTCGACACCTGAATATGTAAATTTTATTCCAACACATGACTAATCTCAACAAATGAGTACCGTCAACACATGAATATATATTTTATTTTCAACACATGAATATATATTTTATTTTCAACACATGAATATATATTTTATTTTCAACACATGAATATATATTTCTCAATATTCTTTATTTCCTAAATTGGAATGAGGCTCAATCAATTACCATATAAGGTTATTTATATGGATTCCATACAACACATGTATATAACAACAACGATAAATAATCAACCATTATCCAAAGTGCACAACACAACTGTCTGTCAACCTATTGATCGACATACAATGAACTATTGGGACTAGTGTGAATCCCAATGCCCGTGTGGGGTTTCACATCAACAAACACATATTTTATTTGTGCAGTTGGGCGATGTGTAAAATTTATCAACCAAATTTGATATCAGTCAAATAAGTGTACATAAACAAACCGTCTGGTTTGTAAATGAATATTTTATTTTATTCACATACACGTTAAAAATTATATTTTTAACGATAAAATATTTATTTCAACACATGAATTTCTATTCAGTTCATTTACGCAATAAAAATGATTTTTTTCTAACATATTTTAGAAAATTTCGGCAGCATAACGGCACGATACTAGAAACGGGACAAGGCCTAGCCTTATCCCCGGTCTAGTGATGGCTCACGCCGTACACATATCAATCAAATCAATTCAATTTCACCAAACAACCAAATTCAAATCAAATAATCTAACCAACTACACAACCAAACAAACAAGTCCATGGTCTGTGGACGATGGTGTCGGGTGTTACTAAACACCGTCTGCATCCTAGTATATATTTCTAACTTGGAAATAAAAATTTAAAGTGAGGAGTTCTCACCAAAAGCTAAACCAAACTCCACGACTCTTCATACGTAGGAAATCTTCATCGTTCTTCCAACGTAGTCTGTTCAACACCGTTTGTGTTAAAAATTATATTTTTAACAACATTACTTCCTATATAAAAACCGAATTTTTACCGCTACTTCATATTTATAAAAATCGAATTTTTATCTTCATTACCTTATAAAAATCATGCCTTTTTTCTCCACTTCGTTATAAAAAATATATTTTTTATATCACCCTCCTCCTAATAAAGATTATATTTTCATTACTCTACATGAATAAAAATCATATTTTTACCAACATACCTATACAAAAATAATGTCTTCAATACGCCACCAGTATAAAAATTATATTTTTAACCTTCCTATAACATAAAAATTATATTTTTAACCTTCCTATAACATAAAAATTATATTTTTAACCTTCCTATAATATAAAAATTATATTTTTCACTTTCATACTATTCACGTTAAAATCACATTTTTATACCGTTCCATATATTATAAAAATCATATTTTTCTCGCCTTTTATATAATAAAAATTATATTTTTATTATGCTTCTTACTATATAAAAACTACATTTTTATAAATCCTTTGTACAAAAATCATACTTTTTGTACATCGCTTTATATAATCAAAATCTTGTCTTTATCACACTTTCATAAAAAGAAACATTCAATCTTTATCATGATCTACATATCATAAGTATATGAAAATAAAATCATATTTTTATAACATAAGAAATTCATTTTACTATAGTAAAAAATCATACCTTTTGTATAATGAAAAATCGTATTTTTCCTATATGCAAAATCATATTTTTTTCCTTTATAAAAATCTAATCTTTTTCCTTTGAAAAATCTATTCTTTTCACCAATAAAAATCATTTCTTTTTACTTTCAAAAATCATAACTTTTTATTATTAAAAATCTAGTTTTTATATATATCTAAAAAAAAGAAATCAAGTTTTTATACACCAAAGAAATCGGTTTTTATATAGTAAAGAAATCAGTTTTTATATGCTAAAGAAATCAATTTTTATATTAAAAATTATTACACAAAAAAAAACTGAAATAAAATAACTAAAATAAAATAAATACTTACTGTTATTTGAAGAGGAGAGGCGCAGGGGGTCGGGGACGACGCTGGTGGTCGGCGGCGGTCTGTGGCAGTGAGCGGAGGTAGGGGTTTCGTCGCTGGAAAGGGGGTTGGCTTTGAATCACGGCGGATTTAGAAGAGGGGGAGGAGGACGAGAGCACGGAGGGGGGAAGGGCTGGCGAAGTTCGGCTATCCCTAGGGCGGCGCAGTGCGTTGAGAGGCGCGGGTGGAGGAGGGTTCTGAGGAGCGACGGTTTGAAATCAGAAAAGGGGGTGCAAAAAAAGTGATTTAGGTTTTATAGATATTTGGGTGTAGTGGGATTATATATATTTATATAATTATATTATTTAATTAATTTTTATTTCAATAAAGTTGTCTATCCATCCGAACTCAGAATCAAACCCAACGACTATTGCTCTTAGCTAATTACCCCCATTCCGAACACAATGGGATATGTATCGTGAGCCAGTTCGGCTATTACGATCAGTTTCCGTTCAAATTAAAATATAAATCTGTATATTCAATCTTAAATGTACATTTCAATTTACCGGGGTCACATACTAACTCTAAAAATTCCTGAAAAATTATTTGTAGCTTCGTATTGACGATACGGTCCTAACAAAACTAATTTCGTCGAATTCTGAGACCGTTTGAAAAATGACCATTTTCTGGTCGACCCGAATTAAATTGAAACTGTCAAAACACGTTTAACTTTGCCACGCTCACATATTGATTCAGAAAATTATGGAAAATTCATCTTAGCAATAAATTGACATCCCGGATCCAACAAAAGTGGTTTCGTCGAAAACCGAGGTCGTTTGCAAAATTTCCAATTTCAAAGGCCTTTATATATATTAAAATATATATAAATTCCACAGCGACTTTTCAGAATTTTAAACTGGACATATCTCTCAACGTTTAAAGTGAAATCTTAATTTCTTACCCTCGTTAGAAAGATATGATTAAACAGATTCAAATATTTCTTGTTTCGTTCAATTCCGACTTAAAACGAATCCTGTATATTCATTTGAAATTTGAAATCAAATTTTCGAACTACCGCGCCGTTTCAGGCTCGTTATATATTTAAAATCAAATTATTCATTTTAACTTCATCGAAAATAAATTTTCCGTCGTTTTTATTTAAAATAATCCATTTTAAATATTCTAAATTCATTAAAATCACCAAAATAAAAATTTTAAATTGGCTCAGAATTTCCGGGTTGTTACAATCTCCCCCACTTAAAATCTTTTCGTCCTCGAAAAGGAACAAAGCTGAAAGTTGTTTACAAATCAACTCAACTTCCATTATTTTAATTATGGCTTAAGTTCTTCAACTTTTCAGTTTCTAAGAACTTTCTAATTTTTCAAAAATTTGGCTAACACCCTAAATTTTCGAAAAATTTCGCCATAACCTCCCCTGCACCGGGAGCTTCGGGATATTTCAAATAGCCTCCCATGGCCCTCACCAATCCAATGGTGGTGTAAAAAGAAAAGGAAAAAGCCAAGCGGCTAGCCAATCGGCTCATAAAATCATCATCACCCAAAGAAATACAATAAACATGTACCTATTTGTCAGGCAAACAGTTTTATTCCTCTTCTCTAGCCTCCTTGCCATGACCTGTTCAATGTATACACATGTATATGCATGCAAACTCAACCAATTTTCAATATAGTTCAATATTTGACTAATTTACCATTCGTTCACATAAGGGTTTTATTGGTTAACAAATAATCATACAACACAACCATCAATCAATTAATGAATTAACGTTTCAAATTGATAATTTTAATACATAGTCAAAAATCATGTTTTTGATGCCAAATCACAACAATAAATCCTATCTAGTTTTGGTTCTCACACCAGCCTAAAGGAAATATATAGATATCACACCTTCGAAACACGAACACAAATTCTGATGATGATCGATCAATCATCTGAACCATCTCCGGGCGACTAGAGTGTGATTCTATATCTATCCAGTATATTAAAACTTCGAATACACGTTTGCAAGGCGTATATGCAAAATCTTTATATATTGGATTGTCCAAATCAATATAAAATAAATATTCAAATACGTATAAAATGGTTAAAATTTTCAAAACAAAACTGGTTTTCATTTTTATTTCAAAAATAACACTCTTTTGACTCGTTCTAGGATACTGCTGATCCCATCTCTAACGAGCCATTCTCATTGGATATTACTAATCCAATTTCTGATTAATTCCTTCGTTTGGTTCTAATGTGTCTTGTTCTCGAGCTTTGTAAACCAAAGCTCTGATACCAACTGAAACGACCCGAACTTCCCCGGTAAGGAAAGCACGGATCGAGTTGAGAACAACACACATCAGTACACAAACAGAAGAACATTTCATTGTTTATTACAACAATTCCATCAGAATACAAGAATATTACAGAGTATGAATAAATATAATACAACAGAGAATATCAGAGATTTAAATACAACACTGCAGCGGAAAAATAAAACAAAACATAACTAGAAGGAATACACGGATACAGAGCTTTCCGAATATCACTTCAGCTATAAACCAAGATCCTGTGAATATAAATCTGCAAAACCCAACAACTAGCTGCTCGTGCAGAAAATAAGGGCACCCAGAGTTTAGGTCAAAACAATAAACTCCAGGTCAGTCATGTGACTGGTGTGAGAACTAAAACAGTTATAAATTCTTATTTTAAAGTTCGTTAAATCAAGGGACCATGCCGTATAAAACGGAACGGGTTTTTACCCCAAGAATACCAGTGCAAAAATAAACAGCGCAATGCTAAATAAAGAACAATGAAGTTGTTATAAGACCCAGGTCCCATCACACAATGCAACGCAAACAGAGGATAGGGTTTTACATTATAACAACCAAATATGCTTGATACATGGAATTTCATCTTTTATTATCACTATAAGTGAAGAAAACGACTTCAATCATAAGTATAAATCATAGACGGCATAGTGCCCCATCCCACTATGTCGCCATACTAGGCTCTACAAATAAAACCGAATCACACGTATTGGAAATCGGATTCCATCATGAGTCGAGGCAAGGGGCAAGCTCCTCTCCGATTCGAGACACTCTAGCAAATGTCTCAGGACCCCACTATGATCCTATGGAACCTCCAAGCCCGGTCCACTCAAAGTGCAAGGGGATTAGTTATACCTGAACACATGTTTCCCGGTCCTATAGGATCTATATATATAATAGTCAGTACGTCGGCTCACAAAGTGCCAGTTATCGCCATATATATTCAAGGCGCCTCATCCAACAACCACATTGGTGAAAAGTAAATAAATGTCATCCAGTTTAAGCACGGACACCACCCATAGCTAGAAAGAAACGTCGTGCTCTCCTTGGGTCCTTATCCCGTTTTTGACTCATACCGAGGTGTGAGGCTCGAGAATTCACGCTATACACAAAGCCAAGCCACGTAGGCCGTGCTTCGATCATCAACCACAAGACTTTGCTTTTCGACAGAAGCCTTGATCAATTGCCACTTAGGCGTGCCACACAGGCAGTTCATGCCATGCGATTGATATCCATCGATATATAACCTCTAAGCTCGTACGTCTCAGAGAAGGGCGTTAAGCAAGAGAATAAATTCTCCGCCCCCAAACAGATATATATTTAATAGAAATCAATCACACAGAATAAAATCCAATGTCAGATACACAGTCCGTTTAAAAGTCCGTTCTGGGTCTGAACGAAATCGGAGGCACCTTATTCCTCACCCGTATGTCCAATACAGGGCAGATGTCCTCGCTTATCCGTCAATCTCCAAGTACGTCTGGACGATCACCAACTGATTCCCTCCTTTAGGGTGTACAACACAATCAAGATTATCAGTAATCACCCAAACGATGTGAAGACCATCCGGTCTTCAACCACCGTCTTCACCTTTGAATTATCGTCAAATCGGTTATTCAGAATGGGTATAAAACCCGGTCTTTCCAAATAACCCACGTATATAATAAACAAATGTTACACAAACACAACGTACGCCTCATTCCAATTCAGAATATTCCTAGAGAAAGGTTCCCATTAATTTTATCAAAGATAAATTCTTTGAAATTTATTCTTTAATCTTCCTTTGAATATCATTTCAAACTAGTCGGGATTAGCGAACCACACCGAAGTAATTATTTATTTTATTTCCCAATCCCAACCTATTTATCCCATGAGGCAAAACTGGTAATACCCCATATCTAACACCACGGTGTTATCGGTAAACTTAATTACCACTTCACATTCAAATCTAGTTAAAGATTTAACTATCGCTTTGGAGCAAAACTGGTGATACTCCATTCTCGATCATTTCAATCTAATTAAAGATTCATTAAAACTCCACTTAGTTTTAATCCTTAACTGGGTTAAAGAACCGATGTCATTTAAAACACGGTGTACGATAAACCAAAAATCCCATTTGATATTAAATACAAGGCTCTGAATAGAAAATATATCGGCTTATATTCAATATCAAATTCTGAATATTTTTAAAACCACTTCAAATCCAATTCATTTATTTAAAAGTATCGGATTTCAATTCTAGTTCATAACTAGTTCATTTCGATAAAAATATATTTTTATCGTTCCAAATAGGGAATTTTTCATCCTAGTTCTTTCCAATTCATATATTTTGATTTTACACAAATTATAGATATTTTTAATAATTTTATCAAGGCCCGTACAGTCGATTTCCAATAACGGTCGTCGAACTGCACTTACATCGACCTTTTCTAAATTTGATTTGGACGTATCTCCAAATCCAACCATTAGATTTCAAATTTCAAATATTCATTGGAAAGCTCTTTTCGAAACGAACCCAACGGTTTCAGTTTTAGGAAAATCCGACGGTCGGATCTCCCGTCACGTCAATTCGAAGTCAATGGTCGAAATTCACGAACTGCCGCGGCGCGGCGCGTTCCGTTAAGGCCATTTAATATATATAATATATATATTATACATATTTCATTGATTTAAATTCTAAACGTATTTTTATAAATCGTTTTAAATTCGTTTTCAAAACGATTTCAACTTCATATTCAATTTCAAATCAAGATTGAATATTCCATATCATCGATATATATAAATGATATTATTTTCAAAACGTTATATTTTGAAATCACTTCTTTTTCGATATTCGAATAAAATCAATATAAATATCGTTCACGTCAAAATGGCGCAAATCTAACCAACACGGCTTTATATTTCAATAACATCGTTATTATATTCAACAAATGAATATTTTCTTCAACACATGAATATGTAAATTTTGTTTCAACACATGACTAATCTCAACAAATGACTACCGTCAACACATGAATATATATTTTATTTTCAACACATGAATATATATTTTATTTTCAACACATGAATATATATTTTATTTTCAACACATAAATATATATTTTATTTTCAACACATGAATATATATTTTATTTTCAACACATGAATATATATTTCTCAATATTCTTTATTTCCTAACTTGGAATGAGGCTCAATCAATTACCATATAAGGTTAATTATATGGATTCCATACAACAAATGTATATAACAGCAACGATAAATAATCAACCATCATCCAAAGTGCACAACACAACTGTTTGTCAACCTATCGATCGACATACAATAAATTATTGGGACTAGTGTGCATCCCAATACCCGTGTGGGGTTTCACATCAACAAACACAGATTTTATTTTTGCAGTTGGGCGATGTGTAAAATTTATCAACCCAATCAATATAAGTCAAATCAGTGTACATAAACAAACCGTCTGGTTTGTAAATGAATATTTTGTTTTATTCACATACACGTTAAAAATTATATTTTTAACGATAAAATATTTATTTCAACACATGAATTTCCATTCAGTTCATTTACACGATAAAAATGATATTTTTATTTTTCTAACAAATTTTAGATAATTTTGGCAGCATAACGGCACGATACTAGAAACGGGACAAGGCCTAGCCTTATCCCCGGTCTAGTGATGGCCCACGCCATACACATATCAATCAAATCAATTCAATTTCACCAAACAACCAAATTCAAATCAAATAATCTAACCAACTACACAACCAAACAAACAAGTCCATGGCCTGTGGATGATGGTGTCAGGTGCTACTAAACACCATCTGCATCCTAGTATATATTTCTAACTTTGAAATAAAAATTTAAAGTGAGGAGTTCTCACCAAAAGCTAAACCAAACTCCACGATTATTCATATGTAGGAAATCTTCATCGTTCTTCCAACGCAGTCTGTTCAACACCGTTTGTGTTAAAAATTATATTTTTAACAACATTACTTCCTATATAAAAATCGAATTTTGACCGCTACTTCATATTTATAAAAATTGAATTTTTATCTTCATTACCTTATAAAAATCATGTCTTTATTCTCCACTTCGTTATAAAAATTATATTTTTTATATCGCCCTCCTCCTAATAAAGATTATATTTTCATTACTCTACATGAATAAAAATCATATTTTTACCATCATACCTATATAAAAATCATGTCTTTAATATGCACCAGTATAAAAATTATATTTTTAACTTTTCTATAACATAAAAATTATATTTTTAACTTTCCTATAATATAAAAATTATATTTTTAACCTTCCTATAATATAAAAATTATATTTTTCACTTTCATACTATTCACCTTAAAATCACATTTTTATACCGTTCCATATATTATAAAAATCATATTTTCCCGCCTTTTATATAATAAAAATTATATTTTTATTATGCTTCTTACTATATAAAAACTACATTTTTATAAATCCTTTGTACAAAAATCATACTTTTTGTACATCGCTTTATATAATCAAAATCTTGTCTTTATCACACTTTCATAAAAAGAAACATTCAATCTTTATCATGATCTACATATCATAAGAATATGAAAATAAAATCATATTTTTATAACATAAGAAATTCATTTTCCTATAGTAAAAAATCATACCTTTTGTATAATGAAAAATCGTATTTTTCCTATATGCAAAATCAATTTTTTTTCCTTTATAAAAATCTAATCTTTTTCCATTGAAAAATCTATTCTTTTCACCAATAAAAATCATTTCTTTTTACTTTCAAAAATCACAACTTTTTATTAATAAAAATCTAGTTTTTATATATATCTAAAAAAAAAGAAATCAAGTTTTTATACACCAAAGAAATCGGTTTTTATATAGTAAAGAAATTAGTTTTTATATGCTAAAGAAATCAGTTTTTATATTAAAAATTATTACACAAAAAAAACTGAAATAAAATAACTAAAATAAAATAAATACTTACTGTTATTTGAAGAGGAGAGGCGCAGGGGGTCGGGGACGACACTGGTGGTCGGCGGCGATCGGTGGCAGTGAGCGGAGGTGGGGGTTTCATCGCTAGAAAGGGGGTTGGCTTTGAATCGCGGCGGATTTAGAAGAGGGGGATGAGGACGAGAGCACGGAGGGGGGGAAGGGCTGGCGAAATTCGGCTATCCCTAGGGCGGCGCGGCGCGTTGAGAGACGCGGGTGGAGGAGGGTTCCGAGGAGCGACGGTTTGAAATCAGAAAAGGGGGCGCAAAAAAAAGTGATTTAGGTTTTAGAGATATTTGGGTGTAGTGGGATTATATATATTTATATAATTATATTATTTAATTAATTTTTATTTCAATAAAGTTGTCTATCCATCCGAACTCAGAATCAAACCCAATGACTGTCGCCCCAAGCTAATTACCCCCATTCCGAACACAATGGGATATGTATCGTGAGCCAGTTCGGCTGTTACGATCAGTTTCCGTTCAAATTAAAATATAAATCTATATATTCAATTTTAAATGTAAATTTCAATTTACCGGGGTTACATACTAACTCTAAAAATTCCAGAAAATTTATTTCTAGCCTCGTATTGACGATACGGTCCTAACAAAACTAATTTCGTCGAATTCTGAGACCGTTTGAAAAATGACCATTTTCTGGTCGACCCGAATTAAATTGAAACTGTCAAAACATGTTTAACTTCGCCACGCTCACATATTGATTCAGAAAATTATGGAAAATTCATCTTAGCAATAAATTGACATCCCGGATCCAACAAAAGTGGTTTCGTCGAAAACCGAGGTCATTTGCAAAATTTCCAATTTCAAAGGCCTTTATATATATATTAAAAAATATATAAATTCCACAGCGACTTTTCAGAATTTTAAACTGGACATATCTCTCAACCTTTAAAGTGAAATCTCAATTTCTTACCCTCATTAGAAAGATATGATTAAACAGATTCAAATATTTCTTGTTTCATTCAATTTCGACTTAAAACGAATCCTGTATATTCATTTGAAATTCGAAATCGATTTTTCAAACTACCGCGCCATTTCAGGCTCGTTATATATTTAAAATCAAATCATTCGTTTTAACTTCGTCGAAAATAAATTTTCCGTCGTTTTTATTTAAAATAATTCATTTTAAATATTCTAAACTCATTAAAATCACCAAAATAAAAAATTTAAATTGGCTCAGAATTTCCGGGTTGTTACAGTTCAACTTTATATGCATACATGTATGCAGCTATTGAAAATAGTTGCATACATGTATGCGTACATTGGTCCAGATTTTCAACATAAAACACTATATGAATATATGCATACATGTATGTTACTATTGGTAATAGTTGCACAAAAGTATGCAACTTTTTTTTTAATGAATGCTTCTTGGAATATTTCCGATTTTTTGATTTTTTTTATAATGCAGCGCATAATGTTTTCTGAAAAACACGTAACTATCAAAAAGAAGGACCCGCTTTGAATGTAAACTATGGAAGGGAGGCCGTTTACAATTTGAAACTTAATAGGGACGTGTAATGAATTTCCACTATAGAATTTAGGGGGAGTATTTTCAGAATTTCTTTTTGATAATGCCAAAGGGGGAGAAATTATAAAATATAGACTTAGGTTAAATAGAATATATAGGATTCCTATTGAAAGAGGGAGTATTAGAAGGATCAATTGCAATAGGTATGAACAAGTATGATATTTCATAAACAAAGGTTAAATCATCAAAAAGGGGTGATTATTGAAGAATGAAGTTTTGATGAGAACAACCTTATTTCAATATTAATTGATTATAAAATATATACTAACACCTTTATCTAGAATATATATATACACACACACACAGGATTTGTATACAGGAATTAATACTCAAGACTATACAGTTTAAGAGTTTGAGAGATTCAAGAGATTCGGAATTCAGAGAAGATTCAAGACTCATGAGTAATCAAGATTCCAATAGTTCAAGATAAATATAGTAATAGAGTCTAGTTTATGTAAGACTCTGAATAGCGCTCCAGGCTCAAATTCAAATTCAAATTCTAATTTACAAATTCTGATATTCAAATTTCAAATTCTGATTTCAAATTCTATTTTTCAGATTCTATTCTAATTCTAATTAAGTTTTTCTATCTTACTTTTGATTTTAAACTTGAGTTTTAAAGATTGTAAGTATTATATATATATATAATACTTTTGTATACTTTATATTCATATAGTTTAAAACCGTATAATTTAATAAATATGTTTATTTAGTTTATATCTGTGATTTCATATGATTTTCTACTTTATAATACTTATATATATCACCATGTTTTAATCCAAGAATTTCCAGAATTATCAATATATATATATCAAAACACTTGAAAAATGCTTAAATTTCAAATTTTAAACACTATATGTCGACATACATAGTTAGCCATGTCGACATATAACTGTCACTTTTTCAAAGTTGAAAAGAAGTGTCTTTTCACCATTTGTAACGTTCCAGATGCATTGCCACCTTTAAAATCTTATGAATAGGGGTTGATTTCGATTTTTTAACCATTATTCTTCTCCGTCTTCATCCTCTTTCATTACACCATTAATAATTTATATTTTTATGATTTCTACACTTATACTGTCGATTTCAAGTCTAATTATATAAAACTTCTTCTCTTCTCACTCTCTACTCATTACTCTCTGAATCAAAGTGCTATTGAAGAGTTATATGGCTGTTGTAATCATTTGAGATAGTTTTGGAAACGGTGTGTTCCTTGTAGCTGTGAAATCAAGGGAGGAATCAGTGTTAACCTTATAGCCCGGGAAATCAAAGGGAATATACTTGATCAAGGGAATCGGTGGTAATCTTGTAGTCGTGAAATCAAGTGTGTTTGTAGCCATGAAATCAAGGGTATTGTACTCGGATATTGATATAGTAATAAAACTCTGCACAATCTAGCGTTGCGTGGGACTGGACGTAGGAGTAATCCAAACTAGTATAAAATCCGGTGTGTTCTTTCCTTTTCTGCATTTTATTTTTGTTTATTTCTATGTTTTCTTTGATTCTGTGTCTATGATTGTTTCTGTGGTGTGTGAATCATATCGTAGATCATATAAATTTTAGATTTTTTTAAATTCCTTCAAACACTATTCACCCCCCTCTAGTGTTAGTATTTTCTTAACGATCCATTCTGCATTCCCTAACGTCATTCTTGTTCATTTTAAATAACTCAAATCGATTAATTAGTATTGATATCTTTGTTTGTTTAACTTTATTGGTTCCTTCATGAGTGACTTGTAATATTCTCCATATTTCATAAGCAGATTTACAAACTGACACCCTATTAAAATCATTTATATCGATTGAACAGAACAATATATTCATGGCTTTAGAACTGCTTTGTGCAGCAACCTTTTGTTCATTAGTCCATTATGCAAAATTAGTAGTGGGTTGAACATATTCAGTCTGTGTACTATTCCATGTGTCTAATCCTACTGATTGTAAAAATATTTTCATTCTGCATGCCCAATATGAATAATTACTGCCATTAAACAGTAGTGGTCTAACAGTGGACTGACCCTCTATAAAAGAAATATTATTATCAGTGTTGGTTGCCATTTAATATTTTCAAAAATCAGATTAGGAACTTTTTGAAAACCTATGCTCCGATACCAATTGTTAGGAAATGTGGAATGCAGATCTTAAGGCAAGACTAACACTAGAGGGGGTGAATCGGGTTTATAAGGAACTTGTGAAAATCTTAAACTTGGATGATCAACTATATGAATCACACACAACAGAGATGATCGCAGACACATAATCAAATACAAACACACAAGCACACAAACAAATTAATATAAAATGCAGAAAAGGAAAGAACACACCGTATTTTATACTGGTTTGGATTACTCCTACATCCATCCTCACGCAATGCTGGATTGTGCAGAGTTTTATTATTATCAATATCCAAGTACAATTCTCTTGATTTCACGGTTATAAGGTTTACACCTCTCCAAGCACCCTTGATTCTACGTCTACAAGGTTAACACCGCTCCCTTTCCTTGATTTCAGGGGTACAAGGAACACACCCTTTCCCTAACACTTCCCAAATGATTATAACAGCCCTATAAATCTTGAATAGCACTTCAATTCAGAGAGTAGCAGATAGATATTGAGAAAAGATGAAGTTTTATGTAAGTAGAAATCGGTAAAGTAGAAGTACATAAATCAACAAAATATGAAATATTAATGGTGGGATTAATAAGGGAGAAGATGGAGAAGAAGATAAGTGAAAAAATTCGAAATTAGCCGTTACTTTTAAGATTTAAAAGGTTGCAATGTCTCGAAAATGTTACAAATGAAAAGGCACTTCCTTTGGAAATTGAATTTCTGACAATTGTATGTCGACATACCCATATATGTGTCGACATATGTCATGTATGTTTTATTTTTGAAACTATTTTCAAGTATTTAATTATATATTATTCTAGAAATTCTTGAATCAAAACTTAGTGATATAATAGAGTATTCTAAAGTGTAAAATCATATGAAATCATCATAATATATTATATAAACATATTTATAAATTTATAAGATTTAAAACTATATAACTGCAAAACTATATAACTATAAAACTATATAACTATATAAACTTATATATTAAAACTTAAAAACTTATTTGTTTGAAATCATAAGTAAGTTAACTTGAAATCAGAATTTGAAACTTGAAAATCGGAATATTTAAAATAAAATTTGAACTAGGAGTGTTATTTAGAGTCTTACATATAAACTAGACTCTATTACTATATTTGTCTTGAACTCTTGAAAATTTGATAACTCATGAGTTTTGAATCTTTCTTGAATTCTGAATCTCTTGAAACTCTAAAATTGTACAGTCTTCAGTATTTAAGTCCTATATACGAATCCTACATATATATGTGTATATATATATTCTAGACAGAGATGTTAGTATATAGTTTATAATCAATTAATTATGAAAATTGGAATAAGATTGTTGTCTACAAAACTCCATTCTCCAACAAGTATCAGATAATAGTACTAAACACAGGAGAAGTAAAAGAGCGGGAATAGAGAAGGACTATGGTCCTGACTTCATAACATATCTTGTAGAAGGCAGTAAGAACGAAGTTCTTAATGTGACAAGATATGTAATGAACGTCGATGACGATCCTAAAACTTATTCTGAGGCTATGAGTACTAGAGATTCTAATTTCTGGAAAGAAGCTATCAATGATGGAATGAATTCCATATTACTAAACCAAACTTAGGTCTTAACTTATTTACCTCCTGGCGCTAAACCTATAGGATTTAAATATATTTAAGAAAAAGTAGAATACAAATGGATCCACTGATTAGTTTAAAGCCAAATTAGTTGCTAAGGGATATAAGCAAACACAAGGAGTAGATTATGTTGATACATATGGTCCAGTTGCTTGCATATCTTCTATTTGTTGTTTAATAGCATGTGCATTAATTCATAATTTGGTCATACATCAAATGGATGTAAAGACGACTTTTACAAATGGAGATTTAGAAGAATATATATATGTATGTATGTATGTATATATATATATATATATATATATATATATATGGAACAACCTGAAGGTTTTATAACCCTAGGCCAAGAAAAGAATGTTTGTAAATTAGTAAAATCTCTTTAAGGACTGAAGCAAGCTCCCATGACATGACGAATTTGATAAAGTTGCATTGTCATTTGGATTCATTGTTAATGATGCTGATAAATGCATTTATTGCAAATTGGATAACACTGGTTATGTTATAATATGTTTATAAGTTGATGACATGCTGATATTTGGTTCCAATATATCTTGTGTGAATGAAACTAAGAAGCTTCTATATTCTAAATTTGATATGAAAGATCTAGGACAGGATGATGTAATTTTAATTTGTATACAATTTCAATGTATAAAAATGTCCATTTTAATTTGTATACAATTTCAATGTATAACATGACACATAAAAATGTCTATTTTAATTTGTATACAATTTCAATGTATAACATGACACATAAAAATGTCTATTTTAATTTTTATACAATTTCAATGTATAACATGACACATAAAAATGTCTATTTTAATTTGTATGCAAATTCTATTTTCACCATAACAAATAAAAATGATACTTTTATGTTGTTAACAATTCTAATTCAACATAACAAATAAAAAGGATATTTTTATGTTGACCATTCTATTTCAACATAACAAATAAAAATGATACTTTTATGTTGATAATTCTATTTTAACATAGCAAAAAAAAATGATAATTTTATTTAGTTGACAACTCTAATTCAACATAACAAATAAAAGTGATACTTTTGTTTGTGTACAAATCTATTTTTAATAATAACAATTAAAAATGATATTTTCTATTTGCATACAAATCTATTTTTAACATAACAAATAAAAGGGGATATTCTTATTTGTATATGATTTCTAGTTTTTAGCATAACAAGTAAAATGATATTTTTATTTGTTTACAATTCTAATTTTTAACGTAACAAATAAAAATGATATTTTTATTTTTTTATAATTCTAATTTTTCCATTATATTTATTAAAATCAATAGATCACCACAACAACATCAATCAATCCAAATCAAATTGCGTACAACAACAAACTGAATTTACAGCGTATTGTAAGAATTTCTAAACGCGATAATAATTAATTAATTTTAATTATTAAAAAAGAAATCTCACCTTGATCGGTAGTCAGAATTGTTGAATAATGACTGTTTTAACAAAATTAAACAAGCATTTAATTTTATTAGAAATTCCAACTGCTTCTGTTTTTGTCTAAAGCTGTTCCATTACGTAGATCCCGATTTTGTGATTCCAAAGCATTTTATTTCATCGAATTCTGATAAGAATTGAATAAGTTATTGTCATTTAAGTTTATATAATTTTAAATAAAACTTAACCCTTAATCACGTTTATTAATTATATTTAATTACTTAGCTTAAGGAAATAAACAGGCCATCTTCTTCGTTTCTCCTGAGACCAATTTTGAACCCATCGCCGCCCAAATTAATCCACCACCGCACGCTCTTCCAAGCCATCGAACCAAGATCTGCGAACACCACTAAGAAGCCCCACGTCAGAGCCGCCTTTGCCCGCCACCAGGTGCGTCTCACACCTCCGTGGCGCCCAGAAATCCACTTCGAAGACAGTGCCTTTGAGCTTGAAATTTAGGCCATCCATGTCCCTAAAATCGATCACTATCGTACCAAAATGACGAGCTCACTTCACTCTTCAATTTATGCTTTATATTCATACTGTAATTCGAATTATTGTGGGAGGATTTAATGATTTCATTTTGAACGATTGTGGGCGTCGAAACCTTGCGTGGCGGCTACTGTATTGTAATTAGGGTTTGCATTATCCACTATTTATAACATAATATAATTAAATTCCCTAATTTACAAAAAAAAACCGTTATTTCTTAATAACTCCATATCCAGCCCAAAGAATGTTTGCCCCTTGCCAAATACCCCTATTCCAGACACAATGGACTAGGTCCCGTCAGCCCGTTTGATCGTCTCTGCCACTTTTCTTTAATTTAAAATATAAAATATTTAATTATTTAATTTGATCTTACATTTTAATTTACCGGGGCCACAGACTGACTCCGAAAATTCCCGAAAAATTATTTATAGTTATGTTTTGACGATACGGTCCTAACAAAATTAATTTCGTCGTATTTGGAGATCATTTGAAAAATGGACAATTTCTGGTCGATTCAATTTGACTGAAATTGACAACACATTTTCTTTTCCACGCTCACATATTAATTCCAAAAATTATGAAAATTGGAATTTAGCAATAATTTGACATTCCGGATCCAACAAAAGTGGTTTCATCGAAAACGAAGGTCGTTTGCAAAATGGCTATTTTTAAGGGTTATATATTATATTAATATATATATAAATTATACAGCGACTTTTCTAAATTTTAAACTGGACATAACTTATAATTTATAAAGTGAAATCTCAGTTTCTTACATTCGTTAGAAAGATATTATTAAACAGATTCAAATATTTCTGGTTTTGTCCAATTCAAATTTATATTGAATTATGTATACTCAATTGAAATGTGAAATCGAATTTTCAAACTGCTGCGTTATTTCAGGCTCGTTTAATAATTAAAATAAATTTATTCGTTCTAACTTCGTTTAAAATAAATTTTTCGTCATTATTATTTAAAATAAATTATTTTAAGTTCTTAAAATCCATTAAAATTGCTAAAATAAAAATTTAAATTGGTTCAGAATTTCCGGGTTGTTACAATCTTTCCCACTTAAAATCTTTTTGTCCTCGAAAAGGAACGGAGCTGAAAGTTGTTTACATAACCAACTCAATTTTTATTTTTTTATTGGTTTCAATAATTGTATTAGTTGAAGTAATAATCACACAACTCATTCATCAATCAATTAGTTGATTAGCTTTTCAAATATATATAACTTTTATATATTAAAAAATCATATTTTCTAAGATTGGATTATATATAATCTCAAATACGTTAATTATAAACTTGTCACTCTCAACTCATTCTAGGGCATTTCTAACCTCATCTCGAACGAGTTTTCTCATTCTAGGATGCCACTGATCCTATCTCTAATGAGTATTCTTTTATTGTATATTTTTAATCCTACCTCTGATGAGTCTTCGCTCAGTTCTAACGAGTTGTACCCCAAAGATTTGAGTTAACCAAAGCTTTTGATACCAGCTGTAACAACACGGATTTCACCCGGACCTAATCAATCGCTAAATCGAACAAGACCGTTCGAATCCTGCATACGCTAACTTTGGGCATACAACACATCAGAAGAAATAATAGAAGACTTTTATTACATCATTATAATAATGCAACATCAGAGTACAAAATATCAGAGTACATCGAATATAATAATACAACAGCGGAAGATAATTTACAACAAATTTAATACAACGCAGCGGAAGACTATCAATGCTTTGGACACAGCTTTAAGCTTCGATCCAGATTCCTGCTCAATAAATAAATATCTGCAAAACAAGCCACTCGACTGCCCATGTAAAAATAAGAGCACCCGAGTTTGCAAGTGAAAACAAACTACGAGTCAGTCATGGGACTGGTATGAGAAATCTTACTTAACTTATCTAATTATAAGGCTAATCACACGACCACGCCGCTAACGTGGAACGGGTTTACTCCATGGGATTGCCAGTGCATAAACAACAACCATAAATAAACTTATGGATCTACAATGCATCATACAACATGCAATTTTTTTTCTAATCTACCCACTTAGGCTTAATCCCTAAACTTAGATTTCAAAATCCAATTCGCTTTACAGAAATTATTTATTTGGACTTTATTTCCTGATTTCTTTTATTTCAAATCATTTGAAATACATATCTAGCTTTTATAATAAAGTAGATTTCACTTCGGGATCTCAAAAACAAAACATTTGGAAATATGAATTCCAAAACGTAACAATGTATACAAACAAGTATGCAACCAAATATCGGGCTCCCCTTAGACAAGGCAAAGGGCACGCACCTAAGCAACTCGATATAAATGTGCACCTCCCACGATGGAGCAGGCTACACTGACGATGCACCTTCCACGCATGGAAGCATACACTGCCCAAAGCCATTTAAGGCTATAATACCCATACTATTAGTCGTCCGGGTTACTCGAATCTTTAGCCACATACCAAATCATCTCATATCCCGAAGTATGGAAAATCATTTCACAACATAATAATCACAAGTACTTTCAAATCTATATAGATTTCCAATTCCAAATCATTTCGAAAACATCGGGTATAGCCCTCGAAATCCTTTCTGTTTTATAAAACATTTTATAAAATATTCCCGGTCCAAAATTGGGAATACTATTCTTTTTACTTAAGAAATCTCATTTCAAAATCATTTATTAAATTTTGAAATAAACAACATCGCTAACACCTTATTGTCAAATCGTGAAGTGTTTCACAAGGTGTTAGCACCCAAATATCTCTACCCAACCCAATGCTAAATGTAAAAGCGTATTTTGCTCATAAACTGGTCGAGCATAATCCAAACAGTCAATCCATCACAATCAATATCAGCAACGAAGTGTATTTGGTTCAATCACATTTCATGTTTTAACTACATATTTTCTACATTTCATATGTATAAATAAAAAGAATATTATATTGCCTATACATTTTCTACATTTCATATATATAAATAAATAAAGAGTATTTTATTGTCTATACATTTTCTACATTTCATGTTACAATAAAAAGAGTATTTCAATTGTAAAACAATTTCTATCATTAACATGTTACAATAAAATGAATATTGTATTGTTTATCATATTCTAACATTAACATGTTACAATAAAATGAATATTTTATATTTTATCATATTCTAACATTAACATGTTACAATAAAATGAATATTTTATTGTTTATCATACTATATTTCATATGTACGAATATTTTATTTTCTTCACATCCTATGTTTAACATGACAAATAAAAAGAATCTTTTATTTACATAACAATTTCTTTGTTTTTAATGACAAATAAAAAGGATATTTTATTTGCATAACAATTTCTATGTTTCTAATGACAAATAAAATGAATATTTATTTACATGACATTTTCTACATTTCTAGTGACAAGTAAAAGAAGAATTTATTTGCTACATGTTCTAATGTCAAATAAAAGAAGAATTTAATTTACATGTCATTTTCTATGTCGCTAATGATAAATAAAAAGATAATTTTCATTATATTACTATGTCGCTAATGACAAATAAAAAAGATAATTTTTATTTTCATTATTTGTATACTATTTTTATTTTTAACTTAACAAATAAAAAGAGATATTTTTATTTGTATAAAATTTCAATGTTTAACATGACAAATAAAAATGTCCATTTTAATTTGTATACAATTTCAATGTATAACATGACAAATAAAAATGTCTATTTTAATTTGTATACAAATTCAATGCATAACATGACAAATAAAAATGTCCATTTTAATTTGAATACAATTTCAATGTATAACATGACACATAAAAATGTCTATTTTAATTTTTATATAATTTCAATGTATAACATAACACATAAAAATGTCTATTTTAATTTGTATACAAATTCTATTTTCACCATAACAAATAAAAATGATACTTTTATGTTGTTGACAATTCTAATTCAACATAACAAATAAAAAGGATATATTTATGTTGACAATTCTATTTCAACATAACAAATTAAAATGATACTTTTATGTTTACAATTCTATTTCAACATAGCAAATAAAAATGATATTTTTATTTTGTTGACAATTCTAATTCAAAATAACAAATAAAAGTGATACTTTTGTTTGTGTACAAATCGATTTTTAATATAATAATTATAAATGATATTTTATATTTGCATATAAATCTATTTTTTACATAACAAATAAAAGGGGATATTCTTATTTGTATACGATTTCTAGTTTTTAACATAACAAATAAAATGATATTTTTATTACAATTCTAATTTTTAACGTAACAAATAAAATGATATTTTTATTACAATTCTAATTTTTAACGTAACAAATAAAAATGATATTTTTATTTGTTTACGATTCTAATTTTTCCATTATATTTAATAAAATCAACAGATCACCACAACAACATCAATCAATCCAAATCAAACCGCGTACAACAACAAACTGAATTTACAGCGTATATGTATGAATTTCTAAACACGATAATAATTAATTAATGTTAATTATTAAAAAAGAAATCTCACCTTGATCGGTTTTCAGAATCATTGAATTACGACTATTTTAACAAAATTAAACAAGCATTTAATTTTATTAGAAATTCCAACAGCTTCTGTTTTTGTCCAAAGCTGTTCCATCACGTAGATCCAGATTTTGCGGTTCCAACGCATTTTATTTCATCGAATTCTGATAAGAATTGAATAAGTTATTGCCATTTAAATTTATATAATTATAAATAAAAACTTAACCCTTAATCACTTTTATTAATTATATTTAATTTCTTAGCTTAAGGAAATAAATAGGCCATCTTCTTTGTTTCTCCTGAGACCAATTTTCAACCCATCGCCGCCCAAATTAATCCACCACCGCACGGTCTTCCAAGCCCTCGAACCAAGATCTGCGACCACCACTCCGAATCCCCACATCAGAGCTGCCTTCGCCCGCCACCAGGTGCGTCTCGCACCTCCATAGCGCCCAGAAATCCACTTCGAAGACAATGCCTTTGAGCTTGAAATTCAGACCATCCATGTCCCTAAAATCGATCACTACCGTACCAAAATGACGAGCTCACTTCACTCTTCAATTTATGCTTTATATTCATACTCTAGTTCGAATTATTGTGGGAGGATTTAACAATTTCATTTTGAACAATTATGGGCGTCGAAACCTTAAGTGGCGGCTACTATATTGTAATTAGGGTTTGGATTATCCACTATTTATAATATAATATAATTAAATTCCCTAATTTACAAAAAAAAACCGTTACTTCTTAATAACTCCATATCCAGCCCAAAGAACGTTTTCTCCTAGCCAAATACCCCTATTCCGGACACAATGGACTAGGTTCCATCAGCCCGTTTGACCTTATCAGCCTACTTTTCTTTAATTTAAAATATAAAACATTTAATTATTTAATTTGATCTTACATTTTAATTTACCGGGGCCACAGACTAACTCCGAAAATTCCCAAAAAATTATTTCCAGTTATGTTTCTACGATACGGTCCTAACAAAACTAATTTCATCGAATTTGGAGACCGTTTGAAAAATGGCCATTTTCTGGTCGATCCAATTTGACTAAAATTGACAAAACACATTTTCTTTTGCCACGCTCACATATTAATTCCAAAAATTATGAAAATTGGAATCTAGCAATAATTTGACATTCCGGATCCAACAAAAGTGGTTTCATCGAAAACGGAGGTCATCTGCAAAATGGCTATTTTTAAGGGCTATATATTATATTAAAATATATATAAATTCTACAGCGACTTTTCTAAATTTTAAACTGGACATAACTTACAATTTATAAAGTGAAATCTCAGTTTTTTACATTCGTTAGAAAGATATTATCAAACAGATTCAAATATTTTTGGTTTCGTCCAATTCTGATTTATATTGAATTATGTATACTCAATTGAAATTAAAAATCTAATTTTCAAACTGCCGCGCCATTTCAGGCTCGTTTTATAATTAAGATAAATTTATTCGTTCTAATTTCATTTAAAATAAATTTTTCATTGTTATTATTTAAAATAAGTAATTTTAAATTCTTAAAATTCATTAAAATTGCTAAAATAAAATTTTTAAATTAGTTCAGAATTTTCGAGTTGTTACATAAGATCATAGGATAAAAACTCTCCAAAGAGGCGAAAGCATCCGTATTGACTTTAGCATTCGCTAAACAGTCAACATAGGTTTTGATAGCTTATCTATCATTATGAAGATAACCTTTAATGGTTTTGG
Organism: Allium sativum; assembly: GCA_030737875.1. NCBI lineage: Eukaryota > Viridiplantae > Streptophyta > Magnoliopsida > Asparagales > Amaryllidaceae > Allium > Allium sativum. The sequence continues at coordinate 703,192,638 of CM060916.1, read as the reverse complement.
TTATCTTCAATTTTTGAGATGAACTTGAGGAAGTCATTGAAGTGTTTGTTTTGAAGAGTATAGATTTTAAGAATATAGTTTGAATTGTGAATGAAAGGTAGAGAGAATAGATGTATAAATAGAAATTGAATGGAAATGAACTGAATAGGCACAACTTATCAGAAATCGATGACACCTATTTAGACGTTGGGAGTTGGTGAAAAGTTGGAGGGAAGTTCGAAAATTTAAACCTTTGAAATCCAAAATTTGAATTTCAAATTACAGGCTGATATGTCGACATATAGACATATGAATGTCGACATATGTGTTCAATTTCAAAGGACATTTTGTTTTTGTGACTTTTGATATCAATTATCGATTTATATTTTAGGTTTAACTATTTCCTGAAATAATTCTAATTCTAGCAAACATCCAAAATTTATTTTATTAATTTATTATTATTATTATTTGAATTTCAAATTTCAATTTTCAATTTTTTTTAATTTTAAAGTTTAAATTTCAAAAACAAAACAAAGCAAGTAATCAAAACAACCATTCAACCAATGAAAAATTAAAATTTAATTAAGGCATACCTTGTTTTTAGATCGTTTTCTTCGAAATTTTCTGAATTCTTAATTGCAATGAAGCACATGTTTGAGTTTTCGGTTTCTGGCTCTTCATCACTTGACGACGAGTCTGAATCATCTAAACTTGCTGCGTATGCTTTCTTTCTCTTCTTTGATGAGTTTCTATTGTCTGTTTATTGAATCGATTTATCTCGATACAAACACATTCTCTTCATATGGCCTGGTTATTGCAGTTATAACATCGACTATCATTTCTTCCTGAACTACCTTGGTTATTATTTTGATAATTATTTTTCCTTCTATATCTCTGAAATTTTCTGAAGTATCTTGTCATTAAGGCTGTTTCTTCACCGTCTTCACTGCTCGAATCAGAATCATTTGTTATCACTTTAAATGTTATGGATTTCTTTTCAGTTGGCTTGTTTTCCTTTCTTTTATGTAATTTGACTTCAAAAGACATCATATTCCAGATTAACTCCTCAATCTTCATTTCACTGACATTATGGGATTCTTCAATCGCCAAAGTTTTTTGATCCCATTCTGAAGTCAATGAACTCAATATTTTTTTTGACTTGGTCTTCTTTAGAATAAATTTTTCCAAATGCTATTAATGAATGCACTATCTCTTAAAATCTGCAATACACATCGGAGATAGATTCATTCTCGTTCATTTTGAATAACTCAAACTGATTAACTAACATTGATATTTTAGTTTGTTTAACTTTACTAGTCCCGTCATGAGTAACTTGTTAAGTTCTCCAAATCTCAGAAGCAGTTTTGCGTACTGATACTCTATTAAACTCATTACTATCTAATGAGCAAAACAACATATTCATAGCCTTAGAATTGCTTTGTGCAGTAGCTTTTTGTTCATTTGTCCATTGTACAAAATTAGTTGTGGGTTCTACATACTCAGTTTGTGTGATATTTCATGTGTCTAATCCTACTGATTGTAAATAAATTTTCATTCTATATGCCCAACATGAATAATTACTACCATTAAACAGTGGTGGTCTAACAGTGGACTGACCCTCTACAAAAGAACTATTATTATTACCAGTGTTGGTTGCCATTTCTAAAAAAAATTCAAAAAACAGATTATGAAATTTTTGAAAGACCTTGCTCTGATACCAATTATTAGGGAATGCCATCGTTAAGGAAAAACTAACACTAAATGGGGGTGAGTAGTGTTTTGAAGGAATTTAAACAAATCTAAAACTTATACGATCTACTATACGAATCACACACCACAGAAACAATCACATGCACAGAATCAAACACAAACACAGAAATAAACAAAAATAAAATGCAGAAAAGGAAAGAACACACTGGATTTTATACTGGTTCAGATTACTCCTACATCCAATCCCACGCAACGCAAGATTGCGCAAAGTTTTATTACTATATCGATATCCAAGTACAACACCCTTGATTTCACGGCTACAAGATTACCATCGATTCAAACACACATGATTTCACGGCTACAAGATTACCACCGATTCCCTTAATCAAGTTTATTCCTCGTGATTTCCCTAACTATAAGATTAATACCGATTCCTTAGAGAATTCAGACCACGTACATTCCAAAATAAAAGAGACATGGTAAAATTATTTATTTTTGGAAATATCCCTAGTTAACACACCACTAGGGAGGTCACCTTCCTCTTTTTGCTTCTTTTTCTTGGATCTGGATTTAAATTCTGATGTTAATTTGATCCATTTTGGATTATCCTCGACTAAATTTTCTCCATCTAGAATACAACAACTTCGATCATGATTCTTAAGTTTTAATTTACTTCTTTTTCTCCTTTTACTCGTAGATTGTGTACTGGAGTCTGAAACTTCAATATTCATATCAATTGAATTATCTTCATTTTCCTCTATTGATACGTTAGAGATTAAGCCCTCTTCTTTATTATGCATTTATAGATTAGATTGTAATATGGGTTTTACTTCTAGCTGTTTATCCTTCACCTTCTCTTTATCAACTATCTCTATCTCTATTTCCATACTATTTAGAACTTCAAACTTGTTCACTGTTTCTATCCCCTTAACTAAATTAGCTTTAATCTCTTCTTTTTTGCATTTAACTTTATTCTTTACAGACTTTTCCCCATCAGAATATTTCTTCAAATTATTCTGTGCTACCACCATGTCATCCTTCCTTGAATTATTCTCTTTCTGCATGTTTTTATCACCTTCACTACAATCCATATTATGTGACTGCATATTTTCTTCAACCTCCATGTCAACTTGTTTATTATTTAGAGATTCTTTTGTATCCACACCTTTTTAGCCATGCATGCATTAGAATTATGCCCAAAAGTTTTGCAATTAAAACATTTCGTAGGTTGCTACTCATAATGTACACTCTGCTTGTGTATGCTACCATGAAAACATTGTATGTATACTTCACTTGGAAATGCAAAATTAATATCCACTTCTATTAGCACCCTTGCATATAAAATTCTTATAAACTCCTCTGTTTTTTGGTCTAATTTGACAGGAGTACCCAATAGTGAAGCTATTCGACTGATAGCTTCCGTGGACCAAAATTTTAGCTCCAGATTTGGAAAATGAACCCAAATATGAATAGTATGTAGACGTTCCTTAATTATCTTCATCCCAGGGTGTCACCTCTTCATGAAAATCAACTTCTTATTGTAATGGTAAGGGCCACCTGCTAATATTGCCTCACATTCTTCAGGATTTTCCAATTTAATTTTATAAAAACCATATTCTTTGCTATAAACCTGATAATTGCCTTCAATTTTCCATGTTCTATCAATATAAGCTTTGAGATACTTGTAATAAGGCTTATTTCCAAAGATGTAGGAAGCAATTGAGTTTTTCCACTTTTCTCTTCCTACATGTAATAATTTCTCACTAATTTTTGCAAATAGAACGTTATTCTTCTGCACTAGTTTGTAATAGCTTAGCTGTGAGAAATTATTATGAAATTTTGTTTTCTTTGATGACTTCTGCCTAAGATTAGGAGAATTTCCTAACTGTTAAGTCATTATTCTCATGCGATTGGCTTCTTGGAACAGGGAATTCCACTTCAAAATTAATGTTGTGATTTTCTATGCTATTTACCTCTGTGAATTGAAAATTCTTACCTCCTGAGTTATTTCAAGAATCTGCATGTTGATTTATTGGTTGCAATAGCACAATCCCTTCAGGAGGACGTCCTGAGAGAGAAGGAAATGGTGTTGGAGAAAGATTTGAGGATGCCATGGCAGTGATGGAGCATAAATTATCAAAAAGTTCTTTAGCTAATTTTTCTCTTAAATTTAAGGGCTGGGAGTTAATTAACAATAATGAGAGTTCCTAAAAAGGCAAAATTTTCATATGTTATGATAGCAAATATTGGAGACATACAATTTTACTGATAGATCAACAATGTATCTCTTGCATTTTTTTAATAAAGGAGGTCTCTAGATTGTTATATCAGTAGTATATGGTTCTAATCTTTTAAATCAAAGAAGGTGGTTATGAGAGCATCTTAAACAAATAAAATCAAAAGGAAATGAAAGTTGGATCATTATTGGAGATTTTAATGATATACTATATACCAAAGATAGAATAAGTGACAAACAAGAATATGTAGTTCCTAATGAAGATTTCCAGGACTGCATTTCTTCTTTAAATGTTACGGAACCAATGTATTATGGTAACGTATATACTTGGAGTGGTGGATTAAATTTTAATATTCACTCTAAGATAGATATAGTATTTATAAACAAGAAGGTTTCAGATATTTTACCTCAGCTTTTGGCTTGAAATCTCAATCATTCCACAAGTGATCATACTCCTATTGCAGTTACCTTAAGTTGTGGAAAAGTGGAAAGCTAATTTCAGAAAAAATCTCCTTTTAAATAGAAGAAGAATTGGTGTTACAGGGAAGGCTATTATGAGATGGTAACTCCCATTCTTAAAAGTAAATTAATTGGCAGACCTTTATTTCAGGTAATTATGAAGCTGAAGATGATAAAAGCAATTTTTAATAGGTGGAATAAGAACTTGCCCAGTATGGATAATGTTATCAAGGAGCTGAGAGAGGAGAATAATATAATCTATAATAATCTAATGGAGTATTCTACAGATTCATATGTGGCAGAAAGTTATAAAACAATATTAAAAAACTAGAAGAGGTGCTTTTCAGACAAGCAGTTGATTTGAAGTAGAAAACTAAACTCAGGTGGTTATTGGAAGGTGATATGCCAACCAAGTTCTTTTATTTAAAAATGACAGAGAGAAGGAATAAGATTCGTGTGAATTACCTTTTAAAAGAGGATGGCTCTCCAACCTTCAACAATGACCTCTTTACAAAGAAAGCCATACATTACTTCAAGCACCTGTTCAACAAAGATTTGCCAAGTAATGATTTTCCAAAATTTACTCCAAAAAGAAGAATCTCATCTGCAGGTAAGAAAATATTAATTAATCCTATCAGTCTAGATGAACTATATGAAGCTATTTTTCAAATGAAGGATGATAGTAGCCCTGGTCCAGATAGTTTCAATGCATTTTTTTTAAATTCACTGGAATGATTTGAGAGAAGATCTATTGCTTGCTGTTAATGATTCTTTTTTCAGCGGTAAAATTTTAAGAGAAATAAATCATACCTTTTTAATTCTAATTCCAAAAGTTCAAAATGTTGTTGAACCACCTGATTTTAGACCAATTTCTTGTTGCAATGTCATATACAAAATTATAAGTTCTATTCATAGTAATAGACTGAAGTTGATTCTTCCTCATATCATATCAGAAATCAAAATGCTTTTATTAAAGGAAGACATATGCTTGAAAATAACTTTCTGGCTTTTGAGTTGGTCAGAAATTTTAACAAATCAGGGGCAGACAGGATGTGTATTAAAATAGATTTGCAAAAAGCATATGACAGAATTAGCTGGGAATTTATTATTTATGCCATGAAGCAAATGGGATTTCATAGTTTATTCAACAGTTTTATTCATTCTTGCATATCAACTCCACATTTTTTGTTCTAATCAATGGAAAGCCAATTGGTTATATAGTCAGTAACAGAGGGCTGAGACAGGGTGATCCTATATCACCTTATTTGTTTACTTTGGCCATGGAATATGTCTCTACTAATTTGGAGTTGCAACTATTAAATGGGAATCTAACTCCAATTTCATGGGTTTCTCCTATTATTTCACATCTCATCTATACAGATGATTTGCTAATTTTTTTTCTAAAAGTGATCAAGGAATTGTAGAGGCTATACACAAAGTATTATCTGAAATGGTTAAAATGGGATTGTCTATTAAAAAGCAGAAATCTAAAGTATATTTTAGTAGAGGCAAAAAGAGAAAGGCTGTTGTTTCATATACTTTACAATTAACAGAAGATAATCTCGCTATTAAATATCTTGGACTTCCTTTGACTAACAAAAAAATCTGGTGGTCTGATGCTTCTCAGCTTCTTGATAGTATTACGTACAAGCTCAATAGTTGGAGTAATAAATATTTATCAACTATGGGTAGAATTAAGCTATTTAAATCCTCTATTTATCCGTGTATTCAATTTTTGGTTCAATCCTGTCAACTTCCTAAACAAATAATAAATAAGATAGAATCTATATATGCCAATTTTGTATGGCAAGGCAAGTTTCACAAAGTCTCTTGGGGTCAGATGTGTTTTCCAAAAGTTAATGGAGGCATGGGCGTGAAAGATATAAGAAGTTTACAAATAGTGATGGCTCTCAAACTTATCTGGTCCTTTCTAAAGGGAGACACTTTATGGGCAAGATGGATGTATAATAGATATTGCAAAAATGATAAGAACTTCTAGAATCTTTTAGTAAATAATAACAACTCCTATACATGAAATATAATGCTTAATCACAGAGATCAGTTTAAAGCTAATAGTAATAAGTGTATTATAGATGGAAAATCAACTCATATGTGGTTTGATCCATGGATTAAGGGTAAGAGATTGATTTCTTTGACTGATTGACAGGTCAGAAGTGTTGAAGAGCTGTCCTTTTCTATTGTAGCAAACATTATAGTAATGGAAACTGGAATTTGGAGAAGTTGAACATTCCTGATAGTATCAGAAGAGAAATACATAATGTTAATATAAATTCAGAAGGAAATTCAGATTACTGAATATGGAAAGAAGGTAAACAACGTCTGTTCAGCATTAGAGAAGCTTATAAATCGATAATCAAGTATCATCAACAGTTTAATTGGGCTAAATTTCTATGGAAATACCCAGTGGTTTCAAAGTATGCCTTAGCTAGCTATTTAGCCTGTTATAATAAACTGCAGACGTTAGATAAAATCAGAAATTGGAATCCAGCTATCACAGTTTTATGCTACTTATGTAATAAGCAATTGGAGACTAATAATCACTTGGTTATTCACTGTGAATTCTCTGATTACTTTTGGAACTACATTAAGAGTAAATTTTTTACTCTCAAAAACTCACAAGAAAGTCAACATCTTTGAACAAATTGAAGATTTTACCAAATGTGAGAATCTGAATACAGCTAGACTCTGCTTAACCACAACCATTAATCATATGTGGAAGGAACGCTGCAATCGACTTTTTAAGAATAAAAGCTTGAACAAGGAGTTATTGTCTAAAATTATTGAGGCAAAGATTGAAGATGTAATTTCCAGACTCCATCAACAGCAATTCAAAGCTAAGGAGAATCAATCTTACCAATTGAGGAGACGAATTATTAGAACTAATGAGCAGCCGCCATAATTGAATTTTCAAGAGATGCTTCCAGGGTTGCAAGATTTGGAATGGAGCAAGTTGACGTTTGGAAGTGGAGACAGTATTTTTGAGTCACGTGGGCATGTACGTTGTTTGATTTTCTTGGAGTATGTATTTTGTCCGGGTGTGCTGATAACGTGAAGGGGGACCTTTTATTTTCCTTTTAGTTCGTTCTAATATGTTTTGTATTGATTTTTATTTCCCATTCCTTATTTTGTACCTTTTTGTTGTTAATAAAGTACCTCCTTTTCAAAAAAAAAACACCAATTCCTTCCTTGATTTCATGGCTACTAGGAACACACCCTTTCCAAAACTATCCCAAATGATTACAACAGCCCTATAACTCTTCAATAGCACTTTTATTCAGAGAGAAATGAGAAGAGAGTGAGAAGAGATGAAGTTTTATATAATTAGACTTGAAATCGGCAGAGTATAAGTATAGAAATCATAAAATATGAAATATTAATGGTGTAATGAAAGAGGATGAAGATGGAGAAGAATAATGGTTAAAAAATTCGAAATCAACCTCTATTCGTAGGGTTGTCAATGGGTCGGGTTGGATCGGCTTCGAGTTGGGTCAAGTCGTGTTCGGATTGAGTTCGGGTCGGGTCAGCTCAACCTGTTTATTAACGGGTCGGTTTCGGCTCGGGTCATTTATAATCGTGCGGGTTTCGGGTTTGATTCGTGTAACCCGTTAAGAAAAATATTTGTATAAAAAGATGTGAATGAACATGAAAACATGAAAGAAGGGTACTGTCGTCATTCACTTGTTGTAAGCTAAGATGAGAATAAAAATGTAAAAAGTTGTTAATGCGGGAATAAACATGAAAACGTGAAAAATTATTAAGTTTTAGTGTGTATGAATAATTGAGTAATGACAATATCCTTCATTTTCAAGCTAAGATGAGAATTTTACGATAATATAGAGCCTATAAACGGGTTAGTCGGTCAAATTCGGGTTTCGTCGGTCAACCCTAAACCCATCCGTTTATAATTCAGGTTTGATAAATGGGTAGTGGATTGGGCTGGGCCTATGTTTTGTAGAGTAATAAAAATATGTTTTATAGTTAAATGGGTCATGATGGGTCAGAAACGGGTTCACGGGTCGGGTCGGGTCAACCCGTTTATTAATCGGGTCAGAGCGGGTTAACCCGAAATTGACCCGTTTATAAATGGGCCGGGTCGGGTTTTTTTCGTGCGGGTTACGAGTCGTGTTTCGTGTCGTGTTAGAAATTGACGGCCCTACCTATCATAAGATTTGAAAGGTGGCAATGCTTCTGGAACATTACAAATGGTGAATATATAAACTTGCAATCTTATTATATATATTAACTTACAATCTTTAAAACTCAAGTTTTAAATCAAAAGTAAGATTACAAAAACTTAATTAGAATTAGAATAGAATTTGAAAATAGGATTTGAAATCAGAATTTCAAATCAGAATTTGAAATTTGAGAATCAGAATGTGAAAAATAGAATTTGAATTTGAATTTGAACCTGGAGTACTATTCAGAGTCTTACGTAATCTATACTATATTACTATATTTATCTTGAACTCTTGAAATCTTGATTACTCATGAGCCTTGAATCTTCTCTAAATTCTGAATCTCTAAAACTCTTAAACTGTACTGTCTTCAGCATTAATTCCTGTATACAAATCCTGCATATATATATATATATATATGTGTGTGTGTGTGTGTGTGTGTTTATATTCTAGACAAAGGTGTTAGTATATATTTTATAATCAATTAATATTGAAATAAGGTTGTTGTAATCAAAACTCCATTCTTAAACAAATGAATCTATCTTCGATATGTATTATAGATTCCAAGAGATCATGCATTCATTAATAACACTGGGAAAAACTTGTTCTAAAAAAGAACCAGTCAGAAAAATACTTAGTTCATTGACTCCAGAATGGGATCAGAAAAATTTGGCAATTGAAGAAGCCAATCATGTCAGTGAAATGAAGATTGAGGAGTTAATTGGGAATTTGATGTCGTTCGAAGTCTAATTACAGAAAAGAAATGAAAATAAGCCTACAAAATAGAAATCGGTTGCATTCAAGGTAACAAAAAATGGTTCTGCTTCAAGCAGTGAAGACGATGGAGAGATTGCTTTAATGACTAGAAATTTCAGAAAATTTCTGAGATACAAATGGGGAAATAATTTTCAAAGTAATAATCAAGGAAATTCGGGAAACAATATTGATCGATGTTATAACTACAACAAACGAGGCCATAAAGAGAATATGTCCATATCCAGATAAATCAAATCAATAAAAAGACAATAGTAATTCGTCAAAAGAAAGAAAGAAGGCATACGCAGCAACTTTAGATGATTCAAATTCATCATCAAGTGATGAAGAGCCAGAAACCGTAAATTCAAATATGTGTTTCACAGCGATTCAGAATTCAGAAAATATCAAAGAAATGGATCTAAAAACCAGGTACGCCTTAATTAATTTTAAAATTTTTAGTTGAATGGATGTGTTGTTTGCTTTTTTTTATTTGCTTTGTTTGAATTTGAAAATTAAATTTTAAAATTCGAACTTGAAAATGCCAATTTAAAATTTGAATTTTGAAATTCAAAATAATAATAAAATAATAAATAGTAAATATAACAATAATAAATTTTGGATGTTTATTAGAATTAATACTAATTCAAGAAATAATAAATCTGGAATATAAAAACATTAATATAATAAAACCAAAAAGTCAAAACAATATGTCCTTTGAAATTGTGCATATATGTCGACATACATAAATGGGCATGTTGACATAACCAGAAAATGAATTTTATATTTTAAAATTTTAAACTTTCAAACTTCCCTCCAACTTTTCACCAACTCCCAAGGTTTGAAAAGGTGTCATTGATTTCAGAAAAGCTGTGCCCATTCAATCTCTATTTATTTATCTATACAATCTTATTCTATTAACCTCTCATTCAAATTTTAAACAACTTTCTTCATATATATACTCTTCAAAAACTCTCTAATTGCTTCCTCCTCAAGCACACCTCAAATTATGAGATTATCCAAAACCGTCGAAGGATATCTCTACAATGATAGAGAAGCAATCAATACCTGTGTTGACTACTTAGCAAATGCAAAAGTCAATACAGGAGCTTTCGCCGTCTTTGAAGATTTTTCATCTTACGATCTTCCTTCTCTCTTCAATCATAATGAAGTCTTAAGCTTAGTTGACGCTGGAGATAACAATGAAGTACATTACCCGAAACTTGTCAAAATGTTCTGTGCAAATCTAAATCGTGACTTTTACGAAGGAGATGAAAATCAAGTATGGAGTTGCATAAAAGGCATTCAAATTGTTCTAGATTGTGAATTTTCAGTAATATCTTGAATTGTAAGAGTACAGGCATAGATTTTTAGGAATTCGAAATCAATGAAACGGATTTGGAAACCTTTCATCACATATTTGAAATCGATGCTCATTTGGAATTCAAAATTCGTTTTTCCGCCCAAAAGCAAGAATCGTCAACCTCCTCCTTCAACATACCATCTGTGAAAACCCGTAACTTCCCCGTAAAGGAAAGCGGCGGATAGTTCGAGAACAAGCCACAACAGAACACATACAGAAGAACATTTCATTGTATATTACAACAATGCACCAGAATACAAGAATATACAGAGTATAAATGAATAATACACAGAATTATCAGAGATTTAAATTACATTTAAATACATAGCAGCGGAAAATAATACAATACACCACTAGAAGAGATATACGGATACAAAGCTTTCCGGATATCATTCCAGCTGTAAACCAGGATCCTGTGAATATAAATCTGCAAAACCAAAACTACTAGCTGCCCGTGTCAAAATAAGGGCACCCAGAGTTTAGGTTAAAACAATAAACTCCAGGTCAGTCATGTGACTGGTGTGAGAACTAAAACAGTTATTAATCTTTATTTTCAAAGTTAGGTAAATCAAGGGACCACGCCGTATAACACGGAACGGGTTTCCTCCCAAGAATACCAGTGCATAAAACAAACAGCGCAATGCTAAATAAAGAAAGATGAAGCTGTTATAAGACCCAGGTCCCATCACACAATGCAACGCAGCCGAGGATAGGGTTTTCCCTTATAACAGCCAAAGAATGCTTGATACGTTTAAAAACAAATCATTTGATACTATAATAAGTGCATAGTGTATAAAACACTTCAAATCATAAGTATCAATCATAGGCGGCATGAACGGCCCATAACACTATGTCGCCATATATAAGTTTACAATCAAAACCGCAAATGTCGTATTTGGAAATTGGATTTCCGTCTATGAACCGAGGCAAAAGATAGTCCTCAACCGATTCGAGACTGTCTAGTCCGAGCCTCAGGCAAGTACTCTGTCAAGCCTTTGGATCGTCAGGGTCGGTCCACCGATGTGGATTAAAATGCCTGAACACTGCGTTTCCCCGCCCTTTGGGGCGTAAACGAGCCAACGAATGGCTCCATCGGTTCGAGAACGACCGATCAATCCGAGGCGCCTCGCAACAGCAACAACCACATAAGTCAAACTCGTCAGGGCGTGTAAAACCACTGACGCCACTTCTAACTAGAAAGAAACGCATGCCCTCCCTGAGGTCCGTCTCCCGTTTTTGGTTCATACCTGGTGTGAAACACGCGAGGTAAACGTTACACAAAGCTACGCCACAAAGGCCGTGCTTTGATCATCACCACAAGACTTTTCTTTTCAACAGAAGCCTTGATCATTTGCATCTTAGCATGCCACACAGGCAAACCATCCTATGCAACCGATATCAGTCACACAGAATGAAATCCGATGTCAGACACACAGTCCATTTACAAGTCCGTTCTGGGTCTGAACGAAACCGGAGGCACCTAGTACCCCGCATATCCATCGATCTCCAAGTACGTCTGGACGATCACTAACTGTTTCCATCTTCTTGGGTGTACAGCCCAATCAAGATCATCAGTAATTACCCAAACGACGTGAAGACCTCCGGTCTTCGACCATCGTCTTCATCTTCGACTTATCGTCGTATCAGTTATTCAGAATGGGATAAACCCGGCCTTTCCAAATAACTCGCGTATATTTTAAATAAGTGTTACACAAACACAACATACGCCTCATTCCAATTCATTAGTCACTAACCGTAAATTAATCAAGAGAATAATTCCCCAAATATTAACCCCGAAGGCCGAAACCAACATCAGATCAATATCCAGAAAACCATTCTACTTAGCTAACCGACAGTTAGTTCCTAAATTTCACGTTCAAATCTAATTAAAGATTTAACTATCGCCTGGAGCAAAACTGGTGATACTCCATTCGCGATCTTTTCAATCTGATTAAAGATTCATTAAAACTCCACTTAGTTTTAATCTGTGACTGGGTTAAAGAATCAGTGTCATTTAAAACACGGTTCACGATAAACCCAAAGTCACATCCCATTAACTATCGGGTTAAAGAACAAGTGTTATTTAAAACACTGTTCACGATAAACCCAAAAATCAATCTCCATTCGATTCCAATTAAATATTATTTAATTGGTACACTTCATTAAATCTAAATAAAAAGATTTAATCTTTTCTCAACTGGGTTCAAGAACAGTGTTAGTGAAGACACCATTCACGACAAACCCAAATCACATTCATTAATTATCGGGTTAAAGAACAAGTGTTATTTAAAACACTGTTCACGATAAACCCAAAAATCAATATCAATTCAATTCCAATTAAATATTATTTAATTGGTATTCTTCATTAAATCTAAATAAAAAGATTTAATCATTTCTCAACTGGGTTCAAGAACAGTGTTAGTGAAGACACCATTCACGACAAACCCAAATCACATTCGGTATTCAATACAAGGCTCTGAATAGAAAATATATCGGCTTATATTCAATATCAAATTCTACGACTAACAAATGTCGTATTGGAAATAACGATATAAATATATATATCTTTCAAATTTCCATAACAACACCTGTATAATTACGAATTCCAACATCGAAATATTCCGAAGACAATTTCGATTCAAATCCACTCCAATGCAATCATTGGAAATTTTGGTTATTTTTAAAACCCTTTTTAAATTCAATTTATTTATTTAAAAATAAATAGAATTATATTTCTAGTTCAAAACTAGTTCATTTCGATAAAAATCTATTTTTATCTTTTCAAATATGGAGTTTTTCATCCCGATTCTTTCTAAATCATTTCTTATGATTTTACACAAATTATTGCTATTTTTAATAATTTTATCAAGGCCCGTACAGTCGATTTCCATCAACGGCCATCGAACTGCACTTACAGCGACCTTTTTCGAATTTGATTTGGACATAATTCCAAATCCAACCGTTAGATTTCAAATTTCTAATATTCGTTAGAAAGCTCTTTTCGATACGAACCCAACGGTTCCGGTTTTAGGAGAATCCGACGGTCGGATCTCCCGTAATGTCCGTTTGAAATAAATGGTCGAAATTCGCGAACTGCCGCGGCGCGGCGCGTTTTATTCAGGCCATTATATTATATATATAATATATATAATATATATTTCGTCGATTTCTATTTAAAACGAATTATATAAATAGTTTTGAATTCGTTTCAAAAGCAATTTCAACTTCCTTTTCAATTCAAATCAAAATTGAATTCTTCTTTATAAATTCGTTTCAAAATTCATTTCCATTTAATTCAAATTTCAATTCAATTTGAATTCATTTCAATTCGTTTTCAATTCAATTTGAATTCGTTTTCAATTCATTTCGAAATCGTTTTCAATTCAATTCATTTCGAAATCGTTTTCAATTCAATTCATTTCGAAATCATTTTCAATTCAATTCATTTCGAAATCGTTTTCAATTCAATTCATTTCGAAATCGTTTTCAATTCAATTCATTTCGAAATCGTTTTCAATTCAATTCATTTCGAAATCGTTTTCAATTCAATTCATTTCGAAATCGTTTTAAATATCGTTCACGTCAAAATGGCGTCAATCTAATCAACACGGCTTCATATATTTCTATTTTTCAAATTTTCTTTATTTTTCAAATTGGAACGAGGCCCAATCAATTACCATATAAAATTAATTATATGGATTTCCATACAACACATGTATATAATAGCATTGAAAAATAATCAACCATCAACCAAAGTGCACTACACTGTATAAGCATCAAATATAGATATTCAACGCTTATAACAGCCTGTCAATCAATCGATCGACATATTTAATCAATCAGAATGAGTGAAATTCATATTTCATCCCAACACCCGTGTGGGGTTTTCAAACCATCAAACAAATATTTTATTTGTGCAATTGGGCGATGTGTAAAATTTATCGACCCAATCAATGCCCTTCAAATAGGTGTACATAAACAAACCGTCCGGTTTGTAAATGAATATTTATTTATTTACATTCACGTTAAAAATTATATTTTTAACGACAAAACATTTTATTTCAACATATGAATTTCTATTCAATTCATTCTTTAAATAAAACGATATTTTTATTTTTCTAACATATTTTAGAAAATTTCGGCGGCATAACGGCACGATACTAGAAACGGGACAAGGCCTAGCCTTATCCCCGGTCTAGTGAAGGCCCACGCCATTCACACATCAATCAAATAAATTAGTTATGCAAACCACAAAATTTGGAGTAAGAGTCTAACCTAGCCTTACTCCTTCGCCTTATAACGGCGCACGTCTAATCCTAACCAATTTATCGATTCGATTTTTCACACCACAAACCACATTCAAACCAATATCACAATCAATAACCAAACAGCCAAACAAACAAGTCCATGGTCTGTGGACGATTGTGTCGGGTGCTACTAAGCACCGTCTGCATCCTAGTATATATATATAACTAGAAATAAAATTGAAAGGTGAGAAATTCTCACAGAAAGCTATCCAAGCTCCACGGCACTTCATTTGCAGAAGTCTTCATCGCTATCGCATCTTCTTTGTCTTCGTTGCCCGTAGCCACTACATATGTAAAAATCGAATTTTTACTTCGCTATTCAATATATAAAAATCATATTGTTATTTCGAAGTTCAATATATAAAAATCATATTTTTATTTAGAAGTTCGATATATAAAAATCATATTTTTATGCCGAAGTTCAATATATAAAAATCGAATTTTTAGTTCAAAGTTCAATATATAAAAATCGAGTTTTTATTTCAAAGTTCAATATATAAAAATCGAATTTTTATTTCAAAGTTCAATATATAAAAATCGAATTTTTATTTCAAAGTTCAATATATAAAAATCGAGTTTTTATTTCAAAGTTCAATATATAAAAATCGAATTTTTATTTCAAAGTTCAATATATAAAAATCGAGTTTTTATTTCAAAGTTCAATATATAAAAATCGAGTTTTTATTTCAAAGTTCAATATATAAAAATCGAGTTTTTATTTCAAAGTTCAATATATAAAAATCGAGTTTTTATTTCAAAGTTCAATATATAAAAATCGAGTTTTTATTTCAAAGTTCAATATATAAAAATCGAGTTTTTATTTCAAAGTTCAATATATAAAAATCGAGTTTTTATTTCAAAGTTCAATATATAAAAATCGAATTTTTATTTCAAAGTTCAATATATAAAAATCGAGTTTTTATTTCAAAGTTCAATATATAAAAATCGAATTTTTATTTCAAAGTTCAATATATAAAAATCGAATTTTTATTTCGCCATTCAATATAAAAAAACTAATTTTTATTCTTCGCTTTCATATATAAAGATCTAAATTTTCTTCTATGTAAACAATATAAAGATCATATTTTTATTTCGATTTAAACAATACAAAAATTATATTTTCAAAGCAAATTCATTTTTAAAAACCATAGTTTTTTTATTCAAAGCAAATTCATTTTTAAAAACCATAGTTTTTTTTATTCAAAGCAAATTCATTTTTAAAAACCATAGTTTTATATTCAAAGCAAATTCATTTTTAAAAACCATAGTTTTATATTCAAAGCAAGTTCATTTTTAAAAACCATAGTTTTATATTCAAAGCAAGTTCATTTTTAAACCATAAAGTAAAATCAGTTTTTATTTTTCTACAAATATAAAGATCTGGTTTTTCCTAATACAAAAATCTGAACTTTTATAAATTAAAAATCTAAATTTTTATAACTTAAAAATCCTAACTTTTCAGCTTTTGAAGTTTAAATCTTTTCACTTTAAAATCTAAAAATAAAAATCAGTTTTTTTTTTAAATAAATAAAAAAGATCAGTTTTAAAAATAAATAAAAACAGTTTTAAAAATAAATAAAAACAGTTTTAAAAATCAGAAAAAGTAAATAAAATAAAAATAAAATAGCAGGGAACTTACAGGGGGGGGGGGGGGCTTCTCCGTTCGTCGGAGGTGCGCTCGGGTGATGGCGGCGCTTGGGGTGCTCGGCGGTGGAGGAAAAGGGGGGGGGGGCGACGCTCGCGTTCTTCGATGGGGGGGGGGGGGGGGGTAGTTGCGCGTCGAGGGGGAAGAGGAGGAAGATGAGGAGGGGACGCGTGCGGCGGCTCCCTGGCGCGGCAACTCCCTGGCGCGGCGGCTCCCTGCTCTTCTCTCTCTCTCTTTTTTTTTTTTTTTTTTTTATCTGGATCGATTTCGATCTGTTGAATAGGGGGGGGGGGGCTGAGCGGGTTTAAGGGGGGAGGGAGATTTTTTTTTATTTTTTTATTTATTAATATTTTATTGTTTATTTATTTCCTTAAAACAAATTTTCACAAACGAACTCCAAATTAAATTCAACGAATGTCGCCCCTAGCCCAACACCCCCATTCCGAACACAATGGAATATGTATCGTCAGCTGATTCGGCTGTTACAATCAGCTTCCGTTAAATTTACATTTAAATCACTATATTGAATTTTAAACGTACCTTTCAAATTACCGGGGTCACATACTAACTAGAAAAATTCCAGAAAAATATTTTCTAGCTTCGTATTGACGATACGGTCCTAACAAAACTAGTTTCGTCGAATTCTGAGACCGTTTGAAAAACGGCCAATTTCCAGTCGATTAAAATCAACTGAAACTGGTCAAACGCGTTTTTCTTTACCACGCTCACATATTGATTCGAAAAATTATGAAATTTGAAACCTAGCAATAACTTTACATCACGGACCCAACAAAACTGGTTTCGTCGAAATCCGAGGTCGTTTGCAAAATTGCTATTTTTAAGGGCCTTATATATATAAAAATATATATAAATTCCACAGCGACTATTTCTAATTTTCAACTGGACATATCTTATCATTTCTAAAATGAAATTTCAGTTTGTTAACTTCGTTCCAAAGATATAGTTATACAGATTCAAATATTTCTTGTTTCGTTCAATTCTGACTTATATTGAATTCTGTATATTCATTTGAAATTAGAAATCGAATTTTCGAACTACCGCGCCATTTTCTATTCCTTTTATAATTATATATAATTATTATATATTCTAACGACGACGTATATAATATATACG
Organism: Allium sativum; assembly: GCA_030737875.1. NCBI lineage: Eukaryota > Viridiplantae > Streptophyta > Magnoliopsida > Asparagales > Amaryllidaceae > Allium > Allium sativum. Next base: position 703,174,856 of record CM060916.1, on the reverse strand, counting down.
CTCGAATTATATTCAAAATGAATTTCACGTCGATATTATTTAAAATAATTCATTTTAAATATCAAAATTCGCTAAAATTGCCAAAATAAAAATTTTAAACTGGCCCAGATTTTCCGGGTTGTTACAATCTCCCCCACTTAAAACTTTTCGTCCCCGAAAAGGAACAAAGTCGAAAGTGGTTTGATAATTCAACTCTACGCTCGGTCTGGCTTCTATTCTCCAACTCTTTAGTTTCTGAGAATTTTCAAAATTTCAAAAATTTGGCTAACACCCTAAATTTTCGAAAAATTTCGCCATAACCTCCCCTGCACCGGGAGCATCGGGGAATTTCAAATAGCTTCCCCGGTCCTTCAGATCTCAAAAAGAAAAAGAAAAAGCCAAGCGGCTAGCCAATAGGCTCACAAAATCATCATCACCCAAACAAAACAGGAAATTATGTAGTAAACATGTACCTATTTGTCGGGCAAACAAATTTTATTCTCTGGCTCTAGCCTCCTTGCTATGACCTGTTCAATGATATACATGTATATGCAAGCAAATACGACCAATTTTCAATATCATTCAATATTTGATTCAATTAGGCATAATGGTTCAAAATTAACAAACAAATGAACAAACAACACAAACATCAATCAATTAGTGAATTTAAAGTTTCAAATTCATAATTTTGATACATATACAAAAATCATGTTTTGATGCCAAATCACAACAATGTATTCTAGCTATATATAAGTTTTGGTTCTCACACCAGCCTAATGGAAATATATAGAAAATCACACCTTCCTTACTCGAACATGAATACTAATGACGACTAGTCAATCATCAGAATCATCTTCGGGCCACTAGAGTATGATTCTATATCTATCCAGTATATTAAAACTTCGAATACACGCGGATCAGACGTATACGCAAAATCTATATATACTGGACTGTCCAACTCAATATAAATAGATAATCAAATACGAATAATTGATTTAAATTTTCAAAACAAAAATTGTTTTCATTTTCAAAACTATACTCTTCACACTCGTTCTAGGATACTACTGATCCTATCTCTAACGAGTCATCCCATTGGATATTACTAATCCAATTATCTGATGAATTCTTTCGTACGGTTCTAATGTGTCTTGTTCTCTGAGCTTTGTAAACCAAAGCTCTGATACCAACTGTGAAAACCCGTAACTTCCCCGTAAAGGAAAGCGGCGGATAGTTCGAGAACAAGCCACAACAGAACACATACAGAAGAACATTTCATTGTATATTACAACAATGCACCAGAATACAAGAATATACAGAGTATAAATGAATAATACACAGAATTATCAGAGATTTAAATTACATTTAAATACATAGCAGCGGAAAATAATACAATACACCACTAGAAGAGATATACGGATACAAAGCTTTCCGGATATCATTCCAGCTGTAAACCAGGATCCTGTGAATATAAATCTGCAAAACCAAAACTACTAGCTGCCCGTGTCAAAATAAGGGCACCCAGAGTTTAGGTTAAAACAATAAACTCCAGGTCAGTCATGTGACTGGTGTGAGAACTAAAACAGTTATTAATCTTTATTTTCAAAGTTAGGTAAATCAAGGGACCACGCCGTATAACACGGAACGGGTTTCCTCCCAAGAATACCAGTGCATAAAACAAACAGCGCAATGCTAAATAAAGAAAGATGAAGCTGTTATAAGACCCAGGTCCCATCACACAATGCAACGCAGCCGAGGATAGGGTTTTCCCTTATAACAGCCAAAGAATGCTTGATACGTTTAAAAACAAATCATTTGATACTATAATAAGTGCATAGTGTATAAAACACTTCAAATCATAAGTATCAATCATAGGCGGCATGAACGGCCCATAACACTATGTCGCCATATATAAGTTTACAATCAAAACCGCAAATGTCGTATTTGGAAATTGGATTTCCGTCTATGAACCGAGGCAAAAGATAGTCCTCAACCGATTCGAGACTGTCTAGTCCGAGCCTCAGGCAAGTACTCTGTTAAGCCTTTGGATCGTCAGGGTCGGTCCACCGATGTGGATTAAAATGCCTGAACACTGCGTTTCCCCGCCCTTTGGGGCGTAAACGAGCCAACGAATGGCTCCATCGGTTCGAGATCGACCGATCAATCCGAGGCGCCTCGCAACAGCAACAACCACATAAGTCAAACTCGTCAGGGCGTGTAAAACCACTGACGCCACTTCTAACTAGAAAGAAACGCATGCCCTCCCTGAGGTCCGTCTCCCGTTTTTGGTTCATACCTGGTGTGAAACACGCGAGGTAAACGTTACACAAAGCTACGCCACAAAGGCCGTGCTTTGATCATCACCACAAGACTTTGCTTTTCAACAGAAGCCTTGATCATTTGCATCTTAGCATGCCACACAGGCAAACCATCCTATGCAACCGATATCAGTCACACAGAATGAAATCCGATGTCAGACACACAGTCCATTTACAAGTCCGTTCTGGGTCTGAACGAAACCGGAGGCACATAGTACCCCGCATATCCATCGATCTCCAAGTACGTCTGGACGATCACTAACTGTTTCCATCTTCTTGGGTGTACAGCCCAATCAAGATCATCAGTAATTACCCAAACGACGTGAAGACCTCCGGTCTTCGACCATCGTCTTCATCTTCGACTTATCGTCGTATCAGTTATTCAGAATGGGATAAACCCGGCCTTTCCGAATAACTCGCGTATATTTTAAATAAGTGTTACACAAACACAACATACGCCTCATTCCAATTCATTAGTCACTAACCGTAAATTAATCAAGAGAATAATTCCCCAAATATTAACCCCGAAGGCCGAAACCAACATCAGATCAATATCCAGAAAACCATTCTACTTAGCTAACCGACAGTTAGTTTCTAAATTTCACGTTCAAATCTAATTAAAGATTTAACTATCGCCTGGAGCAAAACTGGTGATACTCCATTCTCGATCTTTTCAATCTGATTAAAGATTCATTAAAACTCCACTTAGTTTTAATCTGTGACTAGGTTAAAGAATCAGTGTCATTTAAAACACGGTTCACGATAAACCCAAAGTCACATCCCATTAACTATCGGGTTAAAGAACAAGTGTTATTTAAAACACTGTTCACGATAAACCCAAAAATCAATCTCCATTCGATTCCAATTAAATATTATTTAATTGGTACACTTCATTAAATCTAAATAAAAAAAATTAATCTTTTCTCAACTGGGTTCAAGAACAGTGTTAGTGAAGACACCATTCACGACAAACCCAAATCACATTCATTAATTATCGGGTTAAAGAACAAGTGTTATTTAAAACACTGTTCACGATAAACCCAAAAATCAATATCAATTCAATTCCAATTAAATATTATTTAATTGGTATTCTTCATTAAATCTAAATAAAAAGATTTAATCATTTCTCAACTGGGTTCAAGAACAGTGTTAGTGAAGACACCATTCACGACAAACCCAAATCACATTCGGTATTCAATACAAGGCTCTGAATAGAAAATATATCGGCTTATATTTAATATCAAATTCTACGACTAACAAATGTCGTATTGGAAATAACGATATAAATATATATATCTTTCAAATTTCCATAACAACACCTGTATAATCACGAATTCCAACATCGAAATATTCCGAAGACAATTTCGATTCAAATCCACTCCAATGCAATCATTGGAAATTTTGGTTATTTTTAAAACCCTTTTTAAATTCAATTTATTTATTTAAAAATAAATAGAATTATATTTCTAGTTCAAAACTAGTTCATTTCGATAAAAATCTATTTTTATCTTTTCAAATATGGAGTTTTTCATCCCGATTCTTTCTAAATCATTTCTTATGATTTTACACAAATTATTGCTATTTTTAATAATTTTATCAAGGCCCGTACAGTCGATTTCCATCAACGGCCATCGAACTGCACTTACAGCGACCTTTTTCGAATTTGATTTGGACATAATTCCAAATCCAACCGTTAGATTTCAAATTTCTAATATTCGTTAGAAAGCCCTTTTCGATACGAACCCAACGGTTCCGGTTTTAGGAGAATCCGACGGTCGGATCTCCCGTAATGTCCGTTTGAAATAAATGGTCGAAATTCGCGAACTGCCGCGGCGCGGCGCGTTCTATTCAGGCCATTATATTATATATATATAATATATATAATATATATTTCGTCGATTTCTATTTAAAACGAATTATATAAATAGTTTTGAATTCGTTTCAAAAGCAATTTCAACTTCCTTTTCAATTCAAATCAAAATTGAATTCTTCTTTATAAATTCGTTTCAAAATTCATTTCCATTTAATTCAAATTTCAATTCAATTTCAATTCATTTCAATTCGTTTTCAATTCAATTTGAATTCGTTTTCAATTCATTTTGAAATCGTTTTCAATTCAATTCATTTCGAAATCGTTTTCAATTCAATTCATTTCGAAATCGTTTTCAATTCAATTCATTTCGAAATCGTTTTCAATTCAATTCATTTCGAAATCGTTTTCAATTCAATTCATTTCGAAATCGTTTTCAATTCAATTCATTTCGAAATCGTTTTCAATTCAATTCATTTCGAAATCGTTTTCAATTCAATTCATTTCGAAATCGTTTTCAATTCAATTCATTTCGAAATCGTTTTAAATATCGTTCACGTCAAAATGGCGTCAATCTAATCAACACGGCTTCATATATTTCTATTTTTCAAATTTTCTTTATTTTTCAAATTGGAACAAGGCCCAATCAATTACCATATAAAATTAATTATATGGATTTCCATACAACACATGTATATAATAGCATTGAAAAATAATCAACCATCAACCAAAGTGCACTACACTGTATAAGCATCAAATATAGATATTCAACGCTTATAACAGCCTGTCAATCAATCGATCGACATATTTAATCAATCAGGATGAGTGAAATTCATATTTCATCCCAACACCCGTGTGGGGTTTTCAAACCATCAAACAAATATTTTATTTGTGCAATTGGGCGATGTGTAAAATTTATCGACCCAATCAATGCCCTTCAAATAGGTGTACATAAACAAACCGTCCGGTTTGTAAATGAATATTTATTTATTTACATTCACGTTAAAAATTATATTTTTAACGACAAAACATTTTATTTCAACATATGAATTTCTATTCAATTCATTCTTTAAATAAAACGATATTTTTATTTTTCTAACATATTTTAGAAAATTTCGGCGGCATAACGGCACGATACTAGAAACGGGACAAGGCCTAGCCTTATCCCCGGTCTAGTGAAGGCCCACGCCATTCACACATCAATCAAATAAATTAGTTATGCAAACCACAAAATTTGGAGTAAGAGTCTAACCTAGCCTTACTCCTTCGCCTTATAACGGCGCACGTCTAATCCTAACCAATTTATCGATTCGATTTTTCACACCACAAACCACATTCAAACCAATATCACAATCAATAACCAAACAGCCAAACAAACAAGTCCATGGTCTGTGGACGATTGTGTCGGGTGCTACTAAGCACCGTCTGCATCCTAGTATATATATATAACTAGAAATAAAATTGAAAGGTGAGAAATTCTCACAGAAAGCTATCCAAGCTCCACGACACTTCATTTGCAGAAGTCTTCATCGCTATCGCATCTTCTTTGTCTTCGTTGCCCGTAGCCACTACATATGTAAAAATCGAATTTTTACTTCGCTATTCAATATATAAAAATCATATTGTTATTTCGAAGTTTAATATATAAAAATCATATTTTTATTTAGAAGTTCGATATATAAAAATCATATTTTTATGCCGAAGTTCAATATATAAAAATCGAATTTTTAGTTCAAAGTTCAATATATAAAAAACGAGTTTTTATTTCAAAGTTCAATATATAAAAATCGAATTTTTATTTCAAAGTTCAATATATAAAAATCGAATTTTTATTTCAAATTTCAATATATAAAAATCGAGTTTTTATTTCAAAGTTCAATATATAAAAATCGAATTTTTATTTCAAAGTTCAATATATAAAAATCGAGTTTTTATTTCAAAGTTCAATATATAAAAATCGAATTTTTATTTCAAAGTTCAATATATAAAAATCAAGTTTTTATTTCAAAGTTCAATATATAAAAATCGAATTTTTATTTCAAAGTTCAATATATAAAAATCGAGTTTTTATTTCAAAGTTCAATATATAAAAATCGAGTTTTTATTTCAAAGTTCAATATATAAAAATCGAATTTTTATTTCAAAGTTCAATATATAAAAATCGAGTTTTTATTTCAAAGTTCAATATATAAAAATCGAATTTTTATTTCAAAGTTCAATATATAAAAATCGAGTTTTTATTTCAAAGTTCAATATATAAAAATCGAACTTTTATTTCAAAGTTCAATATATAAAAATCGAATTTTTATTTCGCCATTCAATATAAAAAAACTAATTTTTATTCTTCGCTTTCATATATAAAGATCTAAATTTTCTTCTATGTAAACAATATAAAGATCATATTTTTATTTCGATTTAAACAATACAAAAATTATATTTTCAAAGCAAATTCATTTTTAAAAACCATAGTTTTTTTATTCAAAGCAAATTCATTTTTAAAAACCATAGTTTTTTTTATTCAAAGCAAATTCATTTTTAAAAACCATAGTTTTATATTCAAAGCAAATTCATTTTTAAAAACCATAGTTTTATATTCAAAGCAAGTTCATTTTTAAAAACCATAGTTTTATATTCAAAGCAAGTTCATTTTTAAACCATAAAGTAAAATCAGTTTTTATTTTTCTACAAATATAAAGATCTGGTTTTTCCTAATACAAAAATCTGAACTTTTATAAATTAAAAATCTAAATTTTTATAACTTAAAAATCCTAACTTTTCAGCTTTTGAAGTTTAAATCTTTTCACTTTAAAATCTAAAAATAAAAATCAGTTTTTTTTTTAAAATAAATAAAAAAGATCAGTTTTAAAAATAAATAAAAACAGTTTTAAAAATAAATAAAAACAGTTTTAAAAATCAGAAAAAGTAAATAAAATAAAAATAAAATAGCAGGGAACTTACAGGGGGGGGCTTCTCCGTTCGTCGGAGGTGCGCTCGGGTGATGGCGGCGCTTGGGGTGCTCGGCGGTGGAGGAAAAGGGGGGGGGGGCGACGCTCGCGTTCTTCGATGGGGGGGGGGGGGTAGTTGCGCGTCGAGGGGGAAGAGGAGGAAGATGAGGAGGGGACGCGTGCGGCGGCTCCCTGGCGCGGCAGCTCCCTGGCGCGGCGGCTCCCTGCTCTTTTTTTTTTTTTTTTTTTTTATCTGGATCGATTTCGATCTGTTGAATAGGGGGGGGGGGCCTGAGCGGGTTTAAGGGGGGAGGGAGATTTTCTTTTTATTTTTTTTTATTAATATTTTATTGTTTATTTATTTCCTTAAAACAAATTTTCACAAACGAACTTCAAATTAAATTCAACGAATGTCGCCCCTAGCCCAACACCCCCATTCCGAACACAATGGAATATGTATCGTCAGCTGATTCGGCTGTTACAATCAGCTTCCGTTAAATTTACATTTAAATCACTATATTGAATTTTAAACGTACCTTTCAAATTACCGGGGTCACATACTAACTAGAAAAATTCCAGAAAAATATTTTCTAGCTTCGTATTGACGATACGGTCATAACAAAACTAGTTTCGTCGAATTCTGAGACCGTTTGAAAAATGGCCAATTTCCAGTCGATTAAAATCAACTGAAACAGGTCAAACGCGTTTTTCTTTACCACGCTCACATATTGATTCGAAAAATTATGAAATTTGAAACCTAGCAATAACTTTACATCACGGACCCAACAAAACTGGTTTCGTCGAAATCCGAGGTCGTTTGCAAAATTGCTATTTTTAAGGGCCTTATATATATAAAAATATATATAAATTCCACAGCGACTATTTCTAATTTTCAACTGGACATATCTTATCATTTCTAAAATGAAATTTCAGTTTGTTAACTTCGTTCCAAAGATATAGTTATACAGATTCAAATATTTCTTGTTTCGTTCAATTCTGACTTATATTGAATTCTGTATATTCATTTGAAATTAGAAATCGAATTTTCGAACTACCGCGCCATTTTCTATTCCTTTTATAATTATATATAATTATTATATATTCTAACGACGACGTATATAATATATACGCTCGAATTATATTCAAAATGAATTTCACGTCGATATTATTTAAAATAATTCATTTTAAATATCAAAATTCGCTAAAATTGCCAAAATAAAAATTTTAAACTGGCCCAGATTTTCCGGGTTGTTACACCATCACTCCTCATTCCAGAAATTTCAACAATCCTACTCCAAAGAGTGTTCTTTGCTACTATTGGTGCTTATGACATCAATTGGACCGATATGATTTTAGAAGAATTTAAGCCTAAAGAAATGTCCACAAGAGAAAACACTCTTTATAATGGAGTTTGCCTTACTCGAAATTTTAAATACTTTGGAGTGGATTTCAAGGTAGAAGAATTTGTGTCAATAAAAGTATTTGACTCATCAAATATACATCTTATGCAAATTCCACTTACCTTTAAGCCTTAAGAAACTTACGAAGATAAAAAAAGCACGTATGCAACAACAACAAGGTCCTATGGATATCTAAAAAGAAGAAGAAACTTCTTTGGAAAGCGTAGAGTGTCCATCCAACACTAGAAACATTTCCAAAGAAATGCTTATCCAAAATCAAGCAAAACTAGCTAAGAACCAAAAGAAACTCGAAAAGACTCTTACCCATATGTCTAAGTTCATTGGCAAAATAGGAAGAAAATTTGGAATATCATCTTCCTCGTCATCCGCTGAAATCTAAGTTTATCTAGTTTATGTTATCTTTCATATTTTCTTGTATTTGCTCTCGAATCTCGTATTTAATATCTCGTATTAGTTAAATGTATTTTCTTTCAAGTTGAAATGAATGGTGTTTTATTTATGTCAAAACTATCTTTAAATTACTATAAAAACTTTAGAATTAAATAAGTTAAAATAATATAATAAGAATTAACTAAAAAATTAAAATGTCCAAAAAATTACACATGTATGTTGACATACAATTATCCCCATGTCGACATATAACTGCTAGGTTTTCAAATTTGTTCAAAATTTAAAATTTAAAATAACTAACTAATGTCTGTTCAATTCCAACGAATTCCTGACCGTATATATATCTATTTCTTCCGGGAAATTTACTCTATATTTTTTCCTTCTTCTTTAATCAATTCTTATCTAAAATATCAAATTATGGCAAATCCAATACATAATTTGTGTAAAAATCTTTTAGAAACATTGAATTATTTCAAGAATATCCTTTCTATAGTACTACATAATCAACATTATCTCGAATTGAGCCAAATAAAGATGTTTGAACAACAAGAGAAGAACTTTGATGCCATCAATTGGCTAATATCTTCTCTTTTCAGAGACGAAGACAACAATCTCGCTAAAGCACCACCCAAAAAAGAAGATGAAGATTGGGAAGTCATCAAGAAGGATCCAATCTTTGGAGGTGATGGATGGGTAGAAGTTCCAAGAGACGTTTGATTCGAAATTGTTTGGTATGATTGGTTTAGTTTGAATTTGTTTGAACATTGTTTGTAAATATTGCTTGGTTTGTATTGCTTGGATTTAAAACCTGTATGTACATGGATTGATAAACTTGTAAATATTAACACTTGAATTGATTATTTTGTTTCTACTTTTTATAGTCATGAATTTAGGGAGAGTAATTTACTTTAATATATAATCAAATATTATAATCATAGGATACATATAGGACTTAGGGGGAGTATGTTTAGAATTTCTTTTTGTTGATGAAAAAGGGGGAGAAATTATAAATAAGGACTAGTTATACTTAGTTTATGTAGAATTCATAATGACAGTAGGGGTAATCGAAGAACTAGGTCAGATAGTATCAATATGTAATGTACAGGTATGGATATTTTATAAATCAAGGTTGTCATCATCAAAAAGAGGTAGATTGTGTTGATGACAACAATCTTATTTCAATTTTCATCATTAATTGATTATAAAGTATATACTAACATCTCTATCTTTTCTTTGGCAAGGCAGCCATTTTTATAGTGGGTGTATCGCTTTTATTAACAAGAAAAGCACTGGTACTCTGCACATGCACATAGTAACAAGTCTGATTTGAAGTGTCCAGGCACTATCAATACAACAAATTAGCAAAGAATACTACATAGACATAGTACAAAGTTAAACACTAGGCAAGCTACTCTACTCAACTTCCGAGTCATCCTCATAAAAGGTGCCAGTATACGGTGTTATATTACGTTTATAGGACCAGAAGCGGAAGGCCAAGTCATCCACTTTGGAAGGAGCGAGTAATCTGTTCTTATCCCATGAAGCATCTTCCATAATTCAGAGTTATTTTCACCAATTACACCCTCATTGCACATTACCAATTTCTTACCTTCTGACTTGTAGAAGAGACGACCATGCTCAACCACTTCATCATCAATAATTATAAAGAAAATGTCATTAGTATCATAATGCATTCCAGAGGGGGCATGTACCGAAGCAGTCTCAAGCTCATTCCAAAAGATATATGGATCAAGAGGTACATCAGGCAATACTGGAGGCTCAACCTCCACCAGAGTATCCTCTACCTCAACAGGAGCTATCATCCTATCAGTAGGGACCCAAACACGTTTAGGAGGCTTAGGTAGGGGAGTCTTAACTGGGGGTGGCAAATTAGCCTCATGCGCACAGGAATCTGAGCAATGACCAAAAGATTTGCAAGAAATGCAAATATCTGGCTTCCATATATACTTGACATCTACATAATGAAAGCGATTGTCTAAATTAACTTTGATTTGAGTAGGCAATGGTTTATCAGGAGTAGTCTCAATCAGGGCCCTAGCATATACTAAGTTTATTCTAGCAAAAGTATTAGCATCAAAGCATTTAAGTTTATCTATATGACACGCAAGCCAATTAAGGCCAAGAAGAGGTTGAAGCACTGATGGTATGTGGGTGAATTGCACCCAAACAGGAATAGAAAGGACCTGTTCACGAACTCTGTCGATCGAAGCTCTCCAAGAAGTCACAATAAAAGGTCCGCCTTCAATGATAGAAGGCACTACTTCTAGTACATGCATCCTCTCCGCAGCATAGGAGAACTTAAAGTAGTAGAGGCCATCGACGAACGTCATTTTCATGGAGGCACGAATTTGCCATGAGCTTCGGCATGCGGTGCGCATATCGATAGAAGGAGGTTTAGAATCCAAAAAAAATCCTACAACGTGATCATTCTAAAAATTTGCTGCTTCTACATGAATTTCCTAAGGAGGAACAGAGCCAGACTCTGCATGCAATATCTCAGATTCCACCGCATGTATTCCCCCGCAACGTGAGGAAGAGAATCAAATAAGGACGTCCATTTCCTAAGGGCAAGTGGGTTTGAGCTTATCGTTGCTGCATCACGAAGAGGAGCAGCAAAAACAGAGCGTAATTGGCTAGAGAGGTTATTTGTTGGGGAGTTCGAGGAGAAATGAAGTGCTGGTAAGAAGGGATCTGTATTGTTAATCTGGTTGGTAGAGGCATTTGGTCGAACGGGTGGAGTGCTCTAGAACATGGCATGTTTCAGATTTTGGGGAGCAACGACCATTCAAACCAGCACCAAACAGTAGTGCATTATCAACACAATCATCATTTGAACCCAACTCAGCATTTGTAGAAAGAGAACCAGTGGAAACAACGGAAGATTTCAAACCCATCACAGATCCCAAATCCACAAAAAGTGGCGACTTACCATGGTTATTTGCTGAAGGACCAGCTGCATTATGATCTGAAATTAACTTATTCAAAGGATGACTCTCAGGCAAGGTAAAAACGGATCTAGCTTGGGTAGAAGCATCGTCTTCAAGATCGGCATCAGATTCAGAGAGGGATTGCACAGAATTCACACGACTTCCAGATCTTGTTGTTATTGAAGAGGGGAGACACGATTTAGATTTTCTTTTCTTGGCCATGAGATGGGGGTTAGAAGTGCGGCGAGATAGAAAGGGTTTATGTAACACCCCACGTCCATTAATGTCACTCACAAAGGGAATGCATTAACTACCGTGGAGGTTTTAAGTGAATATAGAACAGAAAAATTACAACAAGACAGATAATAAGTAGTACTTGGAAATTTAAAACTTCATTTTATTGCAGCGGAAATTAAACATGTTTATTACATCATCAAACCATAGATCATAGCCATGTACAATATCCATCTTCATAAAAACAAAATAAATAATCCCATTACATAAATAGCCATTAAAAAGGTAACAAGCTGGACTTTACTTCAACGGTCCAAGCTTTCCAAAGAGAGATGAAGCAGTCCAATCAAACTCCACTAAAGCTGGGCCCAACCTGAGGACCTGAAGGGGGAAAAAGGATAGAAATGGAGGGGTCAGACATAAAGTCTGGCGAGTATGGTAATTCTAACAATACTAATATCAAAATAACTAGACTAAGGCATAAGCTGGAAGACAGTAAATGTCTATGAACTCTTAGGTATGGAATGAGCAAACAAAGATAACGTGAAAGATAACGTTAACGGCATACCTAATTACTAACGAATAATTACTATACTGCACTGCACATTACTACACTGCACCGCACCAGTCACCCTAAAGGTTGATCCCACTTGCTTCACACAGAAACTTTATAAATAGTCTTGCGTACCCCTAGCTGACTACATAGGTGCCGTCTGCCCCTATCTCCACTAGGTGTACCCCACTACCCACTTTCGATCGGCTCCCAACCCGTAGATACCGGTGCTAGCCCCACAGTGGGGTGTATCACTCCCCTAAAGTGGCAACCCGATACAACTTGAGAATTCACGGCTTATACCTACACGATGCAACAACGTCTTACCTACCAGCCCGGGTCCACACACGCATATGAAACCCATTGGACTTGCGTTGCCACCGCTCCCCGTTTTTGGCCTCTTACAGTCAAGCCCAGTATGCGTGTCCCATCCTCGACTTGGGTCGAGCCCACAAAGATACGTTTGGTTAAGTCTTACAACTCGTATTTCACATGCCACTAAGGGCACCCACTAGATTCCTCATGCCACCCAAGGCACCTACTTAACCCCCATGTCCCACTTTACATGTTTATCTGGTTAAGTATTTCTTAATTCATTCAGGCCATAATCTCATAAAGACCTCTCACATTAGACTGGCATTTATGGCAGCTGGATTTACCGGGCGGGTCCGGGCAGTCTTACACCATAAAAGAGTCTAACCTCGTGTCTTTACAACTGTTATGCTTTAGTTTAGGCCTAGGACCTCTCACATTGGGCTGACATTTGTGACCACTAGATTTGCCGGGCGGGTCCGGGCAGGTTTACATCACAAACGAGTCCAACTTCGTGTCCTAAGCATTGATTAATACTTATAATCTTTTACCCCAGTTTTAATAATTCCCTATTCAGATTATTAATTACTTCCAATTTTAATGATGTCCATAATTGACTCAATTATGGCCATCCACTTATTGCATGCAAAATCATATCAATTGCACCCCAACTTTTTAATATTAAATCCTTAATATTACCCCTACCCCACGTTTATACGTTCGCTTATTCAACGCATAATATAGGCTAGACTTGAATAGTCTAACACATAGCACAAAGATAAATTATCACAACATATAGACAATTAAAATAAATCTAATCATAATAGGGGTGAAACTTGCATAAACTACACATGTTAAGGATCAAAAGGTGTCAACTTGTTAAATGTCTCAATTTACATGATATGATCATAGCCCAAATCTATACATAAACTTACATATGGGGTTTTTAGGAAACATAATGATGGTGTGAACTAGCATAAGATATCACATATGTCATAGCATAATTCTAGATGTCATAATAGATGTTCATAACTTTTCTAATCAATCTAACTTGCATATGTGACTTGTCATATAGATCAACATAGCCCAAACATGATGATTCAATTAATATGAACTAACTAGCATAGATAGTAAAATCATGGCTTTTTAACATGTATGATTCATCACAACTTAGCATAGAAACTTTCAACATACATAACATCATCATAGCATGATTTACAACATATAGGATGTCATCACCACATAGCATATGATTAATAACATACATGATAGCATAAGGTTTACAACAACATATATGACAATTCACATCATCTACTCATAATCCATTCATGACTTAACCTAATTAAAATGATAATAATCTTGTTAAGAATATCATACTCACAATTTAGAGAAGAAAAGAGTTTTGCTTTGCTTTAGAGTTGATTAGAATTAGAATTGAATTAGCTTTTCTTCCTTCTTAGTTGGCGGCGGCTAGACTGAATTCCATGGCGGTGGTATGACGGTAGCTATTCTATTTTTCTTATGAATTAGGGTGAGAGACTACCTAGGTATTTATAGAGTTAGGATTTATTTTAGACCGTCAGATCAACTCAAGACAAATCTCAGCCAACCAGATTAGGTCAAAACCCTAATGGGTCATCACTCAGTCAAAACAGGCTCAGTCAAAAACCCTAGCTGCCAGACCCAGGTCGACTGCGTAGTCGACCTGGTCCCTGGGGTGTCGACTGCCCAGTCGACTCCCAGTCAACCTGGGGGGGGGGTGTCGACTGCCCAGTCGACCTGGGGTGCTGAGCGGGAAATTTCCCGCCTAGCCTGTTTGACTTCGAATTTTGAATTTTAAATTTCCTGCGAGCTGTTTCAAATTTTCTGAAACTTCGGATGGCCATAACTTCTTCATACGAAGTCCAAATCACGCAAACTCGAACTCTATTTCAACCAGAATTCCGAGACGAACACAATGGCGCAACCGGTTTCCCACAGTTCTCATGTCTGAGATTAGTTATTCTTTAATTTGTGAATATTAATATTAATAGAATTATGGGGTGTTACATTCTCCCCTCCTTAAAGGATTTCGACCCCGAAATCTTCAAGTCAAGATGAATGTATATCCAAACATCCAAACAACCATCTACTCAACCATCAAACACATGCATCCATTGTCCTTATAGAACTCTAATGCTTTTATGTTTAAATGCACAGTGTGTGTATATGTTCCTTGTCTAATGCAAAATCAGGCGGTCCACTGATTCAGTTGACCTCCTTAATGCAAACCATGATAGTGCCATGCGTCCATTATGTATGCAAAAGTTCCCTAATGCTACATATTATCTCTATATGCGTGCACAATCATCATCTGAATGCAGCATCCATCTGATAATACAATCGTCATACATCCATTTAACTAAATACAACCATTTATATGCAATATGCAGTATGAAGTGACTGAGCCGATCTAGTGCCTAATAGTGTGTGTATATGCGTCCACGAGCAACCACTAGCAAACACTTGCATCCATTTTGCATCCACCATACATAACATGTCTCAAACACATGTTTCAACCATAGGATTATCCTAACTAAAGGTCAAAGATACTAGCGAGAGGATATACTAAAAATAAGATAAGTACAAGCTAAGCGATAAAGGAGAAATTAAAAGACATACCCTAAAAAAGAAAAGGGTATCGTGAACGCATCTTCTCTTCTGTCTCCGAAGTAGCGTTGCTCTCATCATCTCCCCATTGTACTTTGACTAGTCTGACCTCTCGATTCCTCAACTTCTTGATCTCTGACCCAAGAATGCGAGTGGGAGCTCGTCGAATCGTCGCATCACGCTCTATCTCCACCTCTCTAAGCAAGCTCGGCTCTACCACTTCCGCGGTCTCGTGCAAGCACTTCATCAAATGTGACACATGGAATACGTCGTGTACACCACTAAGTCTCTCAGGCAACTCCACTCTATACGCCATCTGTCCAATCTTCTCCTTAATAGGAAACGGCCCTACGAACCATGGTGCTAATTTCCCAACGGACCCAAAGCGAACAACGTTTCATAATGGAGACACTTTGACAAAGACCATGTCCCCAACTTCAAACTCGAGATCTGTCCTCCTCTTATCCGCATAAGATTTCTGCCTATCTTGCGCTGCTTTCATCCTCCTTCGAATCAAATCGATCTTCTCCGAAGTCTCCCTAATCATATCAGGCCCAAGTAAGATCTTATCCGTAGATTCCCACCAACATGTAGGTGAACGACAAGGTCGTGCATAAAGAGCTTCGAAAGGTGCCATGCCAATGCTGGACTGAAAGCTGTTATTATATGCGAACTCCACCAATGGAAGATGCTCTTCCCACGTACCCCCAAAGTCTAGGATACATAGCCTTAATAGGTCCTCCGGAATACGATTCACCCTCTCGGTCTGGCTGTCCGTTTGAGGATGATATGCGGTGCTCAAACATAACTGAGTCCCTACCGCCTCTTGCAAGCGTTTCCAAAATTCGCTAGTGAAAATAGGATCGCGGTCGCTCACTATGCTAGAAGGAACACCGTGCAAACGAACTATCTCTCGAACGTATACAGAAGCTAACCATGGAGCAGTCCTCTTACTCTTCACTGGAATGAAATGGGCGCTCTTAGTAAGTCTATCTACTATAACCCAAATCCCCGTATTACCCTTCCTTGATCTTGGTAATCCATCCACAAAATCCATCGAGACACTTTCCCACTTCCATAGTGGAACCTCCAATAGGTGAAGCAACCCACCGGGTTTCTTTTGCTCCGCTTTTACTTGTTGGCACACCAAGCATCTAGCGACATACTCGGCCACATCTTTCTTCATGCCGGCCCAAAAGTAAACTCTCTTCATGTCTTTATACATCTTGTCCCCGCCGAGATGAATGGTCATCTTCGAACGATGTGCTTCATCAAGAATAGTCTTCCTTAGGTCATCATCTTTTGGTACACAAAGTCTACCATCCCTACGTAACCAACCCTTATCATCTAGGGTATACCTACGGAGATGGCTTGATGACTCCCCTTTTTTGAGCTTTTCTACTAACTCAACCAACTGTGGGTCGTCTCGCTGTGCCTCGCCAATCCGTCCCAAAAGTGTAGGTCTGACCTCCAAGGATGCTAGCAAACCGGGTACGAAGTCAACGGAAGGTCTAAAATCAAACATAGAGATGAACTCTAAACTTCGCCGCTCAACAAACAAAGGACTTAAGGATAATCTTTTTCTACTTAAGGCATCGTCCACCACGTTGCCCTTGCCAGGGGTATATGCTATCTCAAAGTCGTAGGACGCCAAGAACTCCATCCACCTTTGCTGCCTTAAGTTCAAGTCCTTCTGAGAGAATAAGTATTTTAAAGATTTGTGGTCAGTGAATAATTCGAATTTCTCGCCAAGAAGATAATGACGCCAAGACTTAAGCGCGAAAACAATAGCGGCCAACTCTAGGTCATGCGTGGGGTAATTCTTCTCATGCGCTCTCAACTTCCTTCCACCATAGGCTATTACCCTGCCCTCTTGCATTAAGACTGCGCCTAGTCCTGTCCCACAAGCGTCAGTATAAACAGTAAACGGCTTACTCCCGTCTGGCAATACTAAGACTGGGGCTGAAGTCAAAGCTCTCTTCAAATGTTGGAACGCATCATCACAATCTACGTCCCATGTGAAAGTGAGACGACCCGATTTCTCGTTCTCACGGAAACAAGGGCTATCTTTGGAATATAACACAGAAACAGATAATAGCAGAACATAATTAAATAAATACACCAGATAATGAACAACAAAATATACTGGATAAAGTAATCATCAGAGTTACACAGTATACAGGATCTTACTTAGTACAAATACAGTTCAGCTATACATAAATGTCTACAGCGGAAATAAACAAAATATGTACAATAGGAGCTGAACAGCATAAAAAGAAATAAATGATAGAATCCATCTTCAGCTCCAGCTATCCAGAAAGAACCAGCTAAACCTGAATACAAGGCTGCCCGTGTAGAAAAAGGGGCACCCGAGTTTGAGAGTGAAACAAACTACGAGTCAGTCATGGGACTGGTATGAGAAATCCACTCAACACATATATAATTGGCTAATCACAGGACCACGCCACTTTCGTGGAACGGGTTTACTCCATTGGATTGCCAGTGCTTTAAAACAAATCTTTCTTTTAAACATCGCTATGCTTTTTATAAAAATGAAGCCATTATAAGACTCAGTTCCCATCACACAATGCAACGCAAACCGGAGGATAGAGTTTTACCTTATAATGGCCAAAATATGATTGATACGGATAAAACAAAAGCATTTGGTATTATGACTAGTGTTTATATGTTTCAAAACAATTTCAATCATAACTATCAATCATAGACGGCATGGGTACCATATATCATGTCGCCATATATATATACAATCAAACCCGCACGATGTCGTATTTGGAAATTGGATTTCCGCCATGAACCAAGGCAAAAGATAGTCCTTACCGAATTCGAGACAATCTAGCCCATGTCTCAGGCAAGTACTCAGTCAAGCCTTTGGAGCGACAGGGCCGGTCCACCGATGTGGATTAAAATGCCTGAACAATACGTTTCCCCGCCCTTTGGGGCATAAACGAGCCAACGAATGACTCCATCGGACCCGGATCGTCCGATCAAACCGAGGCGCCTCGCAACAGCAACAACCACATAGGTGAAAAGTATATAAATGTCAGGGCTGGTAGGTCACTGACACCACCCTTGCTAGAAGGAAACGCATGCCCTCCCTGAGGTCCTTCTCCCGTTTTAGGTTCATACCGGGGTGTGAGGCTCGCGAATTTACGTTATACACAAAGCTACGCCACACAGGCGATGCTTTGATCATCACCACAAGACTTTGCTTTTCAACAGAAGCCCTGATCACTGCATCTTAGCATGCCACACAGGCAATTCATACCGTGCAACTGATGGCTATCAATCACACAGAACAAATTCCAATGTCGGACACACAGTCCATTTACAAGTCCGTTCTGGGTCTGAACGAAACCGGAGGCACTAAATACCTCGCAAACCCTTCGATCAACACGTACGTCTGGACGATCACCACTCATTATCCATATTTCGGGATGCCTCCCAATCAGGACCTCGGTTACCATCCAAACGAGGTGAAAATCTCCGGTCTTCGACCATCGTCTTCATCTTCGACTTTCAATCGTCGGTCAATTATTTGAAATGAGAATTAACTCGGCCTTCTCAAATAATTCACGTATATTTAGAATTTCAAATCAATTTATTTCAATGGTTAAATTATTCGACAACACCAATATTGTTCTTTAATGTAATTTTCACACCAAACACATTCAACCATCAAAAGCCACACAAATCAAGCAAATTTCAGTTTATTTCCATTCCATATCGCCTATGATATTTTATAACTATTTATCGCTATTTTTATTTATTTTAAAATAGCTAATATATTCCAAACGACGTTTCGGGCCATAACGTGGCCGTGGCGCTGTTTTTCTTCAGATTTGATTTACACATATCTGAAAATCTAACCATTGGATCTTCACAAAATTTACATCATTAGAAAGGTCTTTTCAAAACGAATCCAACGGTTCCAGTTTCGGGAAAATCCGACGGTCGGATCTCCCGGTACAATCGTTTGAATTTTCGATTTCAAAATACGAACTGCAGCGTCGTTATTCGATTAAATATATAATTATATTTATATTTATATAAATATAATCGCTTCTGGCGCTGTTTTTCTTCAGATTTGAATTAAACATTCCAGACAATCCAACCGTTGGATTTTTACAAGGTTGGTGCCGTTGGAAAGATTATTCCAAGGCGAACCCGACGGTTGAGATTTCGGGAAAATCCAATGGTCGGATTTCCCGCACTAGTCGTTTGAAATCACGGTCTCAAAATACGAACTGCACGGCTTCGTTTCGTTTTAATTTTATTTATATTTATATATTTATATAAATATAGTTCATTCAATGATTTCAATATCGTTTTCACTTCAAAAAATTTTCTAACACCTTAAAATTTTGGAAAATTTCGCCATAACCTCCCCTGCACCGGGAGCATCGGGAAATCGCAAATAGCGTTCCCGGTCCTTCTAATCTCAAAAAGAAAAAGAAAAAGCCAAGCGGCTAGCCAACAGGCTCATAAAATCATCACCCAAACAAAACAGTAAATGTGTACCTATTTGTCGGGCACAAAATTTTATTCCTCTTCTCTAGCCCCTTTGCTATAACCTGTTCAATGAATATGCATATACATATATGTACAGTTCTTATCATTTATCCTTTTATATTCAACTTCATATTTGATTTCTGTTTGGTTTAAAGACACCATTTATTCTAATGTTACATACATAGGTGCAAATCATTTCATTAGCTAATTAATGAATATTTCAACTCATATATGTTTATTTTGAACAAGTGGCTATTTTTAACACTTCACATTTCAACGATTAATGCATACAATAAAAATGTGATTTTTATTGCAAAACAGTTCATTTCAAAACACTATTATTTTATATACTTCATATTGGCGATAAAAATAGGATTTTTATCATAAAACAATTTCTTTTAAAACGAGATTATTTTACACTGTTCATATAGTCGATAAAAGGTGATTTTTATTATCAAACAATTTATTTCAAAATATGAATACCATTCAACACATGAATTTCTAATTAACGAATGAATACCAATTCAACACATGAATGTTTTCTATTCAATGAATAATTATAGTTTAAGCATATGAAAATAATTCAAACACACGAATATTATTCAAAATTTCGGCAGCATAACGGCAGGGTAGTTAAACCGGCACCGTCCCTAGTACGGCTCCTCGCTCTACCTTAAAACCTCGCGGTTTTTGACAATGGGGATCATGCATCTAGTTCGCACGCAGGCGGCATGTATATATTTATTTCATTTCCACAAACTAATCCTATGTGGTTTCAACCAAATATTTCACAACCACAAATGGGTATCTTTCAACCACCATCAACCAATATCAATCACAAACACTCCCAAACAACCATTCACTATCAATCAATTTTCACACCAATTTCAATCAATAAATATCGTCCATGGTTTGTGGACGAGGGGCGTATATATATATATGTATATTATATATAGCAATTCACTTTCATTTTCAACACATATATATTTATTTATTTTATCAGAAATCTCACCAATAGCTATCCAACTTCACGACACTTCCTTAGAGAAATCTTCGCCTTTCTGTCGCTTTCGCCCGTATTCTCTACACATGTAAAAATCGAATTTTTACTATGCTATTCAATATATAAAAATCTGATTTTTACTTCGACTTTCAATATATAAAAATCTGATTTTTACTTCGACTTTCAATATATAAAAATATGATTTTTATTTCGACTTTCAATATATAAAAATATGATTTTTCTTCGACTTTCAATATATAAAAATATGATTTTTCTTCGACTTTCAATATATAAAAATATGATTTTTACTTCGACTTTCAATATATAAAAATATGATTTTTCGTTTTAAAGTTCAAATCTTTTTTTTCCATTCTAAAGCTCAAACCTTTTTCTCTTTGAAGTTTAAACCTTTTCCAAAAATCAGTTTTTATATGCTTTTGAAAATCAGTTTTTATTCCTTTTAAAAATCAGGTTTTTATTTCTTTTTAAAAAATCAGGTTTTTACTATTTAAACAAATCAGTTTTTAATCTTTTTTAAAAAAATCAGTTTTTAATACTTCTTATTCAAATCAGTTTTTAAATCTAAAAAAAATTCAGTTTTTATATTCTAAAAAAATTCAGTTTTTAAATTCTTTTCAAATCAGTTTTTAAAATTCTAAAAAAAACAGTTTATATATCTTAAAAAAAATCAGAAATTACTTTTTAAAAATTCTTTTTTTAAATCGGTTTTTTTTCTGCAAACAAAAATAAAAATAAAAATAAAACAACCTAAATTGCTCACCGTCGCCTGCGAAGGGGAGGGAAGAAGAAGGAGGCGTCGGCGAAGTGGTGCTCGGTGGTGTCGCGGCGTCGATGTCTTCAGGGGGGGGGGGAGCTGCTTCGATTGCGTCGCGAGGGGTTCTGGTGAACGAGGGATGGGGTGGCGGCTTCGAGGTGAGGGCGGCGTCGAGGTCTGGAGGGCGGCGGCTCGATAAGTTAGGGTTTTTTTTTTTTTTTTAAATTTCGTTTCTGAATAATGAAACTGGGGGGGGGGGGCAAGCAGAAGAAAAAGGAGGGAAGAATATTTTTTTTTATTTTTTTTATTTATTATTTAATTATTTAATTTTGCAAAAAGGTTGACTTCTACATACGACCTCGAAACGAGGCCCACCGCCTGTCGTCCATAGCGTTTTACCCCCATTTCGAACACAATGGGATATGTATCGTAAGCTGATTTGATCGTTACAATCAGTTTCCGTTGAAATGACATTTAAATCCTTATATTGAATTTTAAACGTACATTTCAAATTATCAGGGTCACATACTAACTAGAAAAATTCCAGAAAAATATTTTCTAGTTTCGTATTGACGATACGGTCCTAACAAAACTAGTTTCGTCGAATTCTGAGACCGTTTGAAAAATGGCCAATTTCCAGTCGATTAAATTCAACAAAAACTGGTCAAACGCGTTTTCTTTTGCCACGCTCACATATTGATTCGAAAAATTATGAAATTTGAAACCTAGCAATAGTTTGACATCCCGGACCCAACAAAAGTGGTTTCGTCGAAATCCGAGGTCATTTGCAAATTGTCCATTTTTAAGGGCCTGAATTCCATAGCGACTATTCAGAATTTTCAACTGGACATATCTTTTGATTCCCGCTATCAAATTTCGATTGGTCAGATTCATTGGAAAGATATTATCAATTAGATTCCACTATTTTTGGTTTCACTAAAATCCAGATTGTTTTGCACCCGGTATATTCAATTGAAGTTTGAAATCGAATTATCGAACTACCGCGCCATTTTCAATTCTATATATAATTATAATTAATTATATTCTTTTTCAAATGTCGATTCAAACTCAGTTTTCATCGCCATTATTTAAAATATTTATTTTAAATATTTAAAATCCATTATTTTAGCCAATTTAAAAAAATTTAAATTGGTTCAGATTTTCTGGGTCGTTACAGAAAGCTAGGTTCTTCTTCGTCAGGTGTGTCAATGGAGCTGATATCTTTGCGAAGTCTTTGATAAACTTCCTATAGTAGCCAGCCAACCCCAAGAAACTTCTCACTTCGGTAGCATTTTTAGGGACCTTCCAATCTTGGATGGCCACCACCTTCGCGGGATCTACAACTATCCCTTCTTTGGAAACCACATGCCCTAGGAATCGTACTTCCTTCCTCCAGAATTGTCACTTAGAAAATTTGGCTTTAAGATTATGCGCTCGTAGGGTCTCCAACACTTCCCTAAGATGTAGGGCATGCTCTTCTTCATCCTTAGAAAAGATCAGGATGTCGTCTACAAAGACTACCACGAATTTGTTAAGGTACTCCCTAAACACCCTACTCATCAAATCAACAAAGTATGCGGGGGCGTTTGTCAAACCGAAGGGCATCACTAGCCATTCATAGAAACCGTCCGGAGTCCTAAAGGCAGTCTTGTCAATGCTATCCTCAGCCACTCTCAATTGATGGAAACCAGTGGCTAAGTCCAACTGCGAAAACACTGAGGCGCCAACTAACTGATCGAAGAGATCGTCAATCCTCGGCAGTGGGTGTCTGTTCTTCTTAGTAAGCTTATTAAGTTCTCTATAGTCCACACAAAGTCTAAGGGACCCATCCGCCTTGGTGGCAAATACTACTGGAGCACCCCACTCCGATATACTTCGTCTTATGAACCCCTTCTCAAGCAACTCCTTCACTTGCTTATCGAGTTCTCTCCTTTCACGTGGAGCCATGTGGCGTAATGGCAAAGATACTGGTTTCGCATTATCCACAAGATATATTCGAAAATCTATCTCCCACTTTGGAGGCAAGCCCTTCACCCCCTCAAACACATCCGAATATTCTCAGACCACTCTAACAGATCGTAGATTTTCCTCAGACGCGTCAAGCGATTCTAGATAACTTAGCATAACGGAATTTATGGGACTACAAAAGATTTCGAGAGTGTTGCCAAGGCGAGTCACGAGCCTAACTACTCTCCCTTCACAATCCAGAACGACCCCATTTCTGGATAACCAATCCATTCCTAAAATTAGCCCATAGCCCGTGAAGCCCAACACATAAGCATCACATCTAAACCCAATGCTAAGTATAGAAATTTTCAAATCCAAACACCTCATGGACAAATGAGCTGAGCCCCCAATTGGATTCGAAACAACTAAGGGATCCTCTACTAAACTGGTGTTTAAGTGCAGTGATTCAACTAATGATGTAGAGATAAACGAATGCGATGCGCCCGAATCGAATAAGGTACGGACATGATGATCAAACAGAAAAACTAAGCTTTCAACAGAAATGGTTCTACCTCGTTCTTGCAGCGGTGGGACCGCGAGAGCCTGAACTTGTCCCCTTGCCTGCCCTGGTGCCATAAGAGCCTGCACCTGTCCTCCCGAGGTAGCTCCTGCCCTCTGCCCCTTATTTGGCCAGTCCTTCACTAGATGTCCCGCTTCGCCACAGTGGAAACAGCCAGTCTTCTTTTCTTTCGGCAATCCTTGCTGAGATGGCCTGGTGTCCCACAGTTAAAACATTTCTTCTTTCCCTTGTCGTTATTGTCTTTACCACCCTTCTTGTTTTGCTGTTGTGGTTTCTTCTGATCCCCCTTCTTCTTGGGTGCCTTATCAGCTTTAGCGCTTTTCTCCTCATGCATGAGCGCCATTTCTACTAACTTCTCAAAGGTGGCCCCCATAGGGATGTGGGTCATAGCCAACCCTTGCAATGGTTCATTCAACCCATTAACGAACCTCAGAGCCTTCTTCTCCGGCGTGTTTACTAAGTCCAAGCCAAACATTGCTAACTGATTAAATTTATTGACATATTCTTTCACTGATGAGCTTCCTTGCTTCAATGTCAAGAACCTTTCCATATATAAATTTTCTTCTGCCCTTGAGAGAAACTTCGCCTCGAACCTACGTCTGAAATCCGCCCAAGAGTCAACAGGACGCTCCCCATTAGTGACCTCCCACCAAAACGAGGCCTCTCCCTCCATCAACCAAGCTGCTAAACGAACTTTCCTCCCTTCTTCTACTTCAAAGATTTCTAGCAATTCTTCCACCTCCTTAAGCCAATCTCTAGCTTCCACAAACGTTTCTGACCCTTGAAAAGGTTTCCCACCCATAGCCTTGAATTCCTTGCACGTCTTTGCAAAAGTATCTACGCGAGGAGGAGGAACGAGTGCAACTGGTGGTGGAGGAACATTAGCTGGACCTGCAGCGGCCCTAGCCTCTAATAACCTCCCATACCATCCTGGTATCGTTACACCGTCAGGTAGGTTAAGATCTTCAGCCATGCTGAAATGAAAAAGGAAAGATTCAAAATGGAGAATTCGAAAGATAAAGATATATAGCTATTGGGGATTATGTTTTTCTTAAAAACTTTTCTCTTTAAATTTCTCATTAAACATGTTTTGAAAACACTTCTTCCAAAAATACTTTAGAAAAATAGTTTTTCTAAAAAATTTATCTGTTCTGGTAACCTTAAGCTCTGATACCACGTGTAACACCCCACGTCCATTAATGTCACTCACAAAGGGAATGCATTAACTTCCGTGGAGGTTTTAAGTGAATATAGAAAAGAAAAATTACAACAAGACAGATAATAAGTAGTACTTGGAAATTTAAAACTTCATTTTATTGCAGTGGAAATTAAACATGTTTGTTACATCATAAAACCATAGATCATAGCCAAGTACAATATCCATCTTCATAAAAACAAAATACATAATCCCATTACATAAATAGCCATTAAAAAGATAACAAGCTGGACTTTACTTCAACGGTCCAAGCTTTCCAAAGAGATATGAAGCAATCCAATCAAACTCCACTAGAGCAGGGCCCAACCTGAGGACCTGAAGGGGGAAAAAGGATAGAAATGGAGGGGGTCAGACATAAAGTCTGGCGAGTGTGATAATTCTAACAATACTAATATCAAAATAAATAGACTAAGGCATAAGCTGGAAGATAGTAAATGTCTATGAACTCTTAGGTATGGAATGAGCAAATAAAGATAACGTGAAAGATAACGTTAAAGGCATACCTAATTACTAACGAATAATTACTATACTGCACCGCACATTACTACACCGCACCCCACCAGTCACCCTAAAGGTTGATCCCACTTGCTTCACACAGAAACTTTATAAATTGCCTTGCGTACCCCTAGCTGACTACATAGGTGCCGTCTGCCCCTATCTCCACTAGGTGTACCCCACTACCCACTTTCGATCGGCTCCCTACTCGTAGATACCCGTGCTGGCCCCACAGTGGGGTGTATCACGCCCCTAAAGTGGCAACCCGATACAACTTGAGAATGCACAGCTTATACCTACACGATGCAACAACGTCTTACCTACCAGCCCGGGTCCACACACGCATATGAAACTCGTTGGACTTGCGTTGCCACCGCTCCCCGTTTTGGCCTCTTACAGTCAAGCCCAGTATGCGTGTCCCGTCCTCGACTTGGGTCGAGCCCACAAAGATACGTTTGGGTTACTGGTTGAAATGGGCCCCCACAAGCTACCCACCTAAGCTTGTCACTACTAGTATATCCCACTTAACCCTCTTAGTCATGTTCATTTACATGTGTGTTTGGTTAAGTCTTACTACTCGTATTTCACATGCCACTAAGGGCACCCACTAGATTCCTCGTGCCACCCAAGGCACCTACTTAACCCCCATGTCCCACTTTACATGTTTATCTGGTTAAGTATTTCTTAATTCATTCAGGCCATAACCTCATAAAGACCTCTCACATTAGACTGACATTTATGGAAGCTGGATTTGCTGGGCGGGTCCGGGCAGTCTTACACCATAAAAGAGTCTAACCTCGTGTCTTTACAACTGTTATGCTTTAGTTTAGGCCTAGGACCTCTCACATTGGGCTGACATTTGTGACCACTGGATTTGCCGGGCGGGTCCGGGCAGGTTTACGTCACAAACGAGTCCAACCTCGTGTCCTAAGCATTGATTAACACTTATAATCTTTTACCCCAGTTTTAATAATTCCCGATTCAAATTATTAATTACTTCCAATTTTAATGATGTCCATAACTGAGTCAATTATGGCCATCCACTTATGGCATGCAAAATCATATCAATTGCACCCCAACTTTTTAATATTAAATCCTTAATATTACCCCTACCCCACGTTTATACATTCGCTTATTCAACGCATAATATAGGCTAGACTTGAATAGTCTAACACATAGCACAAAGATAAATTATCACAACATATAGACAATTAAAATAAATCTAATCATAATAGGGGTGAAACTTGCATAAACTACACATGTTAAGGATCAAAAGGTGTCAACTTGTTAAATGTCTCAATTTACATGATATGATCATAGCCCAAATCTATACATAAACTTACATATGGGGTTTTTAGGAAACATAATGATGGTGTGAACTAGCATAAGATATCACATATGTCATAGCATAATTCTAGATGTCATAATAGATGTTCATAACTTTTCTAATCAATCTAACTTGCATATGTGACTTGTCATATAGATCAACATAGCCCAAACATGATGATTCAATTAATATGAACTAACTAGCATAGATAGTAAAATCATGGCTTTTTAACATGTATGATTCATCACAACTTAGCATAGAAACTTTCAACATACATAACATCATCATAGCATGATTTACAACATATAGGATGTCATCACCACATAGCATATGATTAATAACATACATGATAGCATAAGGTTTACAACAACATATATGACAATTCACATCATCTACTCATAATCCATTCATGACTTAACCTAATTAAAATGATAATAATCTTGTTAAGAATATCATACTCACAATTTAGAGAAGAAAAGAGTTTTGCTTTGCTTTAGAGTTGATTAGAATTAGAATTGAATTAGCTTTTCTTCCTTCTTAGTTGGCGGCGGCTAGACTGAATTCCATGGCGGCGGTATGACGGTAGTTATTCTATTTTTCTTATGAATTAGGGTGAGAGACTACCTAGGTATTTATAGAGTTAGGATTTATTTTAGACCGTTAGATCAACTCAAGACTAATCTCAGGCAACCAGATTAGGTCAAAACCCTAATGGGTCATCACTCAGTCAAAACAGGCTCAGTCAAAAACCCTAGCCGCCAGACCCAGGTCGACACCCAGGTCGACTGCGCAGTCGACCTGGTCCCTGGGGTGTCAACTGCCCAGTCGACTCCCCAGTCGACCTGGGAGGGGGTGTCGACTGCCCAGTCGACTCCCCAGTCGACCTGGGGTGCTGGGCGGGAAATTTCCCTCCTAGCCTGTTTGACTTCGAATTTTGAATTTTAAATTTCCTGCGAGCTGTTTTAAATTTTCTGAAACTTCGGATGGCCATAACTTCTTCATACGAAGTCCAAATCACGCAAACTCAGACTCTATTTCTCCCGCCTAGCCTGTTCGACTTTGAATTTTGAATTTTAAATTTCCTGCGAGCTGTTTTAAATTTTCTGAAACTTCGGATGGCCATAGCTTCTTCATACAAAGTCCAAATCATGCAAACTCAGACTCTATCTCAACCAGAATTCCGAGACGAACACAATGGCGCAAACCGTTTCTCACAATTCTCACGTCTGAGATGAGTTATTCTTTAATTTGTGAATATTAATATTAATAGAATTACGGGGTGTTACAGTTTAGACGTTGGAGGCGCAAGAAACAAGGTTCTGGAGAGCCGGCAAAAGGAAGACGTCTGCCATTGAAATTAACGCGGAAGCTTTTTGCAAGCCAGAAATGTTGACTAACATCTCTATCTAGAATATATATATATATATATATATGCAGGATTTGTATACAGGACTTAACCACTAAAGACTATATGATTTTTGACATTCAAAAGGCTCAGAATTCAAGAGAAATTCAAGACTCATGAGTTATCAAGTTTTCAAGAGTTCAACAGTACAAGACAAATATAGTAATAGAGTCTAGTTTATATGTAAGACTCTGAATAGCACTCCAAGTTCAAATTATGTTTTCCAAATTCTGATTTTCGAATTTCAAATCCTGATTTCAAATTTTGATTTCAAGTTATCTTACTTGTGATTTCAAGTAAATAAGTTTTTAAGTTTTAATATATAAGTTTATATATATAAGTTTGTATTGTTTTATAGTTATATAATTTTAAACCTTATGAATTTATAAATATGTTTATATAATATATTATTAAGATCTCATATGATTTTACACTTTAGAAAACTCATTTATATCACTAGGTTTTGATTCAAGAATTTTCAGAATAATATATATAATTAAATATTTGATAAATACTTTCAAAAATAAAGTATACATGACATATGTCGACATACGTATATGGGTATGTCGACATACAACTGTTAGAAATTCAATTTACAAAGGAAGTGTCTTTTCACCATTTGTTACGTTTTGAGACGTTGCAACCTTTCAAATCCTATAAATAGGGGATGATTTCGAATTTTTTCCCATATCTTCCTCTCCATCTTCACCCCTCCTCATCTCACCATTAATATTTCATATTTTATTGATTTATACACTGGTACTTTGCCGATTTCTACTCAAATTACATAAAACTTCATCTTTTCTCATTTTCTCTCTACTACTCTCTGAATTGAAGTGCTATTGAAGAGTTATAGAGTTATTGTAATCATTTGGGAAGTGTTTGGAAAAGGGTGTGTTCCTTATGAGCCTTGTAACGGCAAAGATTTTGCCCGGACCTAATCGATCGCAAAATCGACCAAGACAGTTCAAAACTCGCATACGTTAACTTTGGGAATACAATACATTAGAACAACAACATCAGACTTTTATTACATTACAATAATGTTACATCATCAGAGTACAGAATATCAGAGTACATAAATGAATAAAATACAACGGAAGATAAATTACACTAAATAATACAATATACAACGGAAGACTTTGTATGCTCTGGACACCGCTTTAAGCTTCGATCCAGGATCCTGCTAAAGACATAAATATCTGCAAAACAAGCTACTCGGCTGCCATGTGGAAAAATATGGGCACCCGAGTTTGCCAGTGAAACAAGCTACAAGTCAGTCATGGGACTGGTATGAGAAATTTAACTTAACTTATCTAATGATAAGGCTAATCACATGACCACACCGCTAACGCGGAACGGGTTTACTCCATTGGATTGCCAGTGCATAAGTAAAGTAAATCGTTTAAATAAAGCTATGCTTTTTAGAAAAATGAAACCATTATAAGACCTAAGTCCCATCACATAATGCAACGCAAACCGGAGGATAGGGTTTTACCTTATAATGGTCAAAAGATGCTTAATACGATAGAACGGCTACTACTAGCGTGTATATGTTTTCATAAATCATTTCAATCATAATGTATTAATCATAGACGGCATAGTACCCCATCCTACTATGTCGCCATACTAGTTCTACAATCAAAACCGCATGGTGTCATATTGGAGATTTGGTTTCCATCATGAGTCGAGGCTAGGGGAAAGCTCCTCTCCGATTCGAGACACTCTACCAAATGCCTCAGGATCACACCTATGGGCAACCCTTGGATGCGGTAGGGTCGGTCCCCGCCTATGGGCAGTGGATTGGCAATTCACACGCTTCCCGGTTACTTTGAACCTATAATATGACCACTAACGGCCCATAAATCCGAGGCGCCTCAAAATCCATCATCCACATAAGTAAAATGTCAGCACTGGTAGGTCCCTGACATCACTCTAGCTGGAAAGAAACGTATGCACTCCCTACGGTCCGTATCCCTTTTTGACTCATACCGGGGTGTGAGGCTCGCGAAGTCACGCTATACACAAAGCTACGCCTAGACAGGCTGTGCTTTGATCATCAACCACAAGGCTCTACTTTTCAACAAAAGCCTTGATCCATGCATCTTAGCATGCCACATTGTCAATCCCTATCATCGATTTCTGCCAATATGTAACCTTTGAGCTCGTACGTCTCAGAGAAGGGTATTAAGCAAGAGAATAAATTCTCCGCTACCAAACAGAAATATATTAGCAGAAATAAATGAATACAGTGTGAAGGAATACAACGTCAGACATACAATCCATTTACAAGTCCGTTCTGGGTCTGAACGAAACCGGTGTCCGGACAATCAACACGTACGTCCGGTCGGCCACCATTGTAGCCCCTTCAAGGTAGCTACTCCAATCATGGGCGTCAATGGTAACTCATCCATTCGACATGAAGATCGTCGGTCTTGTACCGTCTTCATCTTCGACTCTTCATTGTCGTAGTAGTTATTCGGAATGGGTTAAACTCGGTTTTTCTGAATAACTTACGTATTTTTATAATTAAAAATCAAGTGCTGTATAAAACACATCCAATGCCTCATTCCAATTCAGGATATCCTATCAAAGATAAATTCTAAATTTTATTCTTAAATCTTTCTTTTAAAGATTTATTAAAAACTCCAATTTGGTTTTAAATATCAAAATCATTATTTAATGATTATTTAAATTTAAGAAATAAATCTTATCCTTAACTGGGTTAAAGAACTAATGTCATTTAAGACACAGTTCACGGTAAACCCAAAATTGTCTTCCATTAAATATGGAATATTCACAGAAATCAACTCAATATATAATCGTTATAAATTTCTGTATCCGACCAATAATATAAATGGAATAACGGCAAAGCCTCTTAAATTCCATATGTAGTATCGGTCTTCCTTCACAGAAGCTTATCTCAATTATTATTAAATCAAATTCCATTCAATTCCAATTTAACATATTAAATTGGAAATCTTTACTTTGGAAAATTTTCTATTAAATCTTAATAAAAGATTTATAAATTCTAAATTATATTCTCATTGTAAATTGAGTTAAAGAACAAATGTCGTTTAAAAACATTGTTCACGATAAACCCAATTCACACTTCATTTTATTTCAATTATTAAATATAGTTGAAACTCTAATAATCTTAATTAAAAGATTTATTCTTTTCTCAATTGGGTTTAAGAACAATGTTATTTAAGACACCATTCACGACAACCCAAATCCAATTAATTTATTTTAAAACATTGGATTCTTATTCTAGTTAAAAACTAATTCATTTGATAAAAATATATTTTTATCTTTTCAAAAATGGAATTTTCATCTACGATCTTTCTAAATCATTTATTATGATTTTACATAATTTTTGCATATTTTTAATATTTTTATTAAGGCTCATACAGTCGGTTTCCAACAATGGCCACCGAACTGCATCCATAGCGACCTTTTCTAAATTTGATTTGGACATGACTCCAAATCCAACCATTAGATTTTAAAGCTCTTATATTCATTGGAAAGATCTTTCCGATACGAACCCAACGGTTCCGGTTTTAGGAGGATTTGATGGTCGGATCTCCCGTTACATCTACTTAAAGTTAATGGTCGAAATTCGCGAATGATCGCTGCGCGGCGCTTTCTATTCAGGCCATTAAATATATATATATATATATATATATATATATATATATTATATCGCTGATTTCCATTTAAAACGTACTTTATAAAATATTTATAAATTCTCTTTAAAACAGTTTTAACTTCATTTCTAATTTAAAGTCAAAATTGAATATTCTATTTTCTTATCATATTAAAAATATTAATATTAAATTTATAAATCACTTCTTTTATTTTTTATATTCATTTATATTTTATACTGGGCCAGATCCCCCACATTAAGTCTGCGACTTATGGATGCTGGATATGCCGGTTGGTTCCGGGCAGACTTATCCCATAAGTTGGGCTCAACCTCGTGTCATGGCCCGTTTCATATTTTAACTCAACCCTTGTCATTGTAACTTCTTAACAAATAAAATTAAATCTTTTGGATTCAAAACATCAAAGCCACCATTTAATTTCTTTAACTGAATGTTTAAAATATTCTTTTTAATTCAAATTTGGAATGAGACCCAAACAATTACCATATAATTTAATTATATGGATTTCCATCGCAAGAATACTATACTAATGATAAATATTATGAAAACCATCCACAACATCCAAAGTGCATCATATATTGTACAAGCGTCAAATAAAGAACGCTTATAACTAATTACAAGGGAGATGTGTGAATATCATCCCAAGACCCGTGTGGGGTTTTCAACCAACACACAACCATAACAGATAATTGAATAAATTATTTATGCACATGGGCGATGTGTAAAAATTATCAACCCAATCACATAAACAAGTCGGATAACTTGTAAATGAGAGTGTAATACACAATATATAACACGACGATAAAAATGTCACTTCTATTTCTATTCTTTTATCGCATATAAAATGACGATAAAAAATATAATCTTTATTTTTATACTTTTTATTCTAATTCTTTTAAAGTGACAAAATTTGTATTTTGTCCAATCCCTTTTAATGTACAAAATATGATACTTTTGTCTAATCATTTTAATGTAACAAAATATGATTATTTTGTCTAATCTTTTCAATATAACAAAATATTATTATTTTGTCTAATTCCTTTAATGTAAACAAAAATGTTCATTTCTAACTCATTCTTTTTAATGTATAAAAATATACATTCTTAATTCATTCTTTTAAAATGTATAAAAATATAAATTTTTAATTCATTGCAAAAGTAACAGATTTTAATCCAATAAACCTTTTAAAATAAAAATGTTATTTTATGTCTAGTGTACATTTTATAACAAAAATGTTCATTTTGTCCTTTATAATCTAATTAACATTTTTGTTAATTTTGTCCTTTATAATCTAATTAACATTTGGTTAATTTTGTCCTTTATAATCTAATTAACATTTTGTTAATTTTGTCCTTTATAATTTAATTAACATTTTGTTAATTTTGTCTATAAACTTTTAATGCAAACAAAAATGTGAATTTTGTTTATAAACTTTTAATGCAAACAAAAATGTGAATTTTGTTTATAAACTTTTAATGCAAACAAAAATGTGAATTTTGTTTATAAACTTTTAATGCAAACAAAAATGTGAATTTTTATTTGCAAAACATATTTCAAATAAAAAGGTTGTTTTTATTTGCATAACAAATTCCTATTTAATTTTTTTATTCTTTTCTCATGATTCATATTAACATAAAAATATAATTTTTATGTTATATCGTTTCTAACATTTCACATTAACATAAAAAGAATATTTTATGTTAAATCATTTCTAATATTTCTTTTTAACATAAAAAATAATAATTCTATGTTAAATCTTTTCTAACATTTCTATATGTTCTCTTGATGACCAATAAAAGAAGATTTGATTTGTTTACCTTTTCTATGTGTTCTAATCACACATAAAAGAATATTTTATATGCTAATTTTTTTTTATGTTTTATAATATCATATAAAATGATATTTTATATGTTAACATTTTTCTAATATCATATAAAAACACATTTTATATGTTAATCATTTTTAACCATTCATATTAACATAAAAAGAATATTTTTATGTTACATCAATTCTGACACAACAAAACATATAAGTGATATATTTGTTTGTCGTCAATTCTAACACAACAAACCATATAAGTGATATATTTTTATCGTTACTCTAAATTTACCAACCGATGTAATGTTAACCATAAAAGTGATAATTTTTATTGTTACCCTAAATTTATCAACCGATGTTAACCATAAAAGTGATAATTTTTATTGTTGAATATGTTTGATTCAACAAACTAACAACCACAAACGTTCGATTCATTTTTATGACAATTTCAAATACAACATAATATCACTCAACCAAACAGATCCACATCATCACATCACATACAACTCAAATCACATAGCATAGCATATACAGTGAATGGATAAGAACACAATCACGATTTATTCTAATTATTTAAAATAAATAATAATAAAATAAGATTTCTCACATTGGTTTGATTTTCTTTGAATTTTCAACAGTCTCTGTTTTGGTCCCGGTCAGTCCTATCACGAAGATCTCGAAAATACGGTTCCAACGAACCTGAAATCATTCGATTCCGACGAGTATTGCTTGAGTTATGATAGTTTAAAGATTTGATAATAATTTAATTAAATAAATAATTAAAATTCTTAATTACATCATTACGCCACTAATCCTTCTTCCTTCCTTGTTCTGTAATACGCTCTAGATAAAACCTATCGCTCATTCTGGAAAGCTGACCACCGTACGCCCTGGAAGCCACCAGATCCACATCCAACGCAGGCCCCCACTTCCTCGTGGCGCCTCCTCCCTGCGCACCGAAACCGAGGCAGCTCGGTGGACCCCCCACGCCGAAAACCCGCTCCAATTGTGGCGGCTTTGAGCCACAGATACCCCCAATCCATAACCTTAAAATCGATCATAGCCGTACAGATCGGAAGAGCTCGAAAATCCCTAGGACCCTTGCATTAGCTTCTTCTTTTATTTCGATTTGTATTGAGAGAGATTAGCGATTTTACTTCCATCGTTTCTAGCCATTGAAAGAAAGAACTGGCGGCTACTGTAATGTGATT
This sequence comes from Allium sativum, assembly GCA_030737875.1. Lineage (NCBI taxonomy): Eukaryota > Viridiplantae > Streptophyta > Magnoliopsida > Asparagales > Amaryllidaceae > Allium > Allium sativum. Next base: position 703,139,328 of record CM060916.1, on the reverse strand, counting down.
AGGAATTAGGGTTTGTAATTCTAAGTTTGTTTATATTAAAATATTATTAAATCGAACCCTTGTGGCCCGTTTAGCACTTTGTCCGATTTCAGCCCAACAACTATTGTTCCTACCCATTACGGACTCATTTGGCTATGTCCCGCAGGCCCAAATGATCATCTTGACCCCCGTTTCTCAGTTTTAAAATATAATTCATTTATTTAAAATTCAAACGTACATATTAAATTACCGGGGCTACGTACTGCCTCTAAAAATTACAGAAAAAATATATTTGGTTATGGTTTGACGATACGGTCCTAACAAGACTAATTTCATCGAATTCTGAGACCGTTTGAAAAATGGCTATTTTCTAGTCGATTAAATTTGACCGAAACTGATAAAACACATTTTCTTTCGCCACGCTCATATATTAATTCGGAAAATTATGGAAAATTAAACTTAGCAATAATTCGACATTCCGGTTCTAACAAAAGTGGTTTCGTCGAAAACCGAGGTCGTTTGCAAAATGGCTATTTTTAAGGCCAGTATATTATATTAAAATATAATTAAATTCTATAGCGACTTTTGTAAATTTTAAACTGGACATAACTTATTATTTTTAAAGTGAAATTTCAGTTTCTCAGATTCGTTAGAAAGATATGATTAAAAAGATTTAAATATTTCTGGTTTTAGTGAAATTCGATTTATTTTGAATCCTATACATTCAGTTAAAGTTTGAAATCGAATTTTCGAACTACCGCGCCATTTCAAACTCCTTTTATATTTAAATTAGATTTATTCGTTTTAAAATAAATTTTTAGTCGTTATTATTTAAAATAAATTATGTTAAATATTAAATATCCATTAAAATTTCTAAAATAAAAATTTTAAATTGGCCCCAAAATTCCGGGTTGTTACAATCGCCCCGCTTAAAATCTTTTCGTCCTCGAAAAGGAACGTAGCTAAAAGTTGTTTAATTAACTAACTTAACTATAAATTTTTACTTATTGGTTTCAATAATTTTATAAGTTAAACTAATAATCAAACATCACCACCAGCAATCAATTAGATGATTAACTTTTCAAATATATATAACTTTTATATATAGTCAAAAATCATATTTTTAGTGCAAATCACAGCAGTGTGTTCTAACTAAGTTTTGGTTCTCATACCAGTCAATTGGAAATATATAGATATCCCACTCCGAACTCGAACATAAACACTGATGATGAGGCCTCATCATCAGAATCATCTCCAGGCTATTAGAGTGTGACTCTATATCTATCTAATATGCTGGAGCTTCTTATACACGGTTGCAAGGCGTATATTAAAATCCCTATATACTCGATTGTCCAAACCTAAAATATAATAATATCTCAAATACGTATTTTAAGATAAATTTTCAAAACTAAATTTGTTACCACTTTTTTTTTTTTTTAAATAACACTCTTCGGACTCATTCTAGGATACTACTGATCCCATCTTTAACGAGTCTTCTCATTCTAGGATACTACTGATCCTATCTCTAATGAGTATTCTTATTGGATATTACTAATCCAATCTCTGATGAGTCTTTTGTTCAGTTCTAATGAGTTGTACCCCAAAGATTTGAGCTAACCAGAGCTCTGATACCAACTGTAACGGCAAAGATTTTGCCCGGACCTAATCGATCGCAAAATCGACCAAGACCGTTCAAAACTCGCATATGTTAACTTTGGGAATACAACACATTAGAACAACAACAACAGACTTTCATTACATTACAATAATGTTACATCATCAGAGTACAAAATATCAGAGTACATAAAGGAATAAAATACAGCGGAAGATAAATTACACTAAATAATACAATATACAACGGAAGACTTTCTATGCTCTGGACACAGCTTTAAGCTTCGATCCAGGATCCTACTAAAGAGATAAATATCCGCAAAACAAGCTACTCGACTGCCCTTGTGGAAAAATATGGGCACCCGAATTTTCCAGGTCAAACAAACTACAGGTCAGTCATGGGACTGGTATGAGAAATCTAACTTAACTTATCTAATGATAAGGCTAATCACAGGACCACGACGCTAACGCGGAACGGGTTTACTCCATTGGATGGCCAGTGCGTAATTAAAGTAAATCGTTTAAATAACGCTATGCTTTTTAGAAAAATGAAACCATTATAAGACCCAAGTCCCATCACACAATGCAACGCAAACCGGAGGATAGGGTTTTACCTTATCAAAAGATGCTTAATACGATAGAATGGCTACTACTAGCGTGTATATGTTTTCATAAATCATTTCAATCATAATGTATTAATCATAGACGGCATAGTACCCCATCCTACTATGTCGCCATACTAGTTCTACAATCAAAACCGCATGGTGTCGTATTGGAGATTTGGTTTCCATCATGAGTCGAGGCTAGGGGCAAGCTCCTCTCCGATTCGAGACACTCTAGCAAATGCCTCAGGATCACACCTATGTGCAACCCTTGGATGCGGTAGGGTCGGTCCCCGCCTATGGGCAGTGGATTGGCAATTCCTGAACACACGCTTCCCGGTTCCTTTGAACCTATAATATAACCACTAACGGCCTATAAATCCGAGGCGCCTCAAAATCCATCATCCACATAAGTAAAATGTCAGCGCTGGTAGGTCCTTGACATCACTCTAGCTAGAAAGAAATGTGTGCACTCCCTATGGTCCGTATCCCGTTTTTGACTCATACCGGGGTGTGAGGCTCGCGAAGTCACGCTATACACAAAGCTACGCCTAGATAGGCCGTGCTTTGATCATCAACCACAAGGCTCTGCTTTTCAACAAAAGCCTTGATACATGCATCTTAGCATGCCACATTGTCAATCCCTATCATCGATTTCTACCAATATATAACCTCTGAGCTCATACGTCTCAGAGAAGGGTATTAAGAAAGAGAATAAATTCTCCGCTACCAAACAGAAATATATTAGCAGAAATAAATGAATACAGTGTGAAGGAATACAACGTCAAACAAACAATCCATTTACAAGTCCGTTTTGGGTCTGAACGAAATCGGAGTCCGGACAATCAACACGTACGTCCGGTCGGCCACCATTGTAGCCCCTTCAAGGTAGCTACTCCAATCATGTAACAACCCGTACTTTTGGCAGTCGAATATTTAATTTAATTTATTTAATTTAAATATTTTATTTGGAATATCGATGAAATTTAATATTTAATTCGTTATTTAAACGAAGTTCGAATGTTATATATATTTATATAATTATAAATCGAGCTTGAAAACGGCGTGCAGTTCGTAAATTCGAGTTTTGAATTTCAACTGGATATACAGAATCCGATATAAGTCGGATATCGATGAAACAAGAAACGTTGGGATCGTGTTGACGATGGTTTTCATATAAAAGAGAAATATCCTGATTCCGTGTTATAGATTGCGAGTTATGGTCAAATCAAAATTTAAAATAGTCGTTGTAGAATCGTTTATCAACCGTAATGGTTTATTCGATATAACTAGATATCAGTTTCGAATTTAGACAAGGTTCTTTTGAGACGTAGTTATAATTTAATTTTTAGAATTTTACTGAAAATTTTAATTAATTAAATAAGCAACTTTTTATTGGAGTATTTTGCACCCTGTGTCAGCATTTTGGGTTTTCACAATATAAGTCAACCTACCGATGTTACTATATTTTTGAAGTCGTGAGGCAATGCTGGACACAACGTTGTTTTTATTTCTGTCTGTAGCGGCATGAACATGAAAGAAATTCTACGTTACTCGGTACGTCATGACTCTAGTTAGCACAAACAAAGCATAAATTTAATAAGTAAGATATAACTTAGGAATTGAATCCTATCAAAATCACGCATTGGCTTTACATGACTGCAAAAGCTAATTGTCAAAAATAGCGCTAAGCATGACCAAAACTACATGCAACTGGACAATTTATTTAATCAAACTTGAGGGTAAAACAAATGTATAAAATATATGTGACTACCCTAATGAAGTAGCACAGCCTAAAGTATCTACATCCTGAATGAAGTAGCAGTAGACCTAAGGAGAAAAAAGAAAAAAAACAAATAAATTCGTATGTATTAAACAATGGTCCCTTGCGAACCAAACACATAATTCCTTGAAGCCCACGTTGTTTTACTTTTCTTGCCGGGCAAACTTCTTTACCGTGCTCACCACGAAACCGTGCTCTACACGGTATCCGTCCCTATAAATATCGCTTCTCCGGTTCTTTCTTTTTCATCCAGCAGATCTCTATTATGTCTTAAAAACCGCTTTCACCACAAATTAAAACAAAGTTTACTGAAAACCAAAACTGCTTCTTCTCACATAAACAAAAAGGAAACTCCACAACCGTGAAGCGGAAAGCCGCAGTTGGGATGAGAAGACCAGGACAACGCAGACGAAGGGAAGCATGTGGTGATGGACGTGTAGAGCTGGCGCAGGGAAGCAGCATAGTGGTTTTTTGTCGGATAGTCGGTGAAACTTGGTTTGAATAATGGCAAGGGGGTGCGAATTATTTTGAGGTGGCAGGGGTTCACTGTAATGGTGATTAAGAGGGACGTGATGTTTTGGAAAGGGGTAGTCGCCAGCGCTCGGGTGCTAGAGCAGCGAAGTTGCGGAGCGGGGAAGATGAGTGTCAGAAAGGAGGAGGGGCCGGTACTGCTGTGCTGTTACTGTGTTGAAACGTTATATGGTTAGGGAGCATAGGAGGGAAAGAGAAACGAGTGGACGGCTGCACGGTGATGAGTGGCATGTTGCATGGGGAACGAACCAAAAGAATGAAACAGCAAATTTCCATAAGCACAAAGGAGAAGAAACATGGGATGTGCACTGAAAGACAGTATGGGGAAGATATGCTAGAACATGATGGGAAGAATAATACTGGCAATCGGCATGGGACGGAAGTAATGAAGTTGGGTAATTTTGTAATGGGGCGCGCTGCTATACATAAGTAGGGGAAGAAGCTCTCCTGTTTGATGCGGGTATGGTGACTTGACGCGGGCTTGCAGGTGGAGCATATCAGGTTTGAACTTTAGAAGAAAATAATAATAATTATTATTATTAAACGCAAGCATTGTAAAGGAGCAGGTTAGTCGCAGAAATAACTGTGAAGAAGAGAGGCACAACAACGTGAGGGATAGGTTCGACTGGAGGAGAGGAGTTTCTGTCGCGTCGTTATAGGAAGGTTGGATGGACGGTCGGAGCAGGGACACATCGCAGATGAAGGAAGTTGGGCGTGCTGTGTAGTAGTGATGAAGTGTTGAGTTGGGTTCAGCAAAGTAGGACACGGGGAGATTGAAGTCTGTGGGGCGAGGGAACAAAAGGGAATACTGCACTTGCATGGGAGCAACGTGAGGATGCGGGACATGTGAAATGGCGGTGTGAAGAGTTGCAGAAGTTTCCCAAAAAAAATGAAGACATGAAAAACGAAACAAGCTGGAGGGTGGGAGGCTGCGTTAAGCAGTAGCAGGTCGGGGATAAAATGTGGAAAAAAATCCATGGTGAAGGAAAGGAGGGATATGCGTTGGGCATTTGGAGTGTGGGTTTCATGCTTGGGCATTTTGAAAAAGAAAAAAAAAGGTGAAAGAAGCGAAACTAGGATCTGAGGCGAGGCATGTAGCGATGGGGAAGAGAGAGCCACGTAACAGCATGTAAGGGAGGAAATGATTTGGGATGTGGGCTGCCATGTTGGGCTTAGGGCGGTTCATCACCAGAAGGAAAGAAGAATAGTTGCATGAAGACAAAACAACAGGAAGGATGGATAAGGGAATAAGGAAATAGGGGAGGGTGCGTGCACAATAGAAGCTTGAGGAAGAAACTGTGTTTGGCCTTGGTCCATGGAAAATTAAAGTGAAGGGAAGGCCCGATGGTGCAAACCGTAATGAAAAGAAATAGGGTACATGGAAACTAAAATGTGGAGAAAATAAAAGGAAGGGAAACCGTTTTGATTCAAGTATATCAAAGCATGCACAAGAAGGTAACGGCCTAATCCTATATTGTAACCATTAGTTTAATTAGTTTAAGTATAAGTTGATTAAGGATTTATAAACTTAATTTAAACTCGTTAACAATTAAATTTATAATTTGTTCATACAATATCAAAATTTAACAAGTCCGTAGAGCTTGGAACCGTCTTGACGAGCACGGTCCGTTTGGGGGCAATGCATGGTCATATGGTGGACCAGAGATTGGAAGCAGGGTCGAACAAAACAAGGTGAGAATAAGGGATTAAAATACCTACTAGTATTTAAAAGTGCCTAATCGTTTTAAATCTGCTAATCAATGTTTAAATGAGCCGATTTGTTTAGAGTTGTAAATTACGGTTTAATAAATTTAATTAAAGTAAGTATATATACACATAAAAGATCGATCTATTAAAATAACGGGACCAATATTATTCCTAAGCGTGTATTAACGTTAAATAGTAATTAACTGTATTAATATAAACCGTAGAACTTATACTGTTTATAAACCGTTCTTACGTTACCAGAATGGAACGAAGCCGAAGACGTTGGAACTGCGTCAACAAGCACTTCAGAGTGAAACCAGTTTGGACAGAGATTGAAGCAGCTAGAATTGTCGGTTAAATTAAACACCATTTTTATTTAACTGGAAAGGAGCGTTTTAACGACGGACGACAATCAAGGTGAGTTAAACTCACTCAGTTTTCCCTACTTATAATTTTATAAGTCGGGTTCATTTATTATATGTCATGTTTGCTCCTTGTTGGTTGATTTGAGTGTTGAGATGCTGCTAAACATGGTTATATCAATTTTTTTTAAATTAAACTATTGTTTAATTTAAATGAAACAACATCATTATTTTTAACGATGGTCTCCAAACAAGGTAACTTACCTTCTTGGTTACGTTTATAATATAAATGTATTTGATTGAATTGTATGCTTGAACTGATGTTATTAGTTGACCGTTATCAGTTAAATTTATTGTTTATCATCACCATGTGAACTGTTAAACCCATATAATTGGATTATTAAATTGGTTATTTATTGTTGGACCCAAAATTCAACATTTGTTGGATTATTAACCAATGAGTGATATTGGTTGAGAAATTTATAGCAAACGGCCATAGTACGAACTGTTTTATAAAAATTTACTTACCGCCAGGTAGATCGATAGAAATGAAATTATGAAATTTATTATACAACTGAATATAGATTTTGAATATATTATTTTAATTGGGTTTACAAAAACGGAAATTAAACCAACCACATAAGGTTGTTTTAATCATTACTTTTATATCAAAATCTGCCGTGTGCGAAGCACGTGCCTCATCTTGATTATGATTTAGGAAACCAGTTCTCACGTTTTGATAAGCAAGTGAAAAAAGTTAACGTAATGATTCATTATTTTAATGAGATTTTGTTGAATTGTTTATTATTTAAATAATAATCAAGTGGATTATTTAAAATAAGTGGAAAGATGGATTAAGACTTGATTAACAAAGTTAATCAGGTTAGAGTTGACTAAGCCAACTGTTTTAACTAAAATGGAATTATTAAATTTATTTATTTAGTGGAAATGATAAATAGTTAAGTAAAACATTTTTTAATGTTGATATTTAATTAGCATTTATTTAATAATGAAAGTAGAGAATTAATTTCCTTACTGGTTTATGGTTATGAACTAATGAAGTTTTGGAAAGGAAATCAAAGTAAAACCCAAGTTTGAATTATAGTGGCTATGCGAGTTAAGTTAATTATATGCGATGTAGATTCGCCGTAATGAGTGATGAGATTTCATCGAGTTATAACTAAAATGAGATTTGGTTTGGTATTACAATTGATATCATCTTAAGATAAAAACATTGTTGATCAAGGTCTGAGAGGTAATTAAAATACCCCAACTTGAACGACTTCAGAATTATCGGAAGATGGTATTATTTGTAAGAAGGCAGATGTAAGAAGTAATTTATTTTGTGGAATAATAACGTTACGTTATTTGAGTGATTTTGGGAATGTATACATTGGGATTTCCAAAATAAAAGGAATTAGAAGGGGGTTGATAATTTGAAATGATATTTCCATAATAAAAGGGAAAAGGGTGGTTTTGAATATTTTTACAATATTTTCAAAGTAAAGAAATGACTTGTAGAACGAGTTTGTTCTAAAAGAATGAGTGGCGATTATTTTGTTTAATGAAACAAAAGGAGATTTATTAAAGATTGTTTTACGATGATAAGTTGAATCATTTTTCCAAATGATAGATGATAAATATCAAATGTTTGAATGATATGTGAAGATAAAATCTTGTTATATTTTTCCTAAGTATTTAAAATGAAATGATTTTAAAATATAATAAAAAAATTGATGTTTTAGTTTTAAAGGCCAAGTGATGCTGTATAAACAAATGGATTCATTTTATTTATATGTTTGTTTATTTTGATAGTTAAATAACCGACTATCAAAATTTGGCCCAACGTTATTGGTATGGAAAGACTGGGATCGAATTTATATTCGAAAACCATTTAGACCAATGAATACGAAAACGTGGAAGATGCTGATCGAGATGGAGCAAGTGAAGACCGTAAATCTTCATGAATGGAAGGACTATTGTTGGATTTCTCTAGCTGATCCCTAGAGATATTTTGACAATGATTCTGTCAGGATTGAAATCTACGGATTACAAGGACTGCTCGCTAGTGATCTTTAGGGTGATTCCTAGGATGCAGTAGGAAGGTGCCTTCGGTTCATCCTGTTCCTGGATGACGTGTATGGACGGTGGCCGGATGTTTCAAAAGTCGATTATAACCTCAAGCCTCATCAACCGGGAAATGACAAAAATCGGGCAGGCAGCATGGCTTTGTGGGTCGCTCCCATTAGGATGTATAATCACCTATCTAGAGAAAATCTTTTTGCTTCTTTAATCTATCGATGCTGTCCCTTTTCGGGAGAGACGGTGGGTCGCACCCAACCGTTGGTGATATACATTCGATACACTCAAGCGATATGAGTGGTCGGTCATGTGTGGGCCGGGTTGCAAGACGTTCTTGTTGAACCCAGTGTATTCGTCTCTAGAGATACACTATCGGCAGGTGGTCCCAAACCTTGTCATAGTTGTAATCCAATCTCCAATAAGCGCCTGCGGTTTTGATTTGTATACTATATATGTGGAGCGTGAGATGCAAGCGTTCCACTCGATTGTTATTTACTTGTACTTAGACATTATTATAATATCAGAGAAGATATTGTTTTTCAAAACTGTTTTGGGTTATCGTAAGGTAAAAACGGTATGTGTTTATGTGTGGATTTGGTCTTACGATTATCCTTTTCTTTCGAAAGGATTTTAACTTTAAAATCAAGTTGTGTGATACCCTTAATACTGTGCGAGATTTACTCACTCTGGTTCACCAGACTGACCCGGTGTTTTGTAAATGCTCGGGTTAGACTGGGTGTACAGGTTCAGGTTATCAGATGCTGTGAAGCCCAAAAGACGAGTTGAAGGTGTTCATACGTATGATATTATCTAGTATTATTCGGCTGTGTGATGTATATGAGGACAGATTATTATAACTGTCCAGGTGTATTAATGTACTCTGATGATTGTAAGTCCTATTTCAAAGCTCTTTATAAAGTTTATTTATATATTATATTTTGTTCCGCTGCGATGTGAGACTCTGTGTAGTGTTGATTCTTCTTCTTATTCTTCTATTCTAATATTCTTTCTTTCTTATCTCACCCTCTACTTTCTTTCTTATAGCCTTCTGGGGTTTTCGGTACTTGAGTTATTGGGCACAGGATGTATTAGTGTCGTGATTCAAGTGTCGAAATTCCCGGGTCGCTACAGTTGGTATCAGAGCTGAAGGTTAAGTGATTACCTTGGCTCTGTAGTGTGACTCAATAGAGATGGGGTTAGCAATACCCTAGATTGAGTTGAGTGTGTATATACGAGTGAACGTATTTGTAGATTTTATAAAAAAATTGTTTTATATTCTGGAGATTTATTGGTTGAGATGTTTATAAGTTCTGGTCGATCAGTTTGATCCACTGTATCGATAGGGGTTTCTAAACACTCAAGTACGATAAACCGACGCAATATGTTTTGAAAGAGGGTAAATGAAATAATTTACCCAAATTATATTTTGATATAAATAAAATATACATATTGGAAATATTATAATATATTGGATGTGTTGGTTGATTATAATTGAAATGGTTATATAAATAACCAATTGGAATTCGTATAATATAAAAGCAGATTTATTAAATCTGAAATTAAAATCAGAATTGGAATTAAAATTTCAAATGTGGAAAGGTGTTGTAAATGAACTTGGATTGTATATAAGAGAAATTTAAGATCCTGAAAAATTTTAAATTTGTTTACAAACATTAAGGTGGTGTTTTGAAAAGATTTCAAAATAAAATTGTTTAAATATGGGTTGATAAGTGATATAGTATTGAACTCACTTCAGTAGCTGGGAAATAACTCTGAGGATGCTGGCCACATCATCAGTGTTCATTTTCGAGTTCTAAGTGATGGATTACTACTCAAAAATCTTGTTTTGAATTGCTTTGAGAAAAACAAGTTGTCTTGAATCCTGAAAAGGAATACTTGAAAGAGCTGAACTGTTTAAAAACTCCCAGGGAAATTGTTTGAACAAAAAAAAATCGATATTTTTGAAAATATTTATATACGGTAATAAATCAGTTTTCGATTTAAAATAAATTGGATTTAGAAATGAATGGGTTTATAACATTCTTTCTTACCCAAGCAATTTCAAGGACGAAATTATTTTAAGGGGGGAAGAATGTAACGACCCGTACTTTTGGCAGTCGAATATTTAATTTAATTTATTTAATTTAAATATTTTATTTGGAATATCGTTGAAATTTAATATTTAATTCGTTATTTAAACGAAGTTCGAATGTTATATATTTATATAATTATAAATTGAGCTTGAAAACGGCATGCAGTTCGTAAATTCGAGTTTTGAATTTCAACTGGATATACAGAATCCGATATAAGTAGAATTTTGGTGAAACAAGAAACATTGGGATCGTGTTGACAATGGTTTTCATATAAAAGAGAAAAATCCTGATTCCGTGTTATAGATTGTGAGTTATGGTCAAATCAAAATAATTTAAAATAGTCGTTGTAGAATCGTTTATCGACCGTAATGGTTTATTCGATATAACTAGATATCAGCTTCGAATTTAGACGAGGTTCTTTTGAGACGTAGTTATAATTTAATTTTTAGAATTTTACTGAAATTTTTAATTAATTAAATAAGCAACTTTTTATTGGAGTATTTTGCACCCTGTGTCAGCATTTTGGGTTTTCACAATATAAGTCAACCTACCGATGTTACTATATTTTTGAAGTCGCGAGGCAATACTGGACACAACGGTGTTTTTATTTCTGTCTGTAGCGGCGTGAACATGAATGGAATTCTACGTTACTCGGTACGCCATGACTCTAGTTAGCACAAACAAAGCATAAATTTAATAAGTAAGATATAACATAGGAATTGAATCCTATCAAAATCACACATTGGCTTTACATGACTGCAAAAGCTAATGGTCAAAAATAGCGCTAAGCATGACCAAAACTACATGCAACTGGACAATTTATTTAATCAAACTTGAGGGTAAAACCAATGTATAAAACATATGTGACTACCCTAATGAAGTAGCACAGCCTAAAGTATCTACATCCTGAATGAAGTAGCAACAGACCTAAGGAGAAAAAAGAAAAAAAAACAAACAAATAAATCCGTATGTATTAAACAATGGTCCCTTGCGAACCAAACACATAATTCCTTCACTACAACAAAAAACACTTTTCGCAACAGGCAATATTTGTTGCAGTAGACCAATTGCAACAGGCCCGCGCCTGTTGGTATAGCTGAAGTTGCAAAAAGTCTGCAACTTTTTCTGCCTGTTGCAATAAAACGTTGCGGTATATTTTTTTGCAACTGACCTTTGTTGTTGCAGCAGACCATTTTGCAACAGTATATGCCCGTTGCAATAGATTCATAAATCTATAAAAAAAATATAGCTTATAGATATTACATACTAAATGTATTTGTTTTAATAATAGTGTATATCACAAAATGAAATAAACAAATAAATATTTTATTTTAACAAAGTTTTAATAGTACAAACAATTACAATAAAAGTTTCTACAATTTTCATACACCATTCATGTGTAACAATTTCTTCTTCCACACAACATAATTTTTTTTCAATAGAGTATTTTCTGCTCATATTTCTACCCGATCATAAATATACTATAACAAGATAATAAACTTGGGCCATTGAGGGTCTTCTTTGAGCTGCTGCTTGTGTGCAAAAGAGTGCAAATTTTGCGTATCTTAATAATTCTTCTTCGGAGTATCCTTCTAGACTTAAATCCACTATCTCTTTCAATCTCCCTTCTTCGCGTAGCTGCCATGCCTTTGAAAAATGTAAATACATAAATACTCAGAGGCAAATGAATGAAACCATAAAAACAAAGGTTCAATTAGAACAAGAATGAGTTTACAAAGCTTTGTATCGTTGGTCCATATGTACAGATTTGGCATCAAGTAACCAACGTTTAAAAAAGGGAAAATGAACGAGTGTACTTAAATCGACACTGACAAATCTAATATCATGATGTCATTAATAAGGGTAGTAAAATGATTGAAACTACTTTGCCCCACTTTTAGAATTTGACTGAAACAAAATGAAATATCTATTGTACTACTTTGCTAACATTCTATCATCCAAAACCATAACTGTAGATGTAATTTACCATGCAATGATGAATCGAAACAAAAAATAGAGGCAATGCGTACATATAGCATGAAATTTTATACAGCTCAAAAATCATTGTTAGTGAAGTTTTACATGTACATTACCTCAGGCGAAGGGTTATTTGGTTAGATTAATTTGTTACATCAAAAAATACTTATTTTCTGTAAAATGAAGCAGAAACACTACCTCAAGAAAAGCTTTTCCCATGAATGGTAACCCGCAAACAACAGATTTTTTTTTTCATTGTAATGTCTTTGTTTTTCACCTCCTTCGGTTGAGAGAACAATTTTGAACCCCAGGTCCAGAAGCTCTTTGTATAATTTCAAACTTGCAGGCAAAGCCGGTGCGTTTGCGGACTCCACCCATGCGTCAAATGACGTCTCATTGAAAGGCTTTGACCTAGAGTTTCACCCAAAAATAAAAAGTAAAAAAAAGTCAAGTGAATATTGATTCAATGATCAATTGGTAGCTGAGTTTAATCAAGTGTGCATTGTGTGTTAACAAGATTTGTTGAGAGGTATTATACTAAATGAATCTAAAATATATTATGGATTATGTTTGGACTTCTAAACCAAGAGTCCGCAATGACAACAGTCACTCTGTCGTCTTCGTCTGTTTCTTCATATGCATTGATGAGGTGGATGCTCACAAAATCTGGTACCATCAAAGTGAGAATGAAAGAGACTTACAACTTTGTTACTAGCTTTGCACATGATATGAATGGAGCTCCCAGACAAACTTAAACAAAGGTGCGGGATCTGCCTTCAGCAAATTCTGGGCATAGTTCCTTAAGCACATCTCTGGCACCACCACATAGTGCTCTGTCACCGGAATTGAGTGCACCCATCCTAGTGAAAATTGATGATTAGCTTGAATAACATTATGGAAGCACTAATCAAATTCTCTCTTACATTATGGCAGCACTAATTTAGCACATTTTGGTTATAGATGGTGCTCAGTACAGTATAAACATATTTCTAAGTACTTAAATAATGTCGAGTCGTTACAGTAGCATAACATAGAAGATCTATTTCACTTATCATTTTGGATGCCACTTAAAAATAGTAGAACGAAATTCAATCTCATATTTGGTCTGTTGAAAGTGTATCATAATACGTAATAAAATATATCAAAATGGACAAGGACATGGAGCAGTAGTTGAGTTACTGGGCTGTAATTATAACCGAAATACTACAGGTTAATGGTTTTTTTAATTGAATATGCAAAGATAAGGGACATCATCATTTATAAACGAATATGTATCTGTTAGTACTATGTATTTATGATTAACGTAAACACACGAAGGCAGTACATTAATCAAGCTTGAATTTAAAACTCTGATTTGCATAGCCCAGACTAAGTTAGCACTTGAGATTACAAAAAGTAACTATTAGCATTGATATAAAATCACCATTTATGATTCTCATTGGTAAAAAAACAGAGAATAAAGACTTCATGCAGAAGGCATGACTACAAGTGGTACAGTAAGGGTGTTAAATCATATTAATCTACCATTTTCTCATTTGTTACTAAAGTTATATTGGTGATCTCCTGCTTCTCACGTGGCATCACATTGTTTTATTTCAAGCCCAATTGTATTTTCCTGCTTGTTATCCTTTGTTTACTTTTTGTCTATAAAAGCTTTTTAACATTCACATTTGGTATTATATAAAAAACTCATTTTGTACAGAATCAAATAAAGAGAAAATTTGTGTTCATTTCTTTATCATCGATACTCAATTACATTCTCAATCATGTTTTGTTCAAGAATTCAACCTGTATTATAGCAAGATATTTCCTAAGAACGTCTTTACTTTCAAACTGATTCTCACCAACGGGTATCCTCTTCATCTAAGATTTGAGGGAAATCAAATTGTGAATGTTCCTCGCTAAAGAACCCTATCTGATTCTAGATGCACCATTCAGAATTCAGTCAACCTATGTTGCATTTCACAAATCCAGGAAAGAAAAAAAATCAAGAAATTCAACAAGAAAATAGTTTAGAGCCATACAAAAAGCTACATCAAGTCATCTAAAACCAACCGTTCAGAGTTGTTGAATAACCCAATATCAAACCTACATTCACAGCTATCAAACTAAGATCATCCCCTTCATCCAAGAACAAAGAAACTGAACCACAACCTTTAACACTTTCAAGAAAGAATCCAACTTCATTGCATTCCAATCACCAAACAAGTAAATCAAATTCTAGCAGGAAACAAACTCCATAGCCATTTAAACCAACAAAATTTTAAACTGTGACGAAAATAAGGCAAACAGTGAATGTTTATTGTGATTGTATTCACAGTTTTATCCTTAAGTTTATTTAGATTAGATATGTATGTTATTATGCAAATAAAATTTTGCACATTAATTTGAACAAAAAATAAAGATACGAGAGTTTTACTCACCTTAAACCAAAGACTTGCAGCTAGATAACGATGAAACTGGGCTTGTTCCTTTTAGCTTTTGGCTCAAACAATACACAGAAGAACAAATACGCATAAAAAGGATTCAAAGAACTGTAATCATGAATGAAATAAACTGAAATAGAGATTTTGGGTTGGATGGGAATTACCTGAGATGATTAGATTCAAGATCTAGCGATTTATTTCCCAAACTGAGGATCTGTAGTTCAAAACACAAAAAAATGAGAGAGAAAAATATATCACCGCAAAATCAACATTCACAAGGCGTATTCTCACACTATTTCATGTGGATCTTAAGCTCTCGGGTCTACCACGTTCGTATGGATCTGAAAATAAACAAATCCAACCAAAAATTTAATAAAAGGTACATACCAAAGAATCTGAAGCACTCAGGTCTTCCATGTTCATGCGGATCTAGAGCAGAAGCAAACTTGGCCGAACAGGATTTGGAGTCAATCGGGGCAGCTTGGGGAGGTCGGGCAGGTAGGTCGTGAGGGCGGAGGAGTATGCGGCGGGTTATGTGGAATAGGGACGGAACCATCTTCGTTTATTTCGAGATTGCGTTCGTTCAGAGAAAATTGCGATGGGAGAGAACATATTCTTGGGAAGAGTTATGGTTGCCGAACGAAAATTTGGCGGGTGCGAGCCAAAAATTTACTGGGATAGCTAAAAGAAACAGGGCAGTATGGAGAATTTTTTTACTACCTATTATTAATTACCATAATAGATTATGAACTATAATTTACTAGTTATTGATCATGAAACTATTTTTTAATTCATTTTTCCTAATTTTTACTAAACAATGACAATACTCATCTATAATTTTAAATTATTTAAATATATAATTTTTAATTATTATTACTTTTAATTATTAATACTTATTATTTAATTATCAATTATAAATATCACTTTATAACAAATAAATAAATAGTAACTTTTAAAATTAAATGGGAACTAAATTATAATAATCAAATATCATATATTATTGAATTATATTAATCAGTAATAATTATAGTTATGTATCAAATAATGATTATTTATTATATTATACTAATTACCTATTAAAATATAACTTATTATTTACTAATTATTATTGATTGCTTGTTATTTCATGACTATAACCGAATGTTAATCATATATATATATATATATGTGTGTGTGTGTGTGTGTGTGTGCGCGCGCGCGCGTGTGTATATATGTATGTATGTGTGTGTATATATATATATATATGTATGTATGTATATATGTATATATATTAACTATTATGCTTATACTTCTTATATTATAACGGAATATCAATTAGGGAAAAATAATTTTCAAAAGTACGTTTTTCGCAAGTGGCTTTACCTGTTGAATTTTTTTTATAGTTATCGCAACTAGTGAAAACAGTTGCTAAATATATAATTTTTGCAACTGGTTTGAAAGTGTAGTTGCAAATAATATGTCTATTGCAACAGGAACGAAAGATCAGTTGCTAAAAGTATGTTTTTGCAACAGGCATGAAAGCGCTGTTGCGAAAAATATGCTTTTCGCAACTGGAAGGAAAAGTCAGTTGTTAATTCTTATCTATTGCAACAGCTACGAAAGGTCTGTTGCTAAATATCATTTACTGCAACTGACATTGAAAGCCTGTTGCAAATAACTAGTTGCAATAGGGTATTTTTCTTGTAGTGCTTGAAGCCCACGTTGTTTTACTTTTCTTGCTGGGCAAACTTCTTTACCGTGCTCACCACGAAACCGTGCTCTACACGGTATCCGTCCCTATAAATATCGCTTCTTCGGTTCTTTCTTTTTCATCCAGCAGATCTCTCTTATGTCTTAAAAACCGCTTTCACCACAAATTAAAACAAAGTTTCCTGAAAACCAAAACTGCATCTTCTCACATAAACAAAAAGGAAACTCCACAACCGTGAAGCGAAAAGCCGCAGCTGGGATGAGAAGACCAGGACAACGCAGACGAAGGGAAGCATGTGGTGATGGACGTGTAGAGCTGGCGCAGGGAAGCAGCATAGTGGTTTTTTGTCGGATAGACGTTGAAACTTGGTTTGAATAATGGTAAGGGGGTGCGAATTATTTTGAGGTGGCAGGGGTTCACTGTAATGGTGATTAAGAGGGACGTGATGTTTTCGGAAGGGGTAGTCGCCAGCGCTCGGGTGCTGGAGCAGCGAAGTTGCGGAGCGGGGAAGATGGGTGTCGGGAGGAGGGGCCGGTACTGCTGTGCTGTTACTGTGTTGAAACGGTATATGGTTAGGGAGCATAGGAGGGAAAGAGAAACGAGTGGACGACTGCACGGTGATGAGTGGCATGTTGCATGGGGAACGAACCAAAAGAATGAAACAGTAAATTTCTGTAAGCACAAAGGAGAAGAAACATGGGATGTGCGCTGAAAGACAGTATGGGGAAGAAATGCTAGAACATGATGGGAAGAATAATATTGGCAATTGGCATGGGACGGAAGTAATGAAGTTGGGTAATTTTGTAATGGGGTGCGCTGCTATACATAAGCAGGGGAAGAAGCTCTCCTGTTTGATGCGGGTATGGTGACTTGACGCGGGCTTGTAGGTGGAGCATATCAGGTTTGAACTTTAGAAGAAAATAATAATTATTATTATTATTAAACGTAAGCATTGTAAAGGAGCAGGTTAGTCGCAGAAATACCTCCGAACAAGAGAGGCACGACAACTTGAGGGATAGGTTCGACTGGAGGAGAGTAGTTTCTGTCGCATTGGAATAGGAAGGTTGGATGGACGGTCGGAGCAGGGACACATTGCAGATGAAGGAAGTTGGGCGTGTTGTGTAGCAATGATGAAGTGTTGAGATGGGTTCAGCAAAGTAGGACGCGGGGAGATTGAAGTCTGTGGGGCGAGGGAAGAAAAGGGAATACTGCACTTGCATGGGAGCAACGTGAGGATGCGGGACACGTGAAATGGCTGTGTGAAGAGTTGCAGAAGTTTCCCGAAAAAAAATATGAAGAAATGAAAAACGAAACAAGCTGGAGGGTGGGAGGCTGCGTTAAGCAGTAGCAGGTCGGGGATATAATGTGGGAAGAAAATCCATGGTGAAGTAAAGGAGGGATAGGCGCTGGGCATTTGGAGTGTGGGCTTCTATCTTGGGCTTTTTGAAAAAGAAAAAAAAGGTGAAAGAAGCGAAACTAGGATCTGAGGGGAGGCATGTAGCGATGGGGAAGAGAGAGCCACGTAACAGCATGTAGGGGAGGAAATGATTTGGGATGCGGGCTGCCATGTTGGGCTAAGGGCGGTTCATCGTCAGAAGGAAAGAAGAATAGTTGCATGAAGACAAAACCACAGGAAGGAAGGATAAGGGAATAAGGAAATAGGGGAGGGTGCGTGCACAATAGAAGCTTGAGGAAGAAACTGTGTTCGGCCTTGGTCCATGGAAAATTAAAGTGAAGGGAAGGCCCGATGGTGCAAACCATAATGAAAAGAAATAGGGTACATGGAAACAAAAATGTGGAGAGAATAAAAGGAAGGGAAATCGTTTTGATTCAAGTATATCAAAGCATGCACAAGAAGGTAACGGCCTAATCCTATATTGTAACCATTAGTTTAATTAGTTTGAGTATAAGTTAATTAAGGATTTATGAACTTAATTTAAACTCGTTAACAATTAAATTTATAATTTGTTCATACAGTATCAAAATTTAACAAGTCCGTAGACCTTGGAACCGTCTTGGCGAGCACTGTCCGTTTGGGAGCAACACATGGTCATATGGTAGACCGGAGATTGGAAGCAGGGTTGAACAAAACAAGGTGAGAATAAGGGATTAAAATACCTACTAGTACTTAAAAGTGCCTAATCGTTTTAAATCTGCTAATCAATGTTTAAATGAGCCGATTTGTTTAGAGTTGTAAATTACGATTTAATAAATTTAATTAAAGTAATTATATATACACACAAAAGATCGATCTATTAAAATAACGGGACCAATATTATTCCTAAGCGTGTATTAACGTTAAATAGTAATTAACTGTATTAATATAAATCGTAGAACTTATACTGTTTATAAACCGTTCTTACGTTACCAGAATAGAATGAAGCCGAAGACATTAGAACTGCGTCAACAAGCACTTCAGAGTGAAACCAGTTTGGACAGAGATTGAAGCAGCTAGAATTGTCGGTTAAATTAAACACCATTTTAATTTAACTGGAAAGGAGCGTTTTAACAACGGACGACAATCAAGGTGAGTTAAACTCACTCAGTTTTCCCTACTTATAATTTTATAAGTCGGGTTTATTTATTATATGTCATGTTTGCTCCTTGTTGGTTGATTTGAGTGTTGAGATGCTGCTAAACATGGTAATATCGATTTTTTTAAATTAAACTATTGTTTAATTTAAATGAAATGACATCGTTATTTTTAATGATGGTCTCCAAACAAGGTAACTTACCTTGTTGGTTACGTTTATAATATAAACGTATTTGATTGAGTTGTATGTTTGAACTGATGTTATTAGTTGACCGTTATCAGTTAAATTTATTGTTTATCATCACCATGTGAACTGTTAAACCCATATGATTGGATTATTGAATTGGTTATTGATTGTTGGACCCAAAATTCAACATTTGTTGGATTATTAACCAATGGGTGATATTGGTTGAGAAATTTATAGCAGATGGCCATAATACGAACTGTTTTATAAAAATTTACTTACCGCCAGGTAGATCGATAGAAATGAAATTATGAAATTTATTATACAACTGAATATAGATTTTGAATATATTATTTTAATTGGGTTTACAAAAAGGGAAATTAAACCAATCACATAGGGTTGTTTTAATCATTACTTTTATATCAAAATCTGCCGTGTGCGAAGCACGTGCCTCATCTTGATTATGATTTAGGAAACTAGTTCTCACGTTTTGATAAGCAAGCGAAAAAAGTTAACGTAATGATTCATTATTTTAATGAGATTTTGTTGAATTGTTTATTATTTAAATAATAATCAAGTGGAATTATTTAAAATAAGTGGAAAGATGGATTAAGACTTGATTAAAAAAGTTAATCAGGTTAGAGTTGACTAAGCCAACTGTTTTAACTAAAATGGAATTATTAAATTTATTTATTTAGTGGAAATGATAAATAGTTAAGTAAAACATTTTTTTAATGTTGATATTTAATTAGCATTTATTTAATAATGAAAGTAGAGAATTAATTTCCTTACTGGTTTATTGTTATGAACTAATGAAGTTTTGGAAAGGAAATCAAAGTAAAACCCAAGTTTGAATTATAGTGGCTATGCGAGTTAAGTTAATTATATGCGATGTAGATTCGCCGTAATGAGAGATGAGATTTCATCGAGTTATAACTAAAATGAGTTTTGGTTTGGTATTATAATTGATATCATCTTAAGATAAAAACGTTGTTGATCAAGGTCTGAGAGGTAATTAAAATACCCCAACTTGAACGACTTCAGAATTATCGGAAGATGGTATTATTTGTAAGAAGATGTAAGAAGTAATTTATCTTGTGGAATAATAACGCAACGTTATTTGAGAGATTTTGGGAATGTATACATTGGGATTTCCAAAATAAAAGGAATTAGAAGGGGCTTGATAATTTGAAATGATATTTCCATAATAAAAGGGAAAAGGCTGGTTTTGAAAATATGATAATATTTTCAAAGTAAAGAAATGACTTGTAGAACGAGTTTGTTCTAAAAGAATGAGTGACGATTATTTTGTTTAATGAAACAAAAGGAGATTTATTAAAGATTGTTTTACGATGATAAGTTGAATCATTTTTCCAAATGATAGATGATAAATATCAAATGTTTGAATGATATGTGAAGATAAAATCTTGTTATATTTTTTCTAAGTATTTAAAATGAAATGATTTGAAAATATAATAAAAAACTGATATTTTAGTTTTGAAGGCCAAGTGATGCTGTATAAACAAATGGATTCATTTTATTTATATGTTTGTTTATTTTGATAGTTAAATAACCGACTATCAAAATTTGGCCCAACATTTTTGGTGTGGAAAGACCGGGATCGAATTTATATTCGAAAACCATTCCAACCAATGAATACGAAAACGTGGAAGATGCTGATCGAGATGGAGCAAGTGAAGACCGTAAATCTTCATGAATGGAAGGACTATTGTTGGATTTCTCTAGCTGATCCCTAGAGATATTTTGACAATGATTCTGTCAGGATTGAAATCTACGGATTACAAGGACTGCTCGCCACTGATCTGTAGGTTGATTCCTAGGATGCAGTAGGAGGGTGCCTTCGGTTCATTCTGTTCCTGGATAACGTGTATGGATGGTGTGAACGGTGGCCAGATGTTTCAAAAGTCGATTATAACCTCAAGCCTCATCAACCGGGAAATGACAAAAATCGGGCAGGCAGCATGGATATGTAGGTCGCTCCCATTAGGATGTATAATCACCTATCTAGAGAAAATCCTTTTGCTTCTTTAATCTATCGATGTTGTCCCTTTTCGGGAGAGACGGTGGGTCGCACCCAACCATTGGTGATATACATTCGATACACTCAAGCGAAATGAGTGGTCGATCATGTGTGGGCCGGGTTGCAAGACGTTCTTGTTGAACCCAGTGTATTCGTCTCTAGAGATACACTATCGGCAAGTGGTCCCAAACCTTATCATAGTTGTAATCCAATCTCCAATAAGCGCCTGTGGTTTTGATTTGTATACTATATATGTGTAGCGTGAGATGCAAGCGTTCCACTAGATTGTTATTTACTTGTATTTATACATTATTATAATATCAGAGAAGATATTGTTTTTCAAAACTGTTTTGGGTTATCGTAAGGTAAAAACCGTCCGTGTTTATGTGTGGATTTGGTCTTACGATTATCCTTTTCTTTCGAAAGGATTTTAACTTTAAAATCAAGTTTTGTGATACCCTTAATACTGTGCGAGTTTTACTCACTCTGGTTCACCAGACTGACCTGGTGCTTTGTAAATGCTCGGGTTAGACTGGGTGTACAGGTTCAGGTTATCGGATGCTGTGAAGTCCAAAAGACAAGTTGAAGGTGTTCAGACGTATGATATTATCTAGTATTATTCCGCTGTGTGATGTATATGAGGATAGATTATTATAACTGTCCAGGTGTATTAATGTACTCTGATGACTGTAAGTCCTATTTCAAAGCTCTCTATAAATTTTATTTATATATTATATTTTTCTCTGCTGCGATGTGAGACTCTGTGTAGTGTTGATTCTTCTCCTTATTCTTCTATTCTAATATTCTTTCTTTCTTATCTCACCCTCTAATTTCTTTCTTATAGACTTCTGGGGTTTTCGGTACTTGAGTTATTGGGCATAGGATGTATTAGTGTCGTGATTCAAGTGTCGAAATTCCCGGGTCGCTACAAATCGTGGGCGTCAATGGTAACTCATCCACTCGACATGAAGATCATCGGTCTTGTACCGTCTTCATCTTCGACTCTTCATTGTTGTAGTAATTATTCGAAATGAGTTAAACTCGGTCTTTCCGAATAACTTACGTATTTTTACAATTAAAAATCAAGTGCAGTATAAAACACATCCAATGCCTCATTCCAATTCAGGATATTCTATCAAAGATAAATTCTAAATTTTATTCTTAAATCTTTCTTTTAAAGATTAATTAAAAACTCCAATTTGGTTTTAAATATCAAAATCATTATTTAATGATTATTTAAATTTAAGAAATAAATCTTATCCTTAACTGGGTTAAAGAACTAATGTCATTTAAGACATAGTTCACGGTAAACCCAAAATCGTCTTCCATTAAATATGGAATTTTCACAGAAATCAACTCAATATATAATCATTGTAAATTTCTGTATCCGACCAATAATATAAATGGAATAACGGCAAAGCCTCTTAAATTCGATATGTAGTATCGGTCTTCCTTCACAGAAGCTTATCACAATTATTATTAAATCAAATTCCATTCAATTCCAATTTAATATATTAAATTGGAAATCTTTACTTTGGAAAATTTTCTATTAAATCTTAATAAAAGATTTATAAATTCTAAATTATATTCTCATTGTAAATTGAGTTAAAGAACAAATGTCGTTTAAAAACAGTGTTCACGATAAACCTAATTCACACTTCATTTTATTTCAATTATTAAATATAAATGAAACTCTAATAATCTTAATTAAAAGATTTATTCTTTTCTCAACTGGGTTTAAGAACAGTGTTATTTAAGACACCATTCACGACAACCCAAATCCAATTTATTTATTTTAAAACATTGGATTCTTATTCTAGTTAAAAACTAATTCATTTGATAAAAATATATTTTTATCTTTTCAAAAATGGAATTTTCATCTATGATCTTTCTAAATCATTTATTATGATTTTACATAATTTTTGCATATTTTTAATATTTTTATTAAGGCCCGTACAGTCGGTTTCCAACAATGGCCACCGAACTGCATCCATAACGACCTTTTCTAAATTTGATTTGGACATGACTCCAAATCCAACCGTTAGATTTTAAAGATCTTATATTCGTTGGAAAGATCTTTTCGATACGAACCCAACGGTTCCGGTTTTAGGAGGATCCGACGGTCGGATCTCTCGTTACGTCTATTTAAAGTTAATGGTCGAAATTTGCGAACGATCGCTGTGCGGCGCTTTCTATTCAGGCCATTATATATATATATATATATATATATATATATATATATTATATCATCGATTTCCATTTAAAACGTACTTTATAAAATATTTATAAATTCGCTTTAAAACAGTTTTAACTTCATTTCTAATTTAAAGTCAAAATTGAATATTCTATTTTCTTATCATATTAAAAATATTAATATTAAATTTATAAATCACTTCTTTTATTTTTTATATTCATTTATATTTTATACTGGGCCAGACCCCCCACATTAAGCCTGCGACTTATGGATGCTGGATATGCCGGTTGGTTCCGGGCAGACTTATCCCATAAGTTGGGCTCAACCTCGTGTCATGGCCCGTTACATATTTTAACTCAACCCTTGTCATTGTAACTTCTTAACAAATAAAATAAAATATTTTGTATTCAAAACATCAAAGCCACCATTTAATTTCTTTAACTGAATATTTAAAATATTCTTTTTAATTCAAAATTGGAATGAGACCCAAACAATTACCATATAATTTAATTATATGGATTTCCACCGTAAGAATACTATACTAATGATAAATATTATGAAAACCATCCACAACATCCAAAGTGCATCATATATTGTACAAGCGTCAAATAAATAACGCTTATAACTAATTACAAGGGAGATGTGTGAATATCATCCCAAGACCCGTGTGGGGTTTTCAACCAACACGCAACCATAACAGATAATTGAATAAATTATTTGTGCACATGGGCGATGTGTAAAAATTATCGACCCAAACACATAAACAAGTCGGATAACTTGTAAATGAGAGTGTAATACACAATATATAACACGACGATAAAAATGTCTCTTATATTTCTATTCTTTTATCGCATATAAAATGACGATAAAAATATAATCTTTATTTCTATACTTTTTATTCTAATTCTTTTAAAGTGACAAAATTTGTATTTTGTCTAATCCCTTTTAATGTACAAAATATGATACTTTTGTCTAATCTTTTTAATGTAACAAAATATGATTATTTTGTCTAATCTTTTCAATGTAACAAAATATGATTATTTTGTCTAATTCCTTTAATGTAAACAAAAATGTTCATTTCTAACTCATTCTTTTTAATGTATAAAAATATACATTCTTAATTCATTCTTTTAAAATGTATAAAAATATACATTTTTAATTCATTGCAAAAGTAACAGATTTTTATCCAATAAACATTTTAAAATAAAAATGTTATTTTATGTCTAGTGTACATTTCATAACAAAAATGTTCATTTTGTCCTTTATAATCTAATTAACATTTTTGCTAATTTTGTCCTTTATAATCTAATTAACATTTTGTTAATTTTGTCCTTTATAATCTAATTAACATTTTGTTAATTTTGTCCTTTATAATCTAATTAACATTTTGTTAATTTTTTCCATTATAATCTAATTAACATTTTGTTATTTTTGTCTATAAACTTTTAATGCAAACAAAAATGTGAATTTTGTTTATAAACTTTTAATGCAAACAAAAATGTGAATTTTGTTTATAAAGTTTTAATGCAAACAAAAAAGTGAATTTTGTTTATAAACTTTTAATGCAAACAAAAATGTGAATTTTGTTTATAAACTTTTAATGCAAACAAAAATGTGAATTTTGTTTATAAACTTTTAATGCAAACAAAAATGTGAATTTTTATTTGCAAAACATATTTCAAATAAAAAGGTTGTTTTTATTTGCATAACAAATTCCTATTTAATTTTTTTATTCTTTTCTCATGATTCATATTAACATAAAAATATAATTTTTATGTTATATCGTTTCTAACATTTCACATTAACATAAAAAGAATATTTTATGTTAAATCATTTCTAATATTTCTTTTTAACATAAAAAATAATAATTCTATGTTAAATCTTTTCTAACATTTCTATATGTTCTCTTGATGACCAATAAAAGAAGATTTGATTTGTTTACCTTTTCTATGTGTTCTAATCACACATAAAAGAATATTTTATATGCTAATTTTTTTTTATGTTTTATAATATCATATAAAATGATATTTTATATGTTAACATTTTTCTAATATCATATAAAAACACATTTTATATGTTAATCATTTTTAACCATTCATATTAACATAAAAAGAATATTTTTATGTTACATCAATTCTGACACAACAAAACATATAAGTGATATATTTGTTTGTCGTCAATTCTAACACAACAAACCATATAAGTGATATATTTTTATCGTTACTCTAAATTTACCAACCGATGTAATGTTAACCATAAAAGTGATAATTTTTATTGTTACCCTAAATTTATCAACCGATGTTAACCATAAAAGTGATAATTTTTATTGTTGAATATGTTTGATTCAACAAACTAACAACCACAAACGTTCGATTCATTTTTATGGCAATTTCAAATACAACATAATATCACTCAACCAAACAGATCCACATCATCACATCACATATAACTCAAATCACATAGCATAGCATATACAGTGAATGGATAAGAACACAATCACGATTTATTCTAATTATTTAAAATAAATAATAATAATAATAAAATAAGATTTCTCACATTGGTTTGATTTTCTCTGAATTTTCAAGTCTTTGTTTTGGTCCCGGTCAGTCCTATCGCGAAGATCTCGGAAATACGGTTCCAACGAACCTGAAATCGTTCGATTCCGACGAGTATTGCTTGAGTTATGATAGTTTAAAGATTTGACAATAATTTAATTAAATAAATAATTAAAATTCTTAATTACATCATTAGGCCACAAATCCTTCTTCCTTCCTTGTTCTGTAATACGCTCTAGATAAAACCCATCGCTCATTCTGGAAAGCTGACCACCGTACGCCCTGGAAGCCACCAGACCCACATCCAACGCCGACCCCCACTTCGTCGTGGCGCCTCCTCCCTGCGCACCGAAACCGATGCAGCTCGGTGGATCCCCCACGCCGAAAAACCGCTCCAATTGTGGCGGCTTTGAGCCACAAATACCCCCAATCCATAACCTTAAAATCGATCATAGCCGTACAGATCGGAAGAGCTCGAAAATCCCTAGGACCCTTGCTTTAGCTTCTTCTTTTATTTTGATTTGTATTGAGAGAGATTAGCGATTTTATTTCCATCGTTTCTGGCCATTGAAAGAAAGAACTGGCGGCTACTGTAATGTGATTAGGAATTAGGGTTTGTAATTCTAAGTTTGTTTATATTAAAATATTATTAAATTGAACCCTTAAGGCCCGTTTAGCACTTTGTCCGATTTCAGCCCAACGACTGTCGTTTTTACCCATTAACCCCCATTCCGGACTCATCTAGCTATGTCCCGCAGGCCCAAATGATCATCTTGACCCCCGTTTCTCAGTTTTAAAATATAATTCATTTATTTAAAATTCAAACGTACATATTAAATTACCGGGGCTACGTACTGCCTCTAAAAATTACAGAAAAAATATATTTGGTTATGGTTTGACGATATGGTCCTAACAAGACAAATTTCGTCGAATTCTGAGATCGTTTGAAAAATGGCTATTTTCTAGTCGATTAAATTTGACCGAAACTGACAAAACACATTTTCTTTCGCCACGCTCACAGATTAATTCGGAAAATTATGGAAAATTAAACTTAGCAATAATTCGACATTCCGGTTCCAACAAAAGTGGTTTCGTCGAAAACCGAGGTCGTTTGCAAAACGGCTATTTTTAAGGCCAGTATATTATATTAAAACATAATTAAATTCTATAGCGACTTTTGTAAATTTTAAACTGGACACAACTTATTATTTTTAAAGTGAAATTTTAGTTTCTCAGATTCGTTAGAAAGATATGATTAAACAAATTTAAATATTTCTGGTTTTACTGAAATTCGATTTATTTTGAATCTTGTACATTCAGTTAAAGTTTGAAATCGAATTTTCGATCTACTGCCCCATTTCAAACTCCTTTTATATTTAAATTAGATTTATTCGTTTTAAAATAAATTTTTAGTCGTTATTATTTAAAATAAATTATTTTAAATATTAAATACCCATTAAAATTTCTAAAATGAAAATTTTAAATTGGCCCCAAAATTCCGGGTTGTTACAGCCCTGAAATCAAGGAAAAGGAGAGGTGTTAACCTTGTAGTCCTAGAATATAGGGTGTTAGGAGCAGTGTTAACCTTGTAGATGTGAAATCAAGGGATTGTACTTGGATATTGATAACAATAAAACTCTGCACAATCCAGCGTTGCGAGGGACTGTACGTAGGAGTAATCCGAACCAGTATAAAATCTGGTGTGTTCTTTCCTTTTCTGCATTTTATATTTATCTGTTTCATGTTTGTGTTTGATTCTGTGTCCCCGATCATTTCAATGTGTGTGACTCGTATAGTAGATCATTTAAGTTTAAGATTTCACAAACCCCTCATAAAAACTATTCACCCCCCTCGAGTGTTAGTCTTGCCTTAAGATCCACATTCCGCATTCCCAAACAGTACTGAGACTTCCTTGCTATTTTAAGTAGGGCATATTCATCGTCATTGATATCATTAGTCACAGTTGGTTCTAGACTAGATGATCTCAATAGATTCTCAATAGTTTGATTTTCAAAGAATTCTACGTCTACAGATTCTATAACTTCTAAGGTGTCAAGAATATGGAACTTATAATTTACAGTCAAGAATTTGGAACCTATAATTTGTACTTTTAAGAGAATATCCTATGAAAACACATTTAAATGCTCTATTACCTAACTTTGGTCGTTTGGGGTCTAGCTTTCTAACATATGCTAAGCAACCCTAAACTTTAAGTCTAGTAATGTTAGGTTTTCTATTAAACCATAATTTATAAGGTGAAATATTATTATTTTTAAATGGTACTCTATTTAAAAGGTAACATGCATATAACATAGCATCACCCCAAAGGTTATAAGGTAAATTTGAATTTATGAGCATGGCATTAACCATTTCTATTAAAGTTCTATTTTTCCTCTCAGCAACACCATTTTGTTGTGGTGTATATGGAGTAGTACATTGGTGAACTACACCATGTTGTTTACGAAACAAGGTAAATTCATTTGAAAAATATTAACCACTACGATTTGAATGTAATACTTTAATTTTAACTTGTAATTATGTTTCGACTTCTGCTTTTTGAAATTTTAATTTACCAAAAGTCTCATATTTAGATTTTATTAGATATACATATGGATATCTAGTATAATCATCAATAATGTTATGCATTTTTGGTTACCAGTATATGTGATATGACTTTTTAAGTCACCCACGTCACTATATACCAAATCAAGAAAACCAGTTTTCTTTTCTACATATTTAAATGATTCCCGTTGTATATTTTCTTGAAAACACATATTTCACATTTAGAGATAGAATCGAAATAACAGTTGTAAATTAATCCTGCTTCAACACCCCCACACTTTTCTATGGAAATTTTTCGGAAAAAATCGAATCTCGAACACATCCAAGAATGGAGCATGTAAATTTGGTACCTGCAAAGAAATGAGCATGAGCATAATCAGAGTACGATAAGATAACTCATAGCGGAAACAAAATAGGATAAAGTAGTGTTAACTCAAGTAACTTCCTTTTTAAAGTTGGTCACTTTGCCAATACCGAGCATGAGAGAGAACGAGAACCGAAAGCCAAACTTCTCTAGAAAACCTAGGTGGTTGTAATAAGGAGGGAGTCAGAAAAGCAAGATTCAGGTGAACAGGAAATGTACAACGCAGATTATAATACACAGATGTATCCTATTTGGTTCAACCCAAGATGTACGCCTACCAAGGTTAGTTATTATATAGCTTGTAAATAATTACATACGACTCAAAATACCTTTCCCAAAGTGGTACTTCCTAAACACGATACCGAGATAGAACATTTATGCATATATTTATGAAGCCTTTATACCAGAACATAGTTGGTTATTTAATCAAGGGTGGATTCCTAGTTATGGAGTTTATATATATATATATATATATATATATATATATATATATATATATTCATTCGCTCATTCCTTATTATTTATTGCCTCACTATTGATGATACAAAGGGTGGATTCTCCCTGATCACTTAAGACCCTAGGCGGACCTATTGGTCACTTATTATTCCTCGATAATTTTATTCAACGTTAACATAAACTAGAGGGCACTAGCTACGGGACCTACTATTTAAGGCTACCGTCATTCACGCATTAAACCATACCCCATGTAAGGTGAAAGATGGTGCTTTATCGCTCGCTATACCATCTAGCTGGCCTTATTGAATAATCTCCTTAGTCGCTTACTACTTCCCATAGGATAGGTATCCATATCTGACGTTTTAGTTTTCAGGTTTGGGTAGGTCCCACACACGCCCCATTTAAGACCCTTAAACTGAAAGACTTACTCCCAGGTGGACTCCTCGACCCAATCCACTTAAGACCCAAGGAAGCGGACTATACGCGAAGATTATTCAGTTCGTGCCCCCATTAGCCTTTAATACCTTCCTCTATTGGGATAAAGTGGGCTGCATTATTGAGACATTCCCGTTTAGTTTCTCTTCACGGAAATACTACACCCACATGATTAATTATCGTCAGAGTTCCTATGGTTGCGAATGTTTCACATCATTAACCTACTAAGCCTAATTCTAACCTTTTAATTACAAGTTCTATATTAACTAGTATAAATAGGGAAAGTTATATCCTCCTTACCCTAGGATATTTATTTGATTATTTCTCTAATTGGACTTAGTACTAAATCAACAATCAATACCCATATGTCCCCTTTTCATTTCATTTATTTCTGTTAACTGATTAATTGCCATTTATAACCGTAACAGTCATATTTTCCTAAGGTGTAAAATTCCTAATTTCCTTTTTAGTACCATTGATTAAAATTAATGCCATTTATGAGCCTAACGGCCATAATTTTTCTAAGACATTAATTAAAAATGGGTATCCTTATCTTATCAGTCCCGAGTTATCTATTTCTTGTACCCCAACAGACATTGCTAATTGTTTATTTATTTATTTACTATCTGTTTTATATATATATATATATATTTACATCACCAGACTCCTCACATTAAGTCGACTACTTATGGATGTTGGATTTGTCGGGCGGTCCCGGACAGACTTCTACCACAAGTCACTACAACAAAAAATACCCTTTCGCAACTGTGAAAAACAGTTGTAATAAGTCTATTAAAACTAGAACCCGTCGGTCTTTATATTCACAGTTGCAATAGCATCAGACTTTTATACAATTCTTTTTGGCAGTTGTAAAAAAAATTACAACTGCTTTTGGTTGTTGTACAAAATTCTACTACAAATGTTTTTGCCTATTATTAAATAAATGCAAAATTATTAAAAAAAACTAGACACATTCTACAAAATAGATAAAATTAATAATATGCTATAAGCAAATTATATAAAGAACCGTTGAAACCTATGAATTATTCTTTTCTACAAAATTTCGATTTGAACGACATTCTTTACTACAAAACTAGCAGTCAAAGACATAAAATGCAAATTGATTTCATTTTGAACCATCCCCTCTTTGTTTCGAAGCATAATCAACACCTCCTTCAACAACCATCAATTCCCAAGAAAACATCCAAAACGACTTCAAACAATCAAGAGCCTGCTCGCAATTTAAATACTAACACATCACCTCTCTGTCTCTGCCTATCATTGTACTACCTCATCACACTTTCCTCTTCTGCATTTCAATGCTTCTTTCGCATGTCTAAAGCAAACCAAATGCCCATAATTTTTAGCAAATACACCCTCACCATCATTCAACTCACAACTTCCACAAAGACGAACAGTACTCCATTTGACAAACTCCATATCTATTTCACGCTGCCGAAATAAACAACACTATCCTTTCACGTTTTATTTTGACATTCAAGCATCCCATGTCCTTCAAGCAATTGCATCATCATTCTTCTACCCAAACTCCATGTAACGACCCGGAAAAAGGCGATCTTGATTATCCGATATACAACACATATCGAACATCAAGAGTCGAAAATACCGGATGGTTAATGAAAGAAATTAGAGGGTGAGGAAAGATAAGATAGAAACTTAGAATAGAAGAAGAAGAATAAAACTTCAGAGTAACACGAACCTCACAGCGGAACGAACAACATATAATAGATAACATATCTTTGAAATATAAATCTATAATTGAATATACAAATCATTTTCATAGTACAGCACTTACAACACAGTGGAAATAAACAATAGCTATATGGTTCTGAAGCCTCCTGCTCCAGCTCTTCTAGTATCTGTAAATCCCGACTACTTGACTGCCCGTACAAAATTGGGCATCCAAGAGTTTAGGGAAAACAAAACAAAATAAACTCTGGGTCAGTCATGGGACTGGTGTGAGTAAAACAGTTTAAAACAGTTTGAACAAGTAAACGATATCTCATAAGACCACGCCGTATAACGGAACGGGTTTTTCCCTTATGAGAATCCAAAATATCTTTATATCAAAAACTTTTGATATTATAATAATGTCTATCAACCACAATATAATAATCATCTAGCAGAAACACTTTCATCTCACGTTCTACATATATAGTGTACAATCAAAACCACAAGCACGTATTGGGTAATGGATGTAACAAACCGAATTTGTACAACACGTTAAATCAAGAATCAAGACAGAATTAAATTATAAATTCTGAATCAAGTGAAACGGTCTGTGCCATTACGTTCGTCTCGGAAAAATACGCGAAATAGAGTCCGAGTTTTCGAGAATCGGAGTCCGTGTGACCCGTTAAAGGCCCAAAGAAGATTTCTAGGAATTTGAATTTCGGAAAACAGTTTTGGAAATCAGATCTGGGGCTAGGCAGGAAGTTTCCCTGCCTAGGCCATGTCGACAGGGCTGTCGACAGGCCTGTCGACTTGGGCCAAGACCAAGTCGACAGCCCTGTCGACTTGCCTGTCGACAGGGGGTGGCCGGGGCAAGCTGCCTGGCGCACCTGCCTGTCTCACCTGGTCTTGTTCTTGGGCTGGTTCTGGAAGCTTCCGAGATCTGATGGTCCTAATCTATCCTAGGGTTAATCTAAGGGCCTAAAACTACCCTAATCTGTATAAAAAGACCCTAAACCTAACCTAAATCCCTAAAAATCAAACCTAGCAACTAAGTGCTGCCAAAATCAATCTTGATCATGGCCTCCATCTCCAATCCCTAGAGCCTATGCATTCAAATCGGGTTCAAATCAAAATATGCAAGCTTGCTACACCAAATGGAGGCCAAATCAACATTGCTATGCGAGTTTCATGAAGGTTCTTCAACAAAGGAGGCACCTTTCTTAGCCAAGATGATTCATGCTTCTTTCCCTAGGCCTAACTATGTAAGTTCTAGCTACTTTTAGATGGAAACGGTAGTTTTGATAATGACATGGGATAAAATGAGGCTAAACATGATTATGCGAACCTATATGAACCTTACTTTGCCTCTTGTGTTCATGTTTATGATTTTAGGCCATGTGAGTGACTTAATCATGCCTCTCATGCTACGCATAACCTAGTTTAACTTGCAAGTTTGGATCTTTATGCATGAAATGCTAGCATGAACCTTTAGGAACCACTTTACTTGTGAAACATTGGCTAAGACAAGATTTTGGGGCTTATGCATGTTTATGAACCCAAACCCCTTATGCTAACATGCAAGTTTGTGGCCAAACCCTTTATGAGATTATGCATGCTCGTGGCCAATCCCCTCTTTTAAGTTGTGCATGTTTATGGCCAAACCCTTTTTGATAATGTGCATGTTTGTGGCCAAATTACCTTATGACACTATGCATGTTTATGGCCAATCCCTTTATGATGTTATGCATGTGGAAGCCAAACCCTTTTTGGCATCATGCATGTTTTGAGACCAATATGTGACATAGTATCCTTACTATGTTGACTCGCTTTGCTTGCGTTGGGAAAACACGATTTTGGGTAGTTAGATAAACATGAACATGTCGCAAAATCCTAACTTGAATATGACATGTGTTTATACTTGAAAATATGACTTGAAAGATAACATGGAAGATGACATGTAAGTATGCATAAAAACATGAGCTTGGGAATTTACCTATTAAGTTAGGTCTACCCTTTGGGAATTTACCTATTAAGTTAGGTCTACCCAAATGCTTGAAAACTTGTAACATGTTTTGGAAACATGATGAATTTAGATAATATAAGTATGGCCAACTCGAGGTTGGGTTGAGTTTGCAACGTAAAACTACCCGGAACCGACCGGCCTAACTAGTAGTTGCAAACAATAGGACCCAATGTGAGAAGTTGGTCATGTCGCGCTTAAGACCCGAGGTTAGACTAGGTTGTGGTGTAAATCTACCCGGACCCGCCCGACTTAACTAGTAACCACAACAAGGTCTAATGTGAGAGGTTGAGGGTGCATTAATTAAATTAATGCCACATAATAGGGTTAAGTTAATTTGATTAATGAGGCTTAACCAAATATGATATGGACAAATGGGTTAAGTAATTTGATTAGGCTAATGATACTTAAGAAAACATGATAAGCTTGGGTAGGTTAAGTAACTTGATTTGTCTAATGACACTTGACCGTTTTTATACGAGTAGTGGACGGGATTAAGTTAACCAACACTTAATCAATCCAACACGATAACGTGATAAGGTTAAGTAAATTTTCTTAATGACACTTAACCGTATAATACAGTCAATGGATGGGGTTAAGATTAGGCTTAACTAATCTAAACATGGTAATCGGATGGGGTTAAGTTAGCCTAGACTTAATTAATCCAACTTGGTAATTTAATGGGGTTAAGTTAAACACTTAACTAATTTAACACGATGATTCGATGAGGTTAAGTGACCTATACTTAACCAATCTAACTCGTTAATTTGATGAGGTTAAGTTAATCTATACTTAACCAATCTAACGTGAAAACATGATAAGGCTAAGTCACGAATCACTTGAATACGCTTGACCGATTTGATGACAAGGTCAAGTTAATTTATATAATTAACCAATCTAAAATGATAATTAGACGAGGTTAAGTTATGGATCGCTTAATATACTTAGCCAACTTGACACATGGTTTGTAGGGTTAAGTCTTGGACTTGGATACTTAGCCAATTTTGACATGGTTTGTAGACGGGCTAAGTTATGAACTTAAGTGACACTTAACCCATTAGATAAACCCTAATTCGGAGGATTAGGTAAATAACCATAGTTAACAAGGATTATGGAAATAAGGCTAAGTGGTAAACCTTAGTTAAGGGAAACTAAGTAATAATTCTTAGTCAAGGAAATTTGGACCATTTCTTAGATAGATTAGTAACCCGATACGTTAGGTCAACGTTTAAGTATGCATGTAGGAGCAGGCTATCTGATTTAGATAAAGGCTCCAACGAACTGGGTAACGAAGCAGCGGCTTCGGGGAACGTGAGGATATTCTTGGGTTCCCTCTGTGAGCTGCCAGGTCATTATACTAGGCTCACGAGAGGTTGAGGTCTGCGGTAGAAGAACCAAGAATATGCCTTGGTTGCTATGCGAGCGACCTAAAGACTGGGGTGGATAGCAGTGAGTCGACGAATACATAAGGTGCCCGAGATAGCAAGTTCGTCGATCATCTACCATCTTGAGTCAAGCGTGTACGTACGGAAAGGCAGGGAACACCCAACAGACCATAATTGCTATCTAATTATGGGTGAGGTAGGCCGTAGGATGTGGGCTGGCCGGAGTGTAGTTCTCATGCAAGATTTTCTCTTGTGTTGCCTTTCACTAGTTGAGGGAGGGGTCTCGTGGGACCATAGCCACGTGTAGAAAAGCAGACCTTAGTATCTGCATCGGCAGATAAACCTAAAGCTCCCGACCGAGTCCTGTATTTCTTGGTTTGCCCTGTGACAGGACTCGGGTGGCACGATGTGATACATGTGCATACAGTAATAGAAAAACGATTCACGATGAATGCGTGGGAAAAAGGGTGCGGTTGAGGGTTAGCGTAATCCCTAGTGGCCTAGGTGGTTTAACCCAAACCGAAATACGAAAGCGTGCAATAGGTAAGCGTAATCCCTAGTGGTGCTAGGTGGCCTAAGTCCTAGTAGTTCAAACGATGATTCATATGGAAGAGCCTAGCTAGAACAAGGGTGACAGTCCAAACGATTTCAAGGATAATACGACATGAGGAAGCCCGTACGAGGTACGGCAAAGGACTGAACTTATATATACATGGAAAGAAACATATGATTTGAGTAACCTATATATGCGATATATTAGGTTGACATGGACCATTACACAACTTTGAGTAAGGAACATTCATGGTTAACACATAACAAGGCTGGGATACTAGTACGGAGGGTGCAGAGCAAATATACATGTTAGAACTAGGAAGAATATACATAATAGATACCGTGGGATGTTAGACGGGGCAGATACCTTGGGATAATGTACTCGATAGAAATCTGATGATGTGATACCTTGACTTATCATAACACCATAGTTTATCATGATACCTTAGTTCACCTTGCCACAGTAGTTCAACCGGCTACCCTGGTTTGGTTTATCTATCTTGTAGTTATCCTTATGATTACTTTCAGTTTATGCATGTCATGTTACCTTTACCTGTTTTTATACTGGAAGTAGATAGGACTTACTCAGTCTTTTTGACTGACCCGTTTTGTTTCGCCTCTTTTCTTCCGTTTCCCCCCCCCCCAGATTACAGGGAAGAAACAATGCTGTTTAGTTCGGACTTCTTCTGCTTGAAGGTCATCATGGATGGCTTGGACTTTCTTGGCTATGGCTACTTTACTGTTTTATTTGGGGAATAATTTATTAAAAAGTCTTTATGCTTCCTTACTACTGCAAGACAGGTTTTGATGTACTCTGATGTAAAAGGCTTTAGACCTTAATTATTGAATTTATGAAAGTTCGATTTTACTTCCGCTATTTTATATATTCTGTCTTGTGATATTTCTGGGCATGTTTACCAATAATACTCCTCCAAACCTAGTGCATTCCCTTTGTGAGTGACCCTAGCGGAGGTGGGGTGTTACATTTGGTATCAGAGCAGAAGGTTACCAGACTGGGCAAAAGTTTTTAAAGACCTTCTGAAAACTATTTGAAAATCGTTTATAAAGAAGCATTTTTCAAGAAAATTTTCTTTTAAAAGAAAAAGGCTATTCCCCAAAGGCCATTAGCACTATCCTTGTTTCCTTAATTGAATCTCTTTCCCTTTCTTTCCTCCATCTGTAGTCACAGTGGTTTTAACTGCGACTAGTCTTTTCTATCTACGAAAGTGCTTTCCATGCGATGGAGGTGGTTCTCGAGAGACCAGTGGCCGCGTTATAAGAAAGGATCGTGGGAAAGTAGGATAAAGGATACGAGCTTAAGGATGAGCAACTTGTTGGTATGGCTTAGTCCTCAAAGGAGGGAGAAAGATGAACAATGAAACCCATGACGAGAGAGTACCTTTGGCATGGTAAAACGGGGCGGATAGTTAAGTATTATGGGACAAGGACAAGATCATCGGGAGGGCAATGGTATGCTCTCGTTTCTAGGGTACCTCAGAAGGAGGGTAGCGATCTTGTTAAAGGTTTAGCTTTTCTTCTCTATGATCCTGTCGGGACTTTGTTTTGATCACCGCATCTTTTAAGTCCGCTTCGATAGTTGAGTCTCTGCACCTTAGTACTAGCGTAGTAGAGGATCCCGCTTTTGTCTCAAGTCCTATTGGAAGATCGGTCCATTTACTCATGGCTTGTTTGGATTTGAGAATGTCTATATCAAGTGTTGAGCTTGGAAATAATGCTTATGCTTATAGGTTGTGGATGGATTCTAGGGATGAAGTGGTTATCCAGTAAGGGGTGCCACTCTCGGTTTTAGAAGGAGGGTAGTTAGACTCTTGGCTTGTTTTGGTAATACCCTTGAAGTATCGCGTAACCTTTTGGGTTCTGTCATGATTAGTTACTTAGAATCCCTAGATGCCTTTGTTGGAAATTAGAAACCCGATCGAGTGGTGTTTGCTAGTAGGACGGATGGTCTACTTCACTTGTGCATGGGTTATGGGAATTACCCTAGTAAGTGCGCATGGCAACCTGTCTACTTTCAAGAGAAAGTTTTTCTACGTGGAATACCTTGTGGTACGAGGTCCAGGATTCACTAATGAAATTTTGGAAAGCTTGCGTGGAATCATGAGTACGCAGTCCTGTTTGCGCCAAGTGTTCTAGAAGAAGTGCAAGTGGAATGGGAGGCGACGAGGGAATGAGTTCCAACCCATGTTATGGAAACGGGAAATCATGAAGTCATGGGACGGTCAAGGCACGATGGAACTAAGCTCAAGGAGATGCGACTCAGAAGACCGAAGACTAGATGCGCGCATGATATCTCTTTTTAAGAGTATATCCTCGATCCCTGTTTTCTGTTGAGCTTGCTTGTAGGCTATCTTTTATGGATATCCCCTCGGTCCTATTTCTGCTACAAACCCCGTACGGAGTTTGTTTTGTTTATCTTCTCGACCCTGTTTCAGGGAATCTTAGGTAGAACCCTATGGATGTAAACATGTATTTGAAACATGTTATGGTTGATATGGTTGCAAATGGTTGCAAGTGGTTGCTCGTGGATGCACGAATTTACATTAGATATTAGCTCGACTCGGTCACATTTCATATTGCATATGCACAAGTATTTATACTTGTTTATGGATGAAATTGAATGTGTTATCATGCGGATGTTGCATATGGTTGAATGTTTGTGCACGCATATAGTGTATATGATTAGGACTATTTGCATACATGATGGATTCATAGCACTAAACATATTTTTGCATTCAAAAGATTTTTCAGGCCTGATCATTAGCATTAGCTAAGGAACATGTACACACACGTTTTGCATACATTCATAAAGCATTAGGAGTCGTCTAAGGACAATGGTTGCTTGTGGATGATGGTTTGAGTAGATGGATGATGGATGGTAGGATATGTTCTTCCTAACTTTGAGATTTCGGGGACGAAATCCTTTAAGAAGAGGAGAATGTAACAACCCGAATTTGTACAACACGTTAAATCAAGAATCAAGACAGAATTAAATTATAAATTCTGAATCAAATGAAACGGTCTGTGCCATTGCGTTCGTCTCGGAAAAATACGCGAAATAGAGTCCGAGTTTTCGAGAATCGGAGTCCGTATGACCCGTTAAAGGCCCAAAGAAGATTTCTAGGAATTTGAATTTCGGAAATCAGTTTTGGAAATCAGATCTGGGGCTAGGCGGGAAGTTTCCCTGCCTAGGCCATGTCGACAGGGCTGTCGACATGCCTGTCGACTTGGGCCAAGACCAAGTCGACAGCCCTGTTGACTTGCCTGTCGACAGGGGGTGGCCGGGCCAAGCTGCCTGGCGCACCTGCCTGTCTCACCTGGTCTTGTTCTTGGGCTGGTTCTGGAAGCTTCCGAGATCTGATGGTCCTAATCTATCCTAGGGTTAATCTAAGGGCCTAAAACTACCCTAATCTCTATAAAAAGACCCTAAACCTAACCTAAATCCCTAAAAATCAAACCTAGCAACTAAGTGCTGCCAAAATCAATCTTGATCATGGCCTCCTTCTCCAATCCCTAGAGCCTATGCATTCAAATCGGGTTCAAATCAAAATATGCAAGCTTGCTACACCAAATGGAGGCCAAATCAACATTGCTATGCGAGTTTCATGAAGGTTCTTCAACAAAGGAGGCACCTTTCTTAGCCAAGATGATTCATGCTTCTTTCCCTAGGCCTGACTATGTAAGTTCTAGCTACTTTTAGATGGAAACGGTAGTTTTGATAATGACATGGGATAAAATGAGGCTAAACATGATTATGCGAACCTATATGAACCTTACTTTGCCTCTTGTGTTCATGTTTATGATTTTAGGCCATGTGAGTGACTTAATCATGCCTCTCATGCTATGCATAACCTAGTTTAACTTGCAAGTTTGGATCTTTATGCATGAAATGCTAGCATGAACCATTAGGAACCACTTTACTTGTGAAACATTGGCTAAGACAAGATTTTGGGGCTTATGCATGTTTATGAACCCAAACCCCTTATGCTA
The DNA here is from genome assembly GCA_030737875.1 of Allium sativum. NCBI lineage: Eukaryota > Viridiplantae > Streptophyta > Magnoliopsida > Asparagales > Amaryllidaceae > Allium > Allium sativum. Next base: position 703,099,501 of record CM060916.1, on the reverse strand, counting down.
ACATGCAAGTTTGTGGCCAAACCCTTTATGAGATTATGCATGCTCGTGGCCAATCCCCTCTTTTAAGTTGTGCATGTTTATGGCCAAACCCTTTTTGATAATGTGCATGTTTGTGGCCAAATTACCTTATGACACTATGCATGTTTATGGCCAATCCCTTTATGATGTTATGCATGTGGAAGCCAAGACCTTTTTGGCATCATGCATGTTTTGAGACCAATATGTGACATAGTATCCTTACTATGTTGACTCGCTTTGCTTGCGTTGGGAAAACACGATTTTGGGTAGTTAGATAAACATGAACATGTCGCAAAATCCTAACTTGAATATGACATGTGTTTATACTTGAAAATATGACTTGAAAGATAACATGGAAGATGACATGTAAGTATGCATAAAAACATGAGCTTGGGAATTTACCTATTAAGTTAGGTCTACCCTTTGGGAATTTACCTATTAAGTTAGGTCTACCCAAATGCTTGAAAACTTGTAACATGTTTTGGAAACATGATGAATTTAGATAATATAAGTATGGCCAACTCGAGGTTGGGTTGAGTTTGCAACGTAAAACTACCCGGAACCGACCGGCCTAACTAGTAGTTGCAAACAATAGGACCCAATGTGAGAAGTTGGTCATGTCGCGCTTAAGACCCGAGGTTAGACTAGGTTGTGGTGTAAATCTACCCGGACCCGCCCGGCTTAACTAGTAACCACAACAAGGTCTAATGTGAGAGGTTGAGGGTGCATTAATTAAATTAATGCCACATAATAGGGTTAAGTTAATTTGATTAATGAGGCTTAACGAAATATGATATGGACAAATGGGTTAAGTAATTTGATTAGGCTAATGATACTTAACAAAACATGATAAGCTTGGGTAGGTTAAGTAACTTGATTTGTCTAATGACACTTGACCGTTTTTATACGAGTAGTGGACGGGATTAAGTTAACCAACACTTAATCAATCCAACACGATAACGTGATAAGGTTAAGTAAATTTTCTTAATGACACTTAACCGTATAATACAGTCAATGGATGGGGTTAAGATTAGGCTTAACTAATCTAAACATGGTAATCGGATGGGGTTAAGTTAGCCTAGACTTAATTAATCCAACTTGGTAATTTAATGGGGTTAAGTTAAACACTTAACTAATTTAACACGATGATTCGATGAGGTTAAGTGACCTATACTTAACCAATCTAACTCGTTAATTTGATGAGGTTAAGTTAATCTATACTTAACCAATCTAACGTGAAAACATGATAAGGCTAAGTCACGAATCACTTGAATACGCTTGACCGATTTGATGACAAGGTCAAGTTAATTTATATAATTAACCAATCTAAAATGATAATTAGACGAGGTTAAGTTATGGATCGCTTAATATACTTAGCCAACTTGACACATGGTTTGTAGGGTTAAGTCTTGGACTTCGATACTTAGCCAATTTTGACATGGTTTGTAGACGGGCTAAGTTATGAACTTAAGTGACGCTTAACCCATTAGAGAAACCCTAATTCGGAGGATTAGGTAAATAACCATAGTTAACAAGGATTATGGAAATAAGGCTAAGTGGTAAACCTTAGTTAAGGGAAACTAAGTAATAATTCTTAGTCAAGGAAATTTGGACCATTTCTTAGATAGATTAGTAACCCGATACGTTAGGTCAACGTTTAAGTATGCGTGTAGGAGTAGGCTATCTGATTTAGATAAAGGCTCCAACGAACTGGGTAACGAAGCAGCGTCTTCGGGGAACGTGAGGATATTCTTGGGATCCCTCTGTGAGCTGCCAGGTCATTATACTAGGCTCACGAGAGGTTGAGGTCTGCGGTAGAAGAACCAAGAATATGCCTTGGTTGCTATGCGAGCGACCTAAAGACTGGGGTGGATAGCAGTGAGTCGACGAATACATAAGGTGCCCGAGATAGCAAGTTCGTCGATCATCTACCATCTTGAGTCAAGCGTGTACGTACGGAAAGGCAGGGAACACCCAACAGACCATAATTGCTATCTAATTATGGGTGAGGTAGGCCGTAGGATGTGGGCTGGCCGGAGTGTAGTTCTCATGCAAGATTTTCTCTTGTGTTTCCTTTCACTAGTTGAGGGAGGGGTCTCGTGGGACCATAGCCACGTGTAGAAAAGCAGACCTTAGTATCTACATCGGCAGATAAACCTAAAGCTCCCGACCGAGTCCTGTATTTCTTGGTTTGCCCTGTGACAAGACTCTGGTGGCACGATGTGATACATGTGCATACAGTAATAGAAAAACGATTCACGATGAATGCGTGGGAAAAAGGGCGCGGTTGAGGGTTAGCGTAATCCCTAGTGGCCTAGGTGGTTTAACCCAAACCGAAATACGAAAGCGTGCAATAGGTAAGCGTAATCCCTAGTGGTGCTAGGTGGCGTAATTCCTAGTAGTTCAAACGATGATTCATATGGAAGAGCCTAGCTAGAACAAGGGTGACAGTCCAAACGATTTCAAGGATAATACGACATGAGGAAGCCCGTACGAGGTACGGCAAAGGACTGAACTTATATATACATGGAAAGAAACATATGATTTGAGTAACCTATATATGCGATATATTAGGTTGACATGGACCATTACACAACTTTGAGTAAGGAACATTCATGGTTAACACATAACAAGGCTGGGATACTAGTACGGAGGGTGCAGAGCAAATATACATGTTAGAACTAGGAAGAATATACATAATAGATACCGTGGGAAGTTAGACGGGGCAGATACCTTGGGATAATGTACTCGATAGAAATCTGATGATGTGATACCTTGACATATCATAACACCATAGTTTATCATGATACCTTAGTTCACCTTGCCACAGTAGTTCAACCGGCTACCCTGGTTTGGTTTATCTATCTTGTAGTTATCCTTATGATTACTTTCAGTTTATGCATGTCATGTTACCTTTACCTGTTTTTATACTGGAAGTAGATAGGACTTACTCAGTCTTTTTGACTGACCCGTTTTGTTTCGCCTCTTTTCTTCTGTTTCCCCCCCCCTCCCCCAGGTTACAGGGAAGAAACAATGCTGTTTAGTTCGGACTTCTTCTGCTTGAAGGTCATCATGGATGGCTTGGACTTTCTTGGCTATGGCTACTTTACTGTTTTATTTGGGGAATAATTTAATAAAAAGTCTTTATGCTTCCTTACTACTGCAAGACAGGTTTTGATGTACTCTGATGTAAAAGGCTTTAGACCTTAATTATTGAATTTATGAAAGTTCGATTTTACTTCCGCTATTTTATATGTTCTGTCTTGTGATATTTCTGTGCATGTTTACCAATAATACTCCTCCAAACCTAGTGCATTCCCTTTGTGAGTGACCCTAGCGGAGGTGGGGTGTTACAATGGATTTCCAACTATGACAAGGTATGGAACCACCTTTCGCTAGTGTACCTCAAGAAAGGAATACACTGGGTTCAACAAGAACATCTTGCAACCCGGCCACACATGACCGACCACTCATTTTGCTTGAGTGTATCGAATGTATATCACCAACGGTTGGGATCAGCAACCGTTTCCCGAATGGGACAGCATCAACAATAGATTTTTAGAAGTAAATGAAACTCTAGATCAGGTGATTATACACCCTAATAGGTGCGACCTACATAGTCATGTTGCCTGCCCGATTTCTGTCATTTACCAGATGTGAGGCTAGAAGTTGCGCTTATCTTTTACATATCATATCTTCATTCACTTAGAATGTCACATCGTCATACCCGCCAAATCACAAATAGATTTATCCAAAAATAACATGGGTATACATTCTACCACCAAACGTGAATACGTTTGAAGAGATCAACTTACGCGATCTATTGGATATACTCTGTCAGAACTTCTTCCATACACGTTGCCCTGGGACTGGACAAACCGAAGGCACTATTCAGTATATCCATCTTAGGCACTGTTATCTAAGATTTATACAACAGCCCTTGCACTTTACTCCGTCTTCAATTATCTTTGGTATATATGATTAGCAATGCTTATGCCAATACAGAGTGGTTCTTTGAATAATAATCCAACCGGTCTCTCCATATTAACAAAGTTAAAATGGTCAAAACTTCGATAGCCTGTGATTTAACCATCAAAGAAAAACAGGTGTGCAAACAATGATATTATTTCCAAGTGGAAATTATATCGATCAATCATCATTTAACATTTATTTCTTTCGTTCATTAATTTACTTATCTCCTGTTTCCATATATTCTAAATTTTTATTTTTCTATTATCAGAAAACATTTCTGATTCTTATGTGGAAAACATTTCCAAATCTCCTTCACGATCAAACCTTACCATTCCTTAGTTAAGAAGGAAGTCAATCAAGTTGGGGTATAATTACCTCTCAGACCTTAACTGAACAACGTTTTAACTTCGAAATAATCAAAGTTTATCTTTTAAACCTTTAACAAACTTCCTTACGTAACTCTCTTTCGAAAAATCTTTTTTCGATAACTCCTCCCTTCGAATAACTATATTTGATTCTCTTTTACGAATAACTAGATTTGATAACCTTTCTTCGAATAAACTATATTCGATTAACTCTATTCAATTAAATCTCATCAATTAACTCTATTGGACTAACTCTATTTGATTAACTCTATTTGATTTAACTCTAATCAATTTACTCTTTTCACTTAACTCCTTTCGAATAAACTATATTCGATAACTCCTTTAACTCTATTCGAATATACTATATTCGATTAACTCCTTTAATTCTATTCGAATAAACTATATTCGATTAACTCCTTTAATTCTATTCGAATAAACTATATTCGATTAACTCTTTTCGAATAATTTATATTTGATTATCTCACTTCGAATAACTTATATTCGATTATCTCGCTTCGAATAACTTATATTCGATAATTCTTCTCGAATGAACTATATTTGATTTCTTTTCTCTCGAATAAACTATATTCGATTACTCTTCTCTCGAATACACTATATTCGATAACTCTACTTCGAATAAGTGATATTCGATAACTCTACTCAATTAACTCCGTTTGAATAACTCTACTTGTTTAACTCCATTTGAATAACTCTAACTGGTTAACTCTAACTGGTTAACTTTAACTCTAACTAGTTAACTCGATCCGATCAACCCTAACTGATTAACTCTAACTGGTCAACTCTAACTGATTAATTCTAACTGTTTATCTCTCTTATTCAATCTTAACTTAACTTGATTAACTCCCATCGAATAACTATTATTCGATTTAACTCCATTCGCTTGACTCTAGATCGCAGCGATCACGATGGTTACGCCTGATTCCCTCAGGAAACATCCGACCGCCATAGGCTATCTGCAGCCCTGCGAATTACGCTAGCAGTCGTACGAAATGGCGACTCACTTGGATTAACTCTTATTCGAATAAATAATATTCGATTAGCTCAAATTGATTAACTCTCATTCGATTTACGCCTATTCGAAAAATTCCTATTTGATTTACTTTACTCGAATAACTAATATTCGATTAACTCCTTTGATTTACTCTATTTGATTAACTCTAGTTGGTTAATTCTAATTGGTTAATGATCAGCATAGAAATATGTTAATTTATACACCTATATTTTATCTTTTTGTATATAAATAAATATTACGCTGGGTATTTTCTTGTTGTTTTTATAGAAATGTTGACCAGACCTCATTCAGCCTTAAAAGGGAAGAATAGATGCCATTTACTTAAAGAATTGCATAAGAGCTTTCATTGGAAACTAGATGTGTTCACATTGGTCACATTAGAAGAAGATATGGAAGATTTGAAGATTTTATCTTATATGCTTTTGAAGTCTAATTAGAGTCCATGTTTGGAAGAATTAATCACATGCAAATCTTTTGTCAATCAATTAGCCACATGGAAGATTTGGAAGATATGGAAGGTATTCACCATGATATGCTCAGATATTCTTAAAGATTATTTCCAAACAAGCTCAGTCAAGAAATGCATGTGATATGAAAATAATTCTTGGAAAAGAGGCCCATATGTTCATAGATCTGATTGGGGTTTCCAATTCATCTATAAAAGCACATGTATACCCATTGTAACATGCATCCCATTTTCTATCTTCTCTTACATTAATAAAAGTTCTTGTTCTTTTATTTTCTAGCATTTTTCTATTTTCTTAGTGATTAGTGTTGTCTACACGATTAGATTCGGTAGAGCACCAATTGTATTTTACATTTGTTTCATTAGTGATTAGTCGTTTGATTAGTTTCAACGATAATCCTAATTTTATTTTATTTTTGTTCTTCTTATTCTGCACTTTTATTTTCTGCATTGTTGTTCTTGTTTTGCAATTTACTTTCTTTAGGGATTAATCGTTGATTAGATTCAACGATAATCCTAAGTTCGCAATTTCAATTTATTTTTATTTCAACAAAATTTCCAGGCTTCGTCTAACTCGCCCAAGAGATTAGATAAATAATTTGATTTTAATTTACCTCCCTGTGTTCGACCTGTATGCTACACACCTGTACGCTTGCAGAATTTATTACAAATATCGCGCTTTTCTAGCGTCGATCAAGTTTTTGGCGCCGTTGCCGGGGAGGTAACGATTAAATTTTATTATTTATTTAATTTTTGATTTGTGTTAGTTTTTATTTTTTCTTATTTGTGCGTATTCATAAAAAATAATTCCTTTTTTCTTTTTTTTAATTTTATTTGATCTCTTTCCTTTTTATTTTTCAACCTCTTTCTTTTCTTTTACAATTTTTTTTCCTTCTTTTCTGTCTTTTTGTTTCTCAATCTCGTTCTTGTCTTTAACAAATTATTCCTTCCTTTCAACTTTTCCAAAAAAAAAAAAATCTTTCTTTCTTCCATATTTTCTTGCATTGATTTTCTTCTGCCGTCATCCATCTCTTCCAGCAACTACATCAGCACAATATTTTCTTCACAACTTCATCTCCACTTTGCAATTCACAATACCCCCAAAACTCACCATCTACCTTAACCAAGCCCTTTACCTTCTTCCGTTCAAATTCTCAACCACAACCTCACCAATTGCCACAAAGCAGTGCCAACCAATCATCTTCAACATCCCACGTCTGAATACCCCATCCACGCACCAACAGTTCCAGTGTTCCACCACCCACACGTCTTTTTTTTCTTCTTTTTTTCCTACCACAACAATACCATACCATTCACACTACTCCCTCTCACAACCAACTTTAGCCAAACAAAGCCACCCACAGCAACATAACAAACTTCTGGAAGCACCACCACTGTACCACTGTCAAAGCCGGACTACAGTCCCTTTTCATACACGGTCCTTCACCTAATACCACGCTCCACCACTCTTCCCTTATTGTCATACCCAAACCAGTTCAACTCCCTTCATCGACTAGCTTCTTTAACTCAACGCAACAACAAATTCACCAAACGATCCAAGCACCCAACTCACACAGACGTTCCCAACTCCCTCCCACCCAATCCGCCACCACATCGCAAATCCGAGCCGAAACCCACGCGAATCCCCAATAGCATCCGGCAAAAATCACGTCAGTACCACATCCACCCAAAGTCCGAACAGCAACAGCCTCCTCCCCTGTTCAACTACACCGCAGCCCTCATCATCAACTCATTCCCGCAAGGTCCACATCCTTCAAACCATCCCCGTCTACCAAAATCAGTACCAAACATCAAAAGACAATCCACTCAAGCATCTTCCTACATCTTTCACCACAAACTCAGTCAACAACGGCTCGACTACCCCGCATCCAATTGATACCAACGCAACCAACCACAGATCCGAAACTTCCCCACCATCTTCGCTGAAACCTCAAGTTTCAGAAACCCGAAACCCTTGTCTCTTCTTGAATCAATACCCCAACCCGCAAGTACTCCCAGCCTCGCGTCCATACATCGATCAACATCCGACCAGAACACCTCCTGCAAAAAGTCCAATCGATCCACACAATTACAAACCTCATCGCAAAAAACAACTCCGCCATCTTCTCTACAACCATACTGCCTCGCAACAGTTCCCGACCATCCTCATCACAGTCGGCCTCTATCGCAAGCCAAGCGAGCCTGTCATAACCCAATTCCGAACTATCCAACCAAATTCGGAGGCCGATCCAGCTTTAAATCTCGAATAAATAAAAAAATGGCTTGAATTTCATTTCGTTTTGCTGAATTTTCTTATTGGGTTTCGAGCAGCAGCTTGTGGGATTAATTCACGGTAGAGGAGGCGTGTTTTTTCTGTGATTTTGTTTTGGGTATTGGACCTTCTTTTACTCTCAACGTTGCCTTACTTAAATTGAGCTGGCTAAAAAGATAAAGGTAACAAATCATAAAGGAGCGTGTGAAGCCGGGAAACTAGTGCGGCGTTATTTAATTGTTTTGGCAATTGATTTGTTCATCCTTTTTGACGTTAATTTGAATAAATACAGAAAGGGGTGAGAATTTTGGGTGAGAAGTTTATTTCTTGGTTTGTTTTCATCTAGTCTAGTTTTGTTTCATTGAGTTCTTGATTTTGTTTGAGTTGGATTAGTTGAGTCTATTTTTTTTCTTTCTTCTCTTCAACTTGTTTTGTTCTTTTAAATATATATATATATATATATATATATAAAAGGAGCGATTTGTTTCCATTTACGCTTGGCAAGATCTGTTTTGAATAAAAGGAAAGGAAAGGCAACGTTATTTATTTTTGGTATTTGGATCAGAAGGGGGGCGCAAGTCTTGTTATTTTTTTTTCTTCTGTTCGAATTTCCTTTTGTTTTCATAAGAGATAATTTTGTCGGTAGCATTTTGAGTAAGGCATGATTTGGTCTTGACATTAGGGCTGGCGTTTTAATTGTTTTGTGGCGATTTTATTTGTTTTTAATTGCTTTCTTCTTTTGTTTACTTTGAGAGAGAAGGGATCAAATTAAAAAAAAGGAAAGGCCAATCAAAAACAAAGACCAAAGTGAAGAAAATCGTTCAAGGAAGGTGAACAAAGATATAAGAGTCAAGCAATTTACAAGAAGTGATATTTTAATCGTTCAAACTGCTCAAACTTTCTGGAAGGACTGCCATACCCCTCTGTAAAATTTTCTTATCTCTACAGGTACTGCAGCTGCTTAAAAAATATAGACATTGCTTGTAAAAATCTTCTGTAGGGGCAGCGGATTGCTTGTACAATATTTTAATTTTCTGTTATGTGACTGTTTTGTTCTGTGATTGTTCTATGACTGATATTTCTGTTCTGTGACTGTTCTGTGTGACTGATATTTCTGAATCTGTTTGTGAGTAACGAATTTCCATTAAAATCATCACGCTCGTCATTTTTCAATTTTAAAACTCGATTTGATTTGCAAGATAATATAATAGAAAAGTGGTGCTTTGTGAAGTGACTGTCTCGTATAATTAGATCGCGGATATATAGTAGTTCAATTTATTGAACTATTAGCAAAAGAGGTTGCATACTACCCATAAAACATTGGTCGTATCCCTTAGTATTTATACTATACCTGAACGACCATAAGACCCTCTTCCCCCTTCTAATTGAGTCAGTTAATTAATAGAGCGCAACTTAGTATTTTATATTATTTTGAAGTGAGAATAATTTCTGTCTTATCGTGACTTCTTTGAAATGTCTGATTCAAAAAAATCCTTGAGAGAATTGTGGGATAATAACCGGAGTAGACGTCCTCTTGAAGAGTATGAATATGAATTACAACACATGAAGCAAAATTTTCCGAAATTTCGTGAGCCCAATATCGAAAATTTTCAAAACTTTCCAAATGACCAACATTTTCAAAATCATGGATATGATCGAAATGACGACTTCAACTCAAATTTCAATAATTTCGATTATGGGCCACATCCACATCAAAATGGCTTTGAATCTCAACATGGAGCTGATCCACAGCAATATTGGGTTGTAAATCACTTCGAAAATAATTTTGAAAATGAAAATGATTTTCAAATAAACCAAAATTTCCAAAGTTACAACCAATATGCACATCTTGAGATTAACCAAAATTGCAACTTTCCCTCGAATTTCAACAGTTTTGGTTACGAACCTGATTTTCAAAATCAAAATGATTTCCAATACAATTGTCATTTTTCTGAAAATTCAAACAACTATCACGTTGAAAATAATATTGATGGTGAAATTGATGAGGATTATACTTTTGATAATCAAGAAATCCAAAGTGAGAGCTCTCAAATCAACGACTCTGCAGATTGTCATTTTGATGAGAGGGCGGAAAGGCTAAATAAAAAGATGGATGAACTTCTTTGTTTAATGGCGTCTTATAAAGAACAACAAGAGCAACAAAATCAAATTCAAACATGCGATGAATCAGAAAACAATCCAATTTCTACTAACATTGAAAATTTTCAAATAACGACTTTTGAAATTGAGAATAATCATCTTGATGAAGTTTTTCAAAATTCAACAAATGATTTGGACTTCAACTCTTTTTAGAAAAAAGATTTAAGCTTGGATTTTTATCTTCCTCTTTCAGACTGTGAGAAACTTGAAATTCTAGAAATTGAACAGAATAAAAATGTTGAATTTTTCAACTCAAAATTGGAAAAGGATTTTAACGAACATGAATTCTTTGGATTGTATGAGGATGAGTTGGCAAATGAGGATGAAATAGAATCAAGCCACCAATCTGAATTTGAAAATTTTGATTTTGAGGTTTTTAACGAACTTGAAATGGTCAGTGTCGAAAATACCTTGCCAATTGAGAAAGGTGATCACATACTCTTGAACAACACTCAAAATTCAAATTTCACTGAATTTATATACGATCACAAATTCTTGAAAAATTACACTGACAAATTTGTTGAACACATGAACTATTTTTGGAATGTTAGCTTTGTTGAAAAACTTCGTGTTAGGACGACCCTGAATATTCATTTACTGGACTATAAATCGAGGTATAAAGATGAGATGGTTTTCAAAAACTTTTGCTTGTTAAAAAACATGCCTAGACTTAGTGGGAATGGGACTTATTGGGCTAGAACCAAGTGTGGGGGGAAAAGTTGGTGGAATTCTTTGCATCGCATGCATCGTAAACACATATATCATTGTACATACGATCCATTCTTACGTATAGCTAGACTGCATTTCATTTTACAAATAATTTTGCAGCTCATTCACCTTTGGGTGCGATCTTTCAAATTTAGAAAACGTCTACAGTGTAGACACTGTTGAGTTCTAGTGTGGGGAGGATTTATATTACATCAGTAATCAAACTTTATGAACTAGGTCATTCATTGAACAAGGATTAACTTAAAATTCATAAATAACACCTTGGTCCTTGTTTGATAAGTTGAATTTTTGGGTGATGGGAATGAACATTATTTATTCATTGAGTTGTAATGTATCTTTTTAAGATGCTAGCTTGAGACAGCGCAGACGTTAGTCGTGTTATGGAGTAAGCGTGTCAACCCTTGTTATACATGTTAGAATGTGCAAGTAAAAATGATCAAAAAAAAAAAATCAAATCAAATATAAATGATTTTGCACCTACGTTTGTTGGATTTTCTGAGTTCGTTTACATGCATAATATTTTTCCACTCAAATTTCAAATTTTCAAACTTGTAAGTTCTAAATTCCACTTGGCCCACTTAAGGAGAAACGACTCATTGTAGCGTTCATCTTCGATACCCCACATTATTCAAACCCAAGTTTTAGTCGATTTACATCATGTTTCGACAAGTTTTTCTTATATTGGTATACTATAGAACCTTTTCACTGATAGATTTTCAAAGGTTAAGAACATCACTTTTTATACCAATATTACACTTCCCACTCCGTACTTGTTTTAAGGTAGGATAACCATATAACACATCTTATTTTATATGGGTTATCTATCTTACGAAACTTTGTTTATCTCTCCTTTCAGCTTTTCTTATAACATCAATCTAGACTTGTGAGTTGAATTAGGGTTATAAAAGTAGAGTAACTAGGGCACAAATCTTTCCTTTCATGAAGTGTTGGTTTTTGATTCGCTTAGTAGAGGATGAAAAAAAATGAAAAATATACGGTATCATTCCATTTCATCTCCACTCATCATTCATCATGCAGTTATGAAAAATATGAAAAAAAAAGAAAAAAAAGAAGAAAAATAAAGGAATGAAAAAAAAGAGAGTCTCTGAGAATAAAATAGTCATTCATCATTCTTGACTATAAAGAATTCATTTCCACTCCATCCACATCCATCATACCGTACTGAGAAGCGAGGATTGTAGTTGAGGAGATGAAAGGAAACAAAAATGTTCATATGTGCCTTAGTATTACTTTATCTTTTGTAGCTTGATGTTCAACTAATACACTTGCCCTCTTATCTATAATATTTTTAGAACTTACAAAATTTTCCTTCATCTATGCATAACTCACATCCAATACATTACAGTTACACTGCTGCAAAATTATGAATATATATATATATATATATATATGAATAAAAGATTGGGTGCACATTGTCGATGTGTAGAACTTTGGTTGACACCACGCTCTTAACCTTCAAGACAATTACAGTGTTATCAAGGAATTACGATTCAGCTTGGAAAATTTTGTTCATTTTGGCACTAATTATGGGATAGACAATTTGGGACTAAAAAGTTTTTATTGAATTTGAGTGAAATCCTTGGAATGTGAAAGACCTTAAATATATTGTGTGATTAATCCGCGTACTTAAGACGCTTTGGATTTTGTGGGTAGTATCTGCTGAAAACCCTCACGAGACACCACTCGTCCTACTAGGGACACCTAGAGGTTTAATGGCTTGTTGCATACGCTCAATGCAATCGTGTTTCCTATGAAAGTGTGACCTATCTAGTTAGTTTTTCATTTTTTTTGTTTTACTCGAGGACGAGTAAAAGATAAGTGTGGGGATATTTGATCAGCATAGAAATATGTTAATTTATGCACCTATATTTTATCTTTTTGTATATAAATAAATATTACGCCGGGTATTTTCTTGTTGTTTTTATAGATATGTTGACCAGACCTCATTCAGCCTTAAAAGGGAAGAATAGATGCCATTTACTTAAAGAATTGCATAAGAGCTTTCATTGGAGACTAGATGTGTTCACATTGGTCACATTAGAAGAAGATATGGAAGATTTGAAGATTTTATATTATATACTTTTGAAGTCTAATTAGAGTCCATGTTTGGAAGAATTAATCACATGCAAATCTTTTGTCAATCAAATAGCCACATGGAAGATTTGGAAGATATGGAAGGTATTCACCATGATATGCTCAGATATTCTTAAAGATTATTTCCAAACAAGCTCAGTCAAGAAATGCATGTGATATGAAAATAATTCTTGGAAAAGAGGCCCATATGTTCATAGATCTGATTGGGGTTTCCAATTCATCTATAAAAGCACATGTATACCCATTGTAACATGCATCCCATTTTCTATCTTCTCTTACATTAATAAAAGTTCTTGTTCTTTTATTTTCTAGCATTTTTCTATTTTCTTAGTGATTAGTGTTGTCTACAGGATTAGATTCGGTAGAGCACCAATTGTATTTTTCATTTGTTTCATTAGTGATTAGTCGTTTGATTAGTTTCAACGATAATCCTAATTTTATTTTTTTTGTTGTTCTTCTTATTCTGCACTTTTATTTTCTGCATTGTTGTTCTTGTTTTGCAATTTACTTTCTTTAGTGATTAATCGTTGATTAGATTCAACGATAATCCTAAGTTCGCAATTTCAATTTGTTTTTATTTCAACAAAATTTCCAGGCTTCGTCTAACTCGCCCAAGAGATTAGACAAATAATTTGATTTTAATTTACCTCCCTGTGTTCGACCTGTATGCTACACACCTGTACGCTTGCAGAATTTATTACAAATATCACGCTTTTCTAGCGTCGATCAGTTAACTCTAACTCTAATCGATTATCTCTAACTGGTTAACTCTATGTATTTAGCAAACAAATATTTCCTTTCAATTCTATTTATTTAACAAATAAACACCTCCTTTTATCTCTTTCTATTTATTTAACAAATAAATATCTCCTTTTATCTCTTTCTATTTATTTCCTAAATAAATAACCCTTTTTCTTTTATTTATTTCCTAAATAAATAAATCCTTTTTACTTTTATTTATTCCCTAAATAAATAAATAATCCCATTTAATCTATTCGTAAATGTTCTACAAATATTTCCTTTTTATCTCTATTCTATTTGTAAATGGTTTACAAATATTTCTCTTTCTATTTTATTTGTAAATGGTTTATAAATATTTCTCTTTCTATTTTATTTGTAAATGGTTTACAAATATTTCTCTTTCTATTTTATTTGTCAAATATTTTCCTTTATATTTGTTTTACAATTATATTTCCTCTATATTTGATTTACAAATATATTTTCTCTATATTTTATTTGCAAATATATTTTCTCTATATTTGATTTACAAATATATTTTCTCTATATTTGATTTACAAATATATTTCTCTATATTTGATTTACAAATATATTTCTTTTTTTTCCAAATCCTTTTTCTTTTATATATATAAAATCCATTGATTTTATATAAATAAATATTTTTCAAAATATACTTTGAAAAATCCCTTTTCTACATCCCAGTATTTCTTACGGTATTTAAAATACCAAACAACGGTGACCGATATCATTCAAACACATATAATCAATAACATATTATATATCCCATCGTATACACAATATATGGAAAACATGAAATAAATGTTGAGGAATCTAGTTGGATTCCTCCAACCTGTTTACCTGCATTATAGATGTTAGACAATATGATTAACATTGATTTCACTTCGATATGAAATATTCTGCTGAACGGAATCAATATTCGATTAATGATTTATATCGTTATCTATAATTTCAATCAATACATAAGCAATTCAACCAAACAGTTAACACACAGCAATCAACAAATAACTATCAGTTCTAAGAATATGTTGTAAAAGTAGAACTGTTCAGAGTTGGTGAGTTTTACTCACATTGGCAGTTCATCGTTAAAGAACGATAAATTGTTTGTTTGATTTGAATCAAACAATTTATGTAACGACCCAAGAATTTCCGGTCCTGGAAATCGACATAAATACTTTTACCGTAACTCATGCCGACCTTCCAAGCACCGAAAACACTGGATAGTTTTTAGAAAGAAATTAGAGGGTGAGATAAGAAAGAAAGAAATATTAGAATAAAAGAAGAAGAAACACCACAACACAGAGTCTCACATCGCAGCGGAACAAAATATAATACAGAAATAAATCTTTATTGGGGGCTTTAAAAATACTTACAGTATCAGAGTACATCACACAA
The DNA here is from genome assembly GCA_030737875.1 of Allium sativum. Classification (NCBI taxonomy): domain Eukaryota; kingdom Viridiplantae; phylum Streptophyta; class Magnoliopsida; order Asparagales; family Amaryllidaceae; genus Allium; species Allium sativum. The sequence goes on along the minus strand of CM060916.1, from coordinate 703,084,220 downwards.
TGGGACAGTTATAATGATCTGTTCCCATATACAACATACAGCGGAATAGTAGCTATATGACATCATACGACTGAACTCTTCAAGCTCGCCTCTTCATAGCAGTCGATAACCTGAACCTGTACACCCCGGCCTAACCCGAGCATTTGAAAAACACCAGGTCAGTCTGGTAAACCAGAGTGAGAAAAACTCGCACAGTATTAAGGGTATCATCCAATCATGATTTTAAAGTTCAAAATCATTTGGAAAGAAAAGGATAATCGTAAGACCAAATCCACACATAAACATGGACGGTTTTTACCTTACGATAACCCAAAACATTTTTGAAACTATTATCTTCTCTGATATTATAATAATGTCTAAATACAAGTAAATAACAATCTAGTGGAACGCTTGCATCTCACGCTCCACATATATAGTATACAAACAAAACCGCGGGTGCTTATTGGAGATTGGATTCCGACCTTGACAAGGTATGGGGCCACCTGCCGATAGTGTATCTCTAGAGACGAATACACTGGGTTCAACAAGAACGTCTTACAACCCGGCCCTCACATGACCGACCACTCATTTCGCTTGAGTGTATTGAATGTATATCACCGACGTTTGGGATCAGCAACCGTATCCCGATAAGGGACATCATCAAAACATAGATTTTAGAAACAAATAGGATTTTCTCTAGATAGGTGATTATACACCCTAATGGGAGCGACCCACATAGCCATGCTGCCTGCCCGATTTTTGTCATTTCCTGGTTGATGAGGCTTGAGGCCAGAATTAACTTCTGATCATCTGGTCGTCATTCACTTTGAATGCCACATCGTCGGATCCGTCAGATATCACTAATTGACGTCCACAAAAATACTCTAGCTGGAAGCTAAGAGAACGACGATTTCCCCGCCAACAACTATAGCACGTTTGAAGAAAATCAACGTACGTGATCCTTTGGAAATACTCTATCAGACATCCGTCCATACAAGTCATCCAGGAACAGGATGAATCGAAGGCACTCTCCTACCGCATCCATATAGGAATCACCCCACGAATCAGTGGCGAGAAGTCCTTGCAACCCGTAGATTCCAACCACGACAGAATCCCAGCTTATCTCTACTTGCTAGGCAGAGAATATTAGTGGTTCTTCCGTTTATGAAAGTCCACGGCCTTCAATGCTCCATCTCGATCATCTTCTGATCTCTTCACGTATTTGTTGGTCGGAATGGTTTTCGAATATAAATTCGATCCCGGTCTTTCCATACCAACAATCATATTGGACAGATTTGATAGTCGGTGATTTAACTATCAAAATATACAGTGTTTCAATCATGACACTCCAATGAGTTCACTGGTTCAGTATTCAGCATCACTTGACCTTTTAATTAAACAAATTTATTTACTTCTGTTTAATTAAAACTTCTAACTCTTTTAATATTTTAAAAATAAGACACTTGAATCTTATATACTAACGTTCTCCAAATTTACACCAAACATTACACTATTATTTCGCTAATGGGAATAATAGATTTTCACTAACCTTTCTTACGATTACCAACTAATACCATCTTCAGATAATCATGATGTTGTTCAAGTTGGGGTATTTTAATTAACTCTCAGACCTTGATCAAACTACGTTCTTATCCTCAGATAAATATCAGATGTAATCCAAACACCAAAATCCCATTCCAAAACAAAACAATTCCATTATAACTTGAATTTGGTTACATAACCTTATAACCCACTTCTTTAACTAGATTTACTTATTTCCAATCTCCTTCCAAATCTATTCGACCATTCTCCACTTGGGAAATCCTATTTCAATTCTTCCCTTTTCATTTGATTTAAATTTCACTTCGATTACCTTTGAAAAGTAATTTTCTGAATTATTTAAAATATAATTTACTTCGATTATAAACTACTTCAGTAGTTAAGGCTTTAGTAACTAAAGCAAATAGTAAACCCTTTTAAAACCTTATCGAAATTTAAACAATACTCATCAAAACACATTAATTTGATAATCAACCCCAATTCAAAACGGTTGATTAAATTCACTTAAACCGCGGTTATTCCACTAACATATTCCAATTAATTCCCACTTTAAATTAATTAAAAATATAATTAATTTAAATAAATTCCATAAATTGTTCTCTTTACACAACAATTATCAAAGTTTAACCACTCGCTTCATTTTCTTATCCTCCTACTTGCAAATATGATTAACATCAGCGTTTACTTTGTACAATAAATTAATAACCAATCAAAGTCTTAAATAAATAAAATATCTATTTCATTTTAATAACTTTTATTCAAAATAATATATTTCAAATTCAACTTCAGTTAAAAAATAATTTTATAACTTCAGTTCTATCGGCTCACCTAACGGTGAATCACTGTCTATAACCCGATTGATTTTAAAGGCCATACTCTGCCAAACACTTAACCAATATCACCCATTAGTTTAGACCAAACAGATGTTGAATATTCAGTAAATAATCAACCATCAAATCAATCACACAAACAGATCAGTTCATGTATAATAATATGAAAATTAATAATACATTTTGAGGGATCCGGTTAGATCCCTCCAACCTGTTCTTCCCTGTAATCACAACGGTTATCTCTAACCAGACAATTCAATTCTTACTAACAGATAAAAATAAATAACGACCAACCAACCAATTTGCAAACAGTTCAAACAATTTAAACGATTTAAACACGTTTATAAATAAACGTGACCAACCAAGGTGAGTTACCTTTATTGGGACCAATCGTTAAAAATAACGATTTGGTATTTCACTGAAATTAAACACAGTTTAATTTCATCAGTTAAATCAACAAATAAATGTATAACAAGAAACCATCAGTGAGCAGAGCACACAAAATTAAAAAAAAACCCAATTTATATAAAATATAAATGGGAAAAACTGAGTAAGTTTAACTCACCTTGATTCCATTTGGCGTTAAAACAGTCCGATTATAGTTAAACCAAACAGTCATTTTAATTTTACTAAATCCTCCCTGTATCTAGATCTGTCCAGATTAGCTCCATAACATTTGAGCTTGTCGCCACGATCGTAACAAAATCTGTTTGGGTCCATTCTGTTAATGTAACAAGAAGTTACTAACATTATCATTATACGATTTTTTTAAATTAAAACTAATTCCTTAATTAACATTTGTTATTAATCAAATTATGATTAAAACTTAATAAGGCATGTTGTTCTTGACCTTTTATTTCCCAAGCCAACAGTTTGTTTAATTCGGATTCCATAAGCACAAATCACCAATGTTTAAACCCTTACGATATAATTAAAATTTTAATTCATTAATTAAAGGTTTAAGTTAACTAATTTATAACATCATAACAGTTTAAAATTATCGAGCCTGGTCTATCTCAGATAGTTGAAAATCTGGGTGCCAACTAGATGTAATACTTATTTAAATTAATCCCTAGTTTTACCAACCATAAAACTAATATATTGACCACGTTAGGTAAAGAAAAATGGCCAGTCCTTGTTTTACTTCTGCGCTTGGTTTGTTTTAACTCCCATGTCCTAACGAAAATCACTAATTTACTAACTAATTCATTTCAATTAGGCCTCTAATTATAATTAAGCATATGGAAAAATTTTAGCGCACTGTATATATTATAAACGAAAAATGATTAGGCCCGAAATAACTTGTTCTCCTTCTACCTGATGATTTCTAACATGGCCAACTTCGTTTAATCCTTCCCTACGCGTTAACTTGGCTCACGTTTTGACCAATTTCTTTGTTAACTCCCAGAAGACCAAAACCGGTTATGCCTCTTTGAAAATAAACCTCCCTTTCTATTCGTTCTTCATTCCAGTACCAACCCTTTTCACCTTTTTCTCTGTTCAAAGACCGGCACCGCTCCAAGCCTTTTCCCCATCTGACCGTGCTGGCTCAAGCGCCTGACGTCGCTCCCCTTCAACGAAAGCCCCGACCTTCCTAGCATCATCGTTCGTTAGCAGTTCCCGGATAACCGCCAGTGACTTCAACGTTGATTATGGCCGCCTCGGTCATCAGTTTCTGATCGCCACAGTTCAAACTAACGGCCTCGAAGAGTTGAAGAAGATTATAGTTAGGAACTGGTTTGATTGCTGAACGGATTTCGAATGAATTGGGGAGGGAGTTTCGAATTATGATGATCGTTTATTTCAAGTGTATGACGGCAGAAACTTGCGTTGACTACAGCTTTGTGTTTGACGGAAAAATTAGGGTTGTGGTGGCCTTTTATAGAGAGGGATGATTATTATATTATTTTCACGAAACTTACCGTTGAAGTAGTTGATAAAAACCATAATAAACGATCTCTGTCTACTGATAAAAAAGCTAATCTAAATGTAAAAAGTTATTCCGGACCCAACGGAACAAGTTTCGTCGAAATCCGAGGTCGTATGAAAAAAATTCCTTTATAAAACCAGAAATAAACACGCGTTTAATTTTTCCACGGTCACCAGATAAATCAAATCAACTTGAAACCTTCAAATCCTACAATAACTTTTCAATACGAACCCAACGGCACCAGTTTCGTCGCATTCTGAGACTGTTTCCCCAGTAGGCAATTTTTACCGCATACCGCAATACCCTTTTTAACGCCAAATTATCCGATCTCTAAAAATAACAAACTATATACCTATCCTGACTCTAATTGACAATACAAACTCAACGGGACTGGTTTCGCGGCCTAATTCGATCATCTGCTCGAGTTAAACTCAAATATCCTTTTATTTATATAAATACACGCTATAGAAAATGAACGAGCGTTTATAGCTACCGTGGTCACATACGACATCGGTTTTTCACGCCATTCACCACCGTATTCTAAATTAATGTTACGGTCCCAATAAAACTGATTTCGTCGAAATCCGAGATCGTTTACAAAATGGTCATTTTAAAGGTCGATATTTTAATAACGATTTCCACAGCGTTTTTTTCAAATTTTGATTTTGCCATAACCTACAAACTATAACACAAAAACTGGATTTTTCTCTTTCATATGAAAATTATCGTCAATATGGTTCCAACGTGTCTTGTTTCACAGAAATCCGACTTATATCGGACTCTGTATATCCAGTTGAAGTTCAAAATTCGAATTTACGAACTGCACGCCATTTTCAAGCTCGATTTATAATTATATAAATATATAAAGTTCGAACTTCGTTTTAAATAACGAATTAAATATTAAATTCCATTAATATTTCCAATATAATATTTGAAATAAATTAATTAAATTAAATATCCGACGGCCAAAAACACGGGTCGTTACATTCTTCCCCCCTTAAAATAATTTCGTCCTCAAAATTGCTAAGGTAAGAAAGAACGTTATAAACCCATAAATTTTCAAATCTAAATTTATTTTTAATCAAAAATCAATTCAATACTTCGAATAAATATTTTCAAAAATATCGAAATTTTCTAACACCTTAAATTTCCGAAAAATTTCGCCATCACCACCTCTGCATGGCTCAATCGGTACAACTCCAACTCGCCTTTCTAGGCCTTCTCCAATCCAAAAGAAAATAAAACAGCCAAGCGGCTTGCCAAATAGGCTCATAAATCTCCAAACTCATATAAAAGTAAACGTGTACCTTTTTGTCGGGCATATCATTTACCCTTTCCATCTGCTACCCTGTCAGTATATACAAATGCATTCCCAGACAAAATTCCAATTTTACCCTCAGAACCAAATCCTTTATGCGTCCAAGCCAAATCCCATTCTTAACTCAATTTCCATCCATTATCAATTTCACATCTTAACTTACCAGTCTGATACCATTTCAGATTCTTGTCTCCCAATTCGAAAACTGATCCTACTTGATATATCATATCCTGATTCAATTTCCAGTAAATTGGTTTCAATTCGATTTATATTTGCTTTCCCAGTTTCTATTTAATTCTGCCTTTGTTCAAACAATTTCCCTGGGAGTTTTTAAACAGTTCAGCTCTTTCAAAAATCAAATATTCCTTTTCAGGATTCAAAACAACTTGTTTCTCTCAAAGCAATTGAAAACACAATCTTTTGGTAGTAATCCATCACTTCGAACTCGGAAATGAAAACTGATGATGTCGCCAGCATCATCAGAGTTATTCCCTAGCTATCGAAGTGAGTTCAACACTATATCACTTATCAAAACCGTATTCAAACATTTTCATTTCGAAATCTATTTCAAAATATCCATCTCAATGATTGTAAAACAAATTAAAATCCCCAAGGATTTAAAATTCTTATATATCCAGTTCAAATCCATTTACAACACCTTTCCACATTTTTGGGAATTTTAATTCCAATTTTGATTTTAATTTCAGATTTAATAATTCTGCTTTTATATTATACGAATTCTAATTGGTTATTTATATAACCATTTCAATTATAACCAACCAACACATCCAATATATTATAATTTTTCCAATATTAACCATTCTTTTATATTAAAATATAGTTTGGGTAAATTTATTTCATTTACCCTCTTTCAAAATATACTACGTCGGTTTATCGTACTTGAGTGTTTAGAAACCCCTATCGATACAGTGGATCAAACTGATCGACCAGAACTCATAAACAACTCAGCCAATAAATATTCACAATATAAAACATTTTTTATAAAATCTACAAATACGTTCACTCATATATATACACTCAAACTCAATATAGGGTATTGCTAACCCCATCTATACTGAGTCACGCCACAGAGCCAAGGTAATCACTTAACCTTCAGCTCTGATACCACAGTAACGACCCAAGAATTTCCGGTCCTGGAAATCTACATAAATACTTTTACCGTAACTCATGCCGACCTTCCAAGCACCGAAAACACTGGATAGTTTTTAGAAAGAAATTAGAGGGTGAGATAAGAAAGAAAGAAATATTAGAATAGAAGAAGAAGAAACACCACAACACAGAGTCTCACATCGCAGCGGAACAAAATATAATACAGAAATAAATCTTTATTGAGGGCTTTAAAAATACTTACATTATCAGAGTACATCACACAATGGGACAGTTATATGATCTGTTTCCTTATACAACACGCAGCGGAATAGTAGCTATATGATATCATACGACTGAACTCTTCCAGCTCGCCTCTTCACAGCATTCGATAACCTGAACCTGTACACCCCGGCCTAACACAAGCATTTGCAAAACACTGGGTCAGTCTGGTGAACCAGAGTGAGAAAAACTCATACAGTATTAAGGGTATCATCCAATTATGATTTTAAAGTTCGAAATCATTTGGAAAGTAAAGGATAATCGTAAGACCAAATCCACACATAAACACGGACGGTTTTTACCTTACGATAACCCAAAACACTTTTGAAACCAATATCTTCTCTGATATTATAATAATGTCTAAATACAAGTAAATTACAATCTAGTGGAACGCTTGCATCTCACGCTCCACATATATAGTATACAAACAAAACCGCGGGTGCTTATTGGAGATTGGATTCCGACCTTGACAAGGTATGGGACCACCTACCGATAGTGTATCTCTAGAGACAAATACACTGGGTTCAACAAGAACGTCTTGCAACCTGGCCCTCACACGACCGACCACTCATTTCGCTTGAGTGTATCGAATGCATATCACCGACGGTTGGGATCAGCAACCGTCTCCCGATAAGGGACAACATCGAAACATAGATTTTAGAAACAAATAGGATTTTCTCTAGATAGGTGATTATACACCCTAATGGAAGCGACCCACATAGCCATGCTGCCTGCCCGATTTTTGTCATTTCCCGGTTGATGAAGCTTGAGGCCAGAATTAACTTCTGATCATCTGGTCGTCATTCACTTTGAATGCCACATCGTCAGATCCGTCAGATATCACTAATTGACGTCCACAAAAATACTCTAGCTAGAAGCTAAGAGAACGGCGATTTCCCCGCCAACAACTATAGCACGTTTGAAGAAAATCAACGTACGTGATCCTTTGGAAATACTCTGTCAGACATCCGTCCATACAAGTCATCCAGGAACAGGATGAACCGAAGGCACTCTCCTACCGCATCCATATAGGAATCACCCCACGGATCAGTAGCGAGAAGTCCTTGCAACCCGTAGATTCCAACCACAACATAATCCCAGCTTATGTCTACTTGCCAGGCAGAGAATATTAGTGGTTCTTCCGTTTATGAAAGTCCACGGCCTTCAATGCTCCATCTCGATCATCTTCTGATCTCTTCACATATTTGTTGGTCGGAATGGTTTTCGAATTTAAATTCGATCCCGGTCTTTCCATACCAACAATCGTATTGGACAGATTTGATAGTCGGTGATTTAACTATCAAAATATACAGTGTTTCAATCATGACACTCCAATGAGTTCACTGGTTAAGTATTCAACATCACTTGACCTTTTAATTAAACAAATTTATTTACTTCTGTTTAATTAAAACATCTAACTCTTTTAATATTTTAAAAATAAGATACTTGATTCTTATATACTAACGTTCTCCAAATTTACACCAAACATTCACTATTATTTCGCTAATGGGAATAATAGATTTTCACTAACCTTTCTTACGATTACCAACTAATACCATCTTCAGATAATCATGATGTTGTTCAAGTTGGGGTATTTTAATTACCTCTCAGACCTTGATCAAACAACGTTCTTATCCTCAGATAAATATCAGTTGTAATCCAAACACCAAAATTCCATTCCAACTCAAAACAATTCCATTATAACTTGAATTTGGTTACACAACCTTATAACCCACTTCTTTAACTTGATTTACTTATTTCCAATCTCCTTCCAAATCTATTCGACCATTCTCCACTTGGGAAATCCTATTTCAATTCTTCCCTTTTCATTTGATTTAAATTTCACTTCGATTACCTTTGAAAAGTAATTTTCTAAATTATTTAAAATATAATTTACTTCGATTATAAACTACTTCAGTAGTTAAGGCTTTAGTAACTAAAGCAAATAGTAAACCCTTTTAAAACCTTATCGAAATTTAAACAATACTCAGCAAAACACATTAATTTGATAATCAACCCCAATTCAAAACGGTAGATTAAATTCACTTAAACCGCAGTTATTCCACTAACATATTCCAATTAATTCTCTCTTTAAATTAATTAAAAATATAATTAATTTAAATAAATTCCATAAATTGTTCTCTTTACACAACAATTATCAAAGTTTAACCACTCGCTTCATTTTCTTATCCTCCTACTTGCAAATCTGATTAACGTCAGCGTTTACTTTGTAAAATAAATTAATAACCAATCAAAGTCTTAAATAAATAAAATATCTATTTCACTTTAATAACTTTTATTCAAAATAATATATTTCAAATTCAACTTCAGTTAAAAAATAAATTTTATAACTTCAGTTCTATCGGCTCACCTGACGGTGAATCACCATCTATAACCTGATTGATTATAAAGGCCATACTCTGCCAAACACTTAACCAATATCACCCATTGGTTTAGACCAAACAGATGTTGAATATTCAATCAATAATCAACCATCAAATCAATAACACAAACAGATCAGTTCATATATGATAATATGAAAATAAATAATACATTTTGAGGGATCCGGTTGGGTCTCTCCAACCTGTTCTTCCCTGTAATCACAATGGTTATCTCTAGCCAGACAATTCAATTCCAACTAACAGATAAAAATAAATAACGACCAACCAACCAATTTGCAAACAGTTCAAACAATTTAAATGATTTAAACACGTTTATATGTAAACGTGACCAACCAAGGTGAGTTACCTTTATTGGGACCAATCGTTAAAAATAACGATTTGGTATTTCACTGAAATTACAGTTTAATTTCATCAGTTAAATCAACAAATAAATGTATAACAAGCAACCATCAGCAAGTAGAGCACACAAAATAAAAAAAAACCCAATTTATATAAAATATAAATGGGAAAAACTGAGTGAGTTTAACTCACCTTGATTCCATTTGGCGTCAAAACAGTCCGATTACAGTTAAACAAAACAGTCGTTTTCATTTAACTGTAAATCCTCCCTGTATCCAGATCTGTCCAGATTAGCTCCATAACATTTGAGCTTGTCGCCACGATCGTAACAAAATCTGTTTGGGTCCATTCTGTTAATGTAACAAGAAGTTACTAACATTATCGTTATACGGTTTTTTTTAAATTAAAACTAATTCCTTAATTAACATTTGTTATTAATCAAATTATGATTAAAACTTAATAAGGCATGTTGTTCTCGACCTTTTATTTCCCAAGACAACAGTTTGTTTAATTCAGATTCCATAAGCACAAATCATCCATGTTTAAACCCTAACGATATAATTAAAATTTTAATTCATTAATTAAAGGTTTAAGTTAACTAATTTATAACATCATAACAGTTTAAAATTGTCGAGCCTGGTCAATTTCAGATAGTTGAAAATCTGGGTGCCAACTAGATGTAATACTTATTTAAATTAATCCCTAGTTTTACCAACCATAAAACTAATATATTGACCACGTTAGGTAAAGAAAAATGGCCAGTCCTTGTTCTACTTCTGCACTTGGTTTGTTTAAACTCCCATGTCCTAACGGAAATCACTAATTTACTAACTAATTCATTTCAATTAGGCCTCTAATTATAAGTAAGCATATGGAAAAATTTTAGCGCACTGTATATATTATAAACGAATGATTAGGCCGGAAATAACTTGTTCTCCTTCTACCTGATGATTTCTAACATGGCCAACTCCCTTTAATCCTTCCCTACGCGTTGACTTGGCTCACGTTTTGACCAGTTTCTTTGTTAACTCCCAGAAGACCAAAACAGGTTATGCCCCTTTGAAAATAAACCTCCCTTTCTATTCGTTCTTTATTCCAGTACCAAACCTTTTCACCTTTGTTCTCTGTTCAAAGACCGGCACCGCTCCAAGCCTTTTCCCCATCTGACCGTGCTGGCGAAAGCGCCTGACGTCGCTTCCCCTTCGACAAAAGCCCCGACCTTCCTAGCATCATCGTTCGTCAGCAGTTCCTGGATAACCGCAAGTGACTTCGACGTTGATTATGGCCGCCTCGGTCATCAGTTTCTGATCGCCGCCGTTCAAACTAACGGCCTCGAAGAGTTGAAGAAGATTATAGTTAGGGACTGGTTTGATTGCTGAACGGATTTCGAATGAATTGGGGAGGAAGTTTTGAATTATGATGATCGTTAATTTCAAGTGTGTGATGGCAGAAACTTGCGTTGACTACAGCTTTGTGTTTGACGGAAAAATTAGGGTTGTGGTGGCCTTTCATAGAGAGGGATGATTATTATATTATTTTCACGAAACTTACCGGTGAAGTAGTTGATAAAAACCACTATAAACGATCTTTGTCTACTGATAAAAAAGCTAATCTTAATGTAAAAAGTTATTCCGGACCCAATGGAACAAGTTTCGTCGAAATCCGAGGTCGTATGAAAAAATTTCCTTTATAAAAGCAGAAATAAACACGCGTTTAATTTTTCCACGGTCACTAGATAAATCAAATCAACTTGCAACCTTCAGATCCTACAATAACTTTTCAATACGAACCCAACGGCAACAGTTTCGTCGCATTCTGAGACTGTTTCCCCAGTAGGCTATTTTTACCGCGTACCGCAATACCCTTTTTAACGCCAAATTATCCGATCTCTAAAAATAACAAACTATATACTTATCCTGACTCTAATCGACGATACGAACTCAATGGGACGGTTTCGCGGTCTAAAAATAACAAGCTATAGAAAATGAACGGGCGTTTATAGCTATCGTGGTCACATACGACATCGGTTTTCCATGCCATTCACCACCGTATTCTAAATTAACGTTACGGTCCCAATGAAACTGATTTCGTCGAAATCCGAGTTCATTTGCAAAATGGTCATTTTAAAGGTCGATATTTTAATAACGATTTCCACAGCGTTTTTTTTCAAATTTTGACTTTGCCATAACTTACGAACTATAACACGATAACTGGATTTTTCTCTTTCATATGAAAATTATCGTCAATATGGTTCCAACGTGTCTTGTTTCACAGAAATCCGACTTATATCGGACTCCGTATATCCAGTTGAAGTTCAAAATTCGAATTTACGAACTGCACGCCATTTTCAAGCTCGATTTATAATTATATAAATATATAAAGTTCGAACTTCGTTTTAAATAACGAATTAAATATTAAATTCCATTAATATTTCCAATATAATATTTGAAATAAATAAATTAAATTAAATATCCGATGGCCAAAAACATGGGTCGTTACATTCTTTCCCCCTTAAAATAATTTCGTCCTCGAAATTGCTAAGGTAAGAAAGAACGTTATAAACCCATAAATTTTCAAATCTAAATTTATTTTTAATCAAAAATCAATTCAATACTTCGAATAAATATTTTCAAAAATATCGAAATTTTCTAACACCTTAAATTTCCGAAAAATTTCGCCAGCGCCTCCTCTGCATGGCTCAATCGGTACAACTCCAACTCGCCTTTCTAGGCCTTCTCCAATCCAAAAGAAAATAAAACAGCCAAGCGGCTTGCCAAATAGGCTCATAAATCTCCAAACTCTTATAAAAGTAAACGTGTACCTTTTTGTCGGGCATATCATTTACCCTTTCCATCTGCTACCCTGTCAGTATATACAAATGCATTCCCAGACAAAATTCCAATTTTACCCTCAGAACCAAATCCTTTATGCGTCCAAGCCAAATCCCATTCTTAACTCAATTTCCATCCATTATCAATTTCACCTCTTAACTTACCAGTCCGATACCATTTCAGATTCTTGTCTCCCAATTCGAAAACTTATCCTACTTGATATATCATATCCTGATTCAATTTCCAGTAAATTGGTTTCAATTCGATTTATATTTGTTTTCCCAATTTCTATTTAATTCTGCCTTTGTTCAAACAATTTCCCTAGGAGTTTTTAAACAGTTCAGCTCTTTCAAAAATCAAATATTCCTTTTTAGGATTCAAAACAACTTGTTTCTCTCAAAGCAATTCAAAACACAATCTTTTGGTAGTAATCCATCACTTCGAAGTCGGAAATGAACACTGATGATGTCGCCAGCATCATCAGAGTTATTCCCTAGCTATCGAAGTGAGTTCAACACTATATCACTTATCAAAACCGTATTCAAACATTTTCATTTCGAAATCTATTTCAAAATATCCATCTCAACGATTGTAAAACAAATTAAAATCCCCAAGGATTTAAAATTCTCATATATCCAATTCAAATCCATTTACAACACCTTTCCACATTTTTGGGAATTTTAATTCCAATTTTGATTTTAATTTCAGATTTAATAAATCTGCTTTTATATTATACGAATTCTAATTGGTTATTTATATAACCATTTCAATTATAACAACCAACACATCCAATATATTATAATTTTTCCAATATTAACCATTCTTTTATATTAAAATATAATTTGGGTAAATTTATTTCATTTACCCTCTTTCAAAATATACTACGTCGGTTTATCGTACTTGAGTGTTTAGAAACCCCTACCGATACAGTGGATCAAACTGATCGACCAGAACTCATAAACAACTCAGCCAATAAATCTTCACAATATAAAACAATTTTTATAAAATCTACAAATACATTCACTCGTATATATACACTCAAACTCAATATAGGGTATTGCTAACCCCATCTCTACTGAGTCACGCCACAGAGCTAAGGTAATCACTTAACCTTCAGCTCTGATACGACTGTAACAACCCAAGAATTTCCGGTCCTGGAAATCTACATAAATACTTTTACCGTAACTCATGCCGACCTTCCAAGCACCGAAAACACTGGATAGTTTTTAGAAAGAAATTAGAGGGTGAGATAAGAAAGAAAGAAATATTAGAATAGAAGAAGAAGAAACACCACAACACAGAGTCTCACATCGCAGCGGAACAAAATATAATACAGAAATAAATCTTTATTTAGGGCTTTAAAAATACTTTCAGTATCAGAGTACATCACACAATGGGACAGTTATATGATCTGTTCCCATATACAACACACAGCGGAATAGTAGCTATATGATATCATACGACTGAACTCTTCCAGCTTGCCTCTTCACAGCATTCGATAACCTGAACCTGTACACCCCGGCCTAACCCGAGCATTTGCAAAACACCGGGTCAGTCTGGTCAACCAGAGTGAGAAAAACTCGTACAGTATTAAGGGTATCATCCAATTATGATTTTAAAGTTCAAAATCATTCGGAAAGAAAAGGATAATCGTAAGAACAAATCCACACATAAACACGGACGGTTTTTACCTTACGATAACCCAAAACATTTTTGAAACCAATATCTTCTCTGATATTATAATAATGTCTAAATATAAGCAAATAACAATCTAGTGGAACGCTTGCATCTCACGCTCCACATATATAGTATACAAACAAAACCGCGGGTGCTTATTGGAGATTGGATTCCGACCTTGACAAGGTATGGGACCACCTACCGATAGTGTATCTCTAGAGACAAATACACTGGGTTCAACAAGAACGTCTTGCAACCCGGCCCTCACACGACCGACTACTCATTTCGCTTGAGTGTATCGAATGTATATCACCGACGGTTGGGATCAGCAACCGTCTCCCGATAAGGGACAACAACGAAACATAGATTTTAGAAACAAATAGGATTTTCTCTAGATAGGTGATTATACACCCTAATGGGAGCGACCCACATAGCCATGCTGCCTGCCCGATTTTTGTCATTTCCCGGTTGATGAGGCTTGAGGCCAGAGTTAACTTCTGATCATCTGGTCGTCATTCACTTTGAATGCCACATCGTCAGATCCATCAGATATCACTAATTGACGTCCACAAAAATACTCTAGCTGGAAGCTAAGAGAACGACGATTTCCCCGCCAACAACTATAGCACGTTTAAAGAAAATCAACGTACGTGATCCTTTGGAAATACTCTGTTAGACATCCGTCCATACAAGTCATCCAGGAACAGGATGAACCGAAGGCACTCTCCTACCGCATCCATATAGGAATCACCCCACGGATCAGTTGCGAGAAGTCCTTGCAACCCGTAGATTCCAACCACAACAGAATCCTAGCTTATCTCTACTTGCCAGGCAGAGAATATTAGTGGTTCTTCCGTTTATGAAAGTCCACGGCCTTCAATGCTCTATCTCGATCATCTTCTGATCTCTTCACGTATTTGTTGGTCGGAATGGTTTTCGAATATAAATTCGATCCCGGTCTTTCCATACCAACAATCGTATTGGACAGATTTAATAGTCGGTGATTTAACTATCAAAATATACAGTGTTTCAATCATGACACTCCAATGAGTTCACTGGTTAAGTATTCAGCATCACTTGACCTTTTAATTAAACAAATTTATTTACTCCTGTTTAATTAAAACATCTAACACTTTTAATATTTTAAAAATAAGATACTTGATTCTTATATACTAACGTTCTCCAAATTTACACCAAACATTCACTATTATTTCGCTAATGGGAATAATAGATTTTCACTAACCTTTCTTACGATTACCAACTAATACCATCTTCAGATAATCATGATGTTGTTCAAGTTGGGGTATTTTAATTACCTCTCAGACCTTGATCAAACAACGTTCTTATCCTCAGATAAATATCAGTTGTAATCCAAACACCAAAATTCCATTCCAACTCAAAACAATTCCATTATAACTTGAATTTCGTTACACAACCTTATAACCCACTTCTTTAACTAGATTTACTTATTTCCAATCTCCTTCCAAATCTATTCGACCATTCTCCACTTGGGAAATCCTATTTCAATTCTTCCCTTTTCATTTGATTTAAATTTCACTTCGATTACCTTTGAAAAGTAATTTTCTGAATTATTTAAAATATAATTTACTTCGATTATAAACTACTTCAGTAGTTAAGGCTTTAGTAACTTAAGCAAATAGTAAACCCTTTTAAAACCTTATCGAAATTTAAACAATACTCATCAAAACACATTAATTTGATAATCAACCCCAATTCAAAACGATAGATTAAATTCACTTAAACCGCAGTTATTCCACTAACATATTGCAATTAATTCTCACTTTAAATTAATTAAAAATATAATTAATTTAAATAAATTCCATAAATTGTTCTCTTTACACAACAATTATCAAAGTTTAACCACTCGCTTCATTTTCTTATCCTCCTACTTGCAAATCTGATTAACATCAGCGTTTACTTTGTAAAATAAATTAATAACCAATCAAAGTCTTAAATAAATAAAATATCTATTTCACTTTAATAACTTTTATTCAAAATAATATATTTCAAATTCAACTTCAGTTAAAAAATAAATTTTATAACTTCAGTTCTATCGGCTCACCTGACGGTGAATCACCATCTATAACCCGATTGATTTTAAAGGCCATACTCTGCCAAACACTTAACCAATATCACCCATTGGTTTAGACCAAACAGATGTTGAATATTCAATCAATAATCAACCATCAAATCAATCACACAAATAGATCAGTTCATATATGATAATATGAAAATAAATAATACATTTTGAGGGATCCGGTTGGGTCTCTCCAACCTGTTCTTCCCTGTAATCACAATGGTTATCTCTAACCAGACAATTCAATTCCAACTAACAGATAAAAATAAATAACGACCAACCAACCAATTTGCAAACAGTTCAAACAATTTAAACGATTTAAACACGTTTATATGTAAACGTGACCAACCAAGGTGAGTTACCTTTATTGGGACCAATCGTTAAAAATAACGATTTGGTATTTCACTGAAATTAAACACAGTTTAATTTCATCAGTTAAATCAACAAATAAATGTATAACAAGCAACCATCAGCAAGCAGAGAACACAAAATAAAATAAAAAACCAATTTATATAAAATATAAATGGGAAAAATTGAGTGAGTTTAACTCACCTTGATTCCATTTGGCGTCAAAACAGTCCGATTACAGTTAAACAAAACAGTCGTTTTCATTTAACTGTAAATCCTCCCTGTATCCAGATCTGTCCAGATTAGCTCCATAACATTTGAGCTTTTCGCCACGATCGTAACAAAATCTGTTTGGGTCCATTCTGTTGATGTAACAAGAAGTTATTAACATTATCGTTATACTTTTTTTTAAATTAAAACTAATTCCTTAATTAACATTTGTTATTAATCAAATAATGATTAAAACTTAATAAGGCATGTTGTTCTCGACCTTTTATTTCCCAAGACAACAGTTTGTTTAATTCAGATTCCATAAGCACAAATCATCCATGTTTTAACCCTAACGATATAATTAAAATTTTAATTCATTAATTAAAGGATTAAGTTAACTAATTTATAACATCATAACAGTTTAAAATTGTCGAGCCTGGTCTATTTCAGATAGTTGAAAATCTGGGTGCCAACTAGATGTAATACTTATTTAAATTAATCCCTAGTTTTACCAACCATAAAACTAATATATTGACCAAGTTAGGTAAAGAAAAATGGCCAGTCCTTGTTCTACTTCTGCACTTGGTTTGTTTAAACTCCCATGTCCTAACGAAAATCACTAATTTACTAACTAATTCATTTCAAATAGGCCTCTAATTATAAGTAAGCATATGGAAAATTTTTAGCGCACTGTATATATTATAAACGAATGATTAGGCCCGAAATAACTTGTTCTCCTTCTACCTGATGATTTCTAACATGGCCAACTCCCTTTAATCCTTCCCTACACGTTGACTTGGCTCACGTTTTGACCAATTTCTTTGTTAACTCCCAGAAGACCAAAACCGGTTATGCCCCTTTGAAAATGAACCTCCCTTTCTATTCGTTCTTCATTCCAGTACCAAACCTTTTCACCTTTGTTCTCTGTTCAAAGACCGGCACCGCACCAAGCCTTTTCCCCATCTGACCGTGCTGGCGCAAGCGCCTGACGTCGCTCCCCCTTCGACGAAAGCCCCGACCTTCCTAGCATCATTGTTCGTCAGCAGTTCCCGGATAACCGCCAGTGACTTCGACGTTGATTATGGTCGCCTCGGTCATCAGTTTCTGATCGCCGCCGTTCAAATTAACGGCCTCGAAGAGTTGAAGAAGAGTATAGTTAGGAACTGGTTTGATTGTTGAACGGATTTCGAATGAATTGGGGAGGAAGTTTCGAATTATGATGATCGTTTATTTTAAGTGTGTGATTGCAGAAACTTGCGTTGACTACAGCTTTGTGTTTGACGGAAAAATTAGGGTTGTGGTGGCCTTTTATAGAGAGGGATGATTATTATATTATTTTCACGAAACTTACCGGTGAAGTAGTTGATAAAAACCACTATAAACGATCTTTGTCTACTGATAAAAAAGCTAATCTTAATGTAAAAAGTTATTCCGGACCCAATGGAACAAGTTTCGTCGAAATCCGAGGTCGTATGAAAAAATTTCCTTTATAAAAGCAGAAATAAACACGCGTTTAATTTTACCACGGTCACTAGATAAATCAAATCAACTTGAAACCTTCAGATCCTACAATAACTTTTCAATACGAACCCAACGGCAACAGTTTCGTTGCATTCTGAGATTGTTTCCCCGGTAGGCTATTTTTACTGCGTACCGCAATACCCTTTTTAACGCCAAATTATCCGATCTCTAAAAATAACAAACTATATACTTATCCTGACTCTAATCGACAATACGAACTCAACGGGACGGTTTTGCGGTCTAAAAATAACAAGCTATAGAAAATGAACGGGCATTTATAGTTATCGTGGTCACATACGACATCGGTTTTCCATGCCATTCACCACCGTATTCTAAATTAACGTTACGGTCCCAATGAAACTGATTTCGTCGAAATCCGAGTTCGTTTGCAAAATGGTCATTTTAATGGTCGATATTTTAATAACGATTTCCACAGCGTTTTTTTTTTCAAATTTTGATTTTGCCATAACTTACAAACTATAACACGAAAACTGGATTTTTCTCTTTCATACGAAAATTATCGTCAATACGGTTCCAACGTGTCTTGTTTCACAGAAATATGACTTATATCGGACTCTGTATATCCAGTTGAAGTTCAAAATTCGAATTTACGAACTTCACGCCATTTTCAAGCTCGATTTATAATTACATAAATATATAACGTTCGAACTTCGTTTTAAATAACGAATTAAATATTAAATTCCATTAATATTTCCAATATAGTATTTAAAATAAATAAATTAAATTAAATATCCGACGGCCAAAAACACGGGTCGTTACAATTTATTTCGCCATAAATTCAAACGAGCTTCATTCTACTCCCAGTTAGTCCAATTTTGTAGTCGTCGTCCATACGATCCTAACGCGACAAACGGTTCCTCAATCTGATGTCGTATGGCCAAGTTTTGACTGTTTAAAGTTAGTATGCATTTTATATCAAATAAAAACATGGATTTAAATTTATAATGGGCCTCTACCCTTTTCACTTTCTTCGGTCCATCTTCCTCAATAATCAAACCCGCGTGGCCTCTTCTCCCCCACTCCATACACAACCAACTCCAACCTGTATCCTCCCCCATTACCACACGTCTGAGTCCACCTAACTCCATCTCCACTTCACTGAATCGCCTGAAACCACCGCCAATCTTCACCTCATCCGAATCTCCATCTCCCTAACCCATTAACGTCGAACTCGAACCATCCTCACCAAATCCAACGAAGGCATCCACGCACGAAACTACAGAGGTCATCGACCTCAAAATATGCCGAACATCCCAAAAGAATGCACACAACCTCCATTTTCCTTTCTCATTCCGAAAACACAATCAAATCGAGCTATAACTTCTTCTATTGCTCAGAAAATCAAACCCTAGAAACACTGCTAGTTTCGAATGTCCCAGAATATCCATCGCAACCAATAAAACTAACACAGAAATGAAGAGGGGGACTAAAGAAGCTCAAATATCCTTGTTTGGAGATTTAAGGAATTTGTTTGGATTTTATTTTGAGTTTACTAACCATGATTTTTCTTTGAGAAGGAAACAGCCGACGACTGGGTTTGTTTGACCAAATTGAAAGTGATTTAGGGTTAGAAAAGTGTTAAGGGTATTTTATAGGGTGGTTTTATATTTTAATATTATTATTTTATATTTTATTTTGGCCAATATCTCATTTATTTGCCTTTTAAAAATCCGCATGATCACATAATATATCTAAAAATCATGGAAATTGACATGTAACTAGAGTTTGACATTACGGTCCCAAGGAAACTGGTTTCGTCGAATTCCGACTTTGTATGCTCACACAGCATATTTTTAACCGTCAAAATACTGACTGTCTTTCACTCTAAAAATACATACGGCCACACATTGACTTCAAAAATCATAAAAACTGAAATGTAGCAATAATATAATATTGCGGATCCAACAAAATTGGTTTCTTCGAATTCTGAGGTCGTTTGCAAAACTGGCTATTTTTAAAGCTCTAAATAACCCTTTTAAATATATAAATATATTCAAAAATAATTAAATTTAATATTTATAAATAAATATTATCATATATATTCACAACAGAATATCATACAGCTCCACTGTGATTTATAACTCGATATTCCAAATCTGGGTCAACCCGATATTCAATTTATATTGAAATTACTTTTTAAAATATAAATAATTCCTTTATAAATTATAAAGGAATTCCACGGCGACTTTTCTAAAATTTGATTTGGACATAAATCAAAATCTACACGACGAAATCCTGATTTTTCTCTTCCACTAGAAAAATATACTTCACCAGCTCCTAACGTTTCTTGTTTCACAGAAATCCGGCTTAAAACGAATCTTGTACCTTCAATTGAAGTTAAAATCGCCAAATCGCGAACTACCGCGCCATTTCAAGCTCGATTTTAATTATAATATAATTATACGTTCAAACTTCGTTCAAATAATATATTCCTTATTCTAATTCAATTCTAAACTGAATTAAATATAACAGATGATCCAGTTCACACCATATTGTGAATTCCACTATTTCTGACTATTTCAGAAATTAAATATATTATTATATTATTATTTTAATTAAATATTCAATATTATTTAATTAAACAGACCTTTAAATTACCCAACCATTATTTTAAATAATTAAATTAATTAATTATTCGACCGAAAAATACGGGTCGTTACATTCTTCCCCACTTAAAATAATTTCGTCCTCGAAATTGCAAAGGTAGAAGACAAACTCTATCGACTAGTTAGAACTTATTTGTTCACTTCTTAACTTCAATCTCAACTGAACCAATTTAATTTTAATTAAAATATTAATTAATCCTTATCAATGAAAAATTTAAAAAATCCTAAAAATTTTCTAACGCCTTAATTTTTTGAAAAATTTCGCCAGCACCTCATTTGTACTAGTCAGTACGTCAAACCACCACTCGCCTCTCTAGGCCATCTCCATCCCAAAAGAAAATCAAACAGCCAAGCGGCTTGCCAATTCGGCTCATAAATCTTATATCCAATAGAAATATAAACTTGTACCTTTTTGTCGGCATATCATTATATCCTTTCCACATGTTATCAATTCAGCGGATACAAGAGTCATCCCAATCAAATTCCAATTTGCTTTTATCCACAACACAACCATTCGCTTATATCCAAGCCAAATATCATTTCAACTCGAGTTTCTTCTCGATTCCTAACTCTTAACTTGATTATCACATTACACTTCAAATTTGAATCTCACAATCCAATTTGTCTTGATATCATTCTAATTCAATCTCACTTACTGCTTTACTGGCTTTACTTTAATTCAAATTTGCTTTCACAAATTTCTGTTAAATTTGTTTTTAATTCAAACAGTCTTTCCCTGGGAATTTTTAAACAGTTTACTCTTTTCAAAAAATCAAATTTTCCTTTTTGAAGTTCAACACAACTTGTCTTACCCAAAACAAATTTAAAATAGTATCTCTGGTAGTAATTCGTCACTTACAACTCGAAAATAAATACTGATGATGCAGCTGTCATCATCAGAAACTATTTTCCAACGATCGAAGTGAGTTCAATACTATAAAACCATTTCTAAACATTTTCACTTTGAAATTCATTTCAAAATATAATTCAAACTGCTTGTAAAACAATTTAAAATCTCCGAGGATCTTAAATTTTCCTTATTTTTTATCCAAATCCATTTACAAAGAATTTTAATTCAATTTCTGGTTTAAATTTCAGATTTATCTCATCTGATTTCACGTATTTCACTTATATGAATTCTGAATGGTTATTTACATAACCATTTAATTTATAATCTTACTCGATTATAATAACAACCAATATATCCAATATATTATAATTTTGATATATATATCTCCTTTATATCAAGATATACCTTGGGTAAACTTATTTTAATTAACCCTCTTTTCAAAACATATCATGTTGACCCATCGTATTCGAGTGTTTATAAACTCCTACCGATAGAGTGGATCAAACTGATCGACCAGAACCCATAAACAACTCAACCAATGAATCTCCACAATATAAAACCACTTTATATCAAATTACAAATACGCGCTCATATATATACACTCACACTCAATCTAGGGTATTACTAACCCTATCTCTATCGAGTCACGCCACAGAGCCATGGTAGTTATTAACTTAAGCTCTGATACCAACTGTAACGACCCGAAAAAAGGCGATCTTGATTATCCGATATACAACACATATTGAACATCAAGAGTCGAAAATACCGGAAGGTTAATGGAAGAAATTAGAGGGCGAGGAAAGATAAGATAGAAACTTAGAATAAAAGAAGAAGAATAACACAACATCAGAGTAACACGAACCTCACAGCGGAACGGACAACATATAATAGATAACATATCTTTGAAATATAAATCTTTACTTGAATATACAAATCATTTTCAAAGTACAGCACTTACAACACAGCAGAAATAAACAATAGCTATATGGTTCTGAATCCTCCTGCTCCAGCTCTTCAAGTATCTGTAAATCCCGACTACCTGACTGCCCGTACAAAATTGGGCAACCAAGAGTTTAGGGAAAACAAAACAAAATAAACTCTGTGTCAGTCATGGGACTGGTGTGAGTAAAACATTTTAAAACAGTTTGAACAAGTAAACGATATCTCATAAGACCACGCCGTATAACGGAACGGTTTTTTCCCTTATGAGAATCCAAAATATCTTTATATCAAAAACCTTTTGATATTATAATAATGTCTATCAACCACAATATAATAATCATCTAGTAGAAACGCTTTCATCTCACGTTCTACATATATAGTGTACAATCAAAACCGTAAACACGTATTGGGTAATGGATTTCCAACTATGACAAATGGAACCACATTTCGCTAGTGTACCTCTAGAAAGGAATACACTGGGTTCAATAAGAACATCTTGCAACCCGGCCACACATGACCGACCACTCATTTCGCTTGAGTGTATCGAATGTATATCACCAACGGTTGGGATCAGCAACCGTTTCTTGAATGGGATAGCATCAACAATAGATTTTTAGAAGTAAATGAAACTCTAAATCAGGTGATTATACACCCTAATAGGTGCGATCTACATAGCCATGTTGCCTGCCCGATTTCTGTCAATTACCGGATGCGAGGCTAGAAGCTACGCTTATCTTTTAAATATCATATCTTCATTCACTTAGATTGTCACATCGTCATACCCGCCAAATCCAAATTGATTTATCCAAAAATAACATGGGTATACAGCTAATAGAAACGAATTCCTCCACCACCAAACATGAGTACGTTTGAAGAGATCAACTTACATGATCTATTAAATATACTCTGTCAGACATTCTTCCATAAGGTCATCCTGGGACTGGACAAACCGAAGGCACTATTCAGTACAACCATCTTAGGCAATCTTTACATAAGATTTATACAACAGCCCTTGCACTTTACTATGTCTTCCATTATCTTTGACATATTTGATTCGCAACACTTATGCCAATACAGAGTGGTTCTTCGGATAATAATCCAACCGGTCTCTCCATATTAACAATGTTAAAATGGTCAAAACTTCGATAGTCCGTGATTTAACCATCAAAGAAAAACAGGTGTGCAAACAACGATATTATTTCCAAGTGGAAATTATATCGATCAATCATCATTTAATATTTATTTCTTTCGTTCATTAATTTACTTATCTCCTATTTCCATATATTCTAAATTTTTATTTTTCTATTATCAGAAAACATTTCTGATTCTTATTTGGAAAACACTTCCAAATCTCCTTCAAGATCAAACCTTACCATTCCTTAGTTAAGAAGGAAGTCAATCAAGTTGGGGTATAATTACCTCTCAGACCTTAATTGAACAACGTTTTAACTTCGAAATAGTCAAAGTTTATCTTCTAAACCTTTAACAAACTTCCTTACGTAACTCTCTTTCAAAAAATCTTTATTCGATAAATCCTCCCTTCGAATAACTATATTCGATAATCTCTCTTACGAATAACTAGATTCGATAACCTTTCTTCGAATAAACTATATTCGATTAACTCTATTCAATTAACTCTGTTGGACTAACTCTATTTGATTAACTCTATTTGATTTAGCTCTAATCGATTTACTCTTTTCACTTAACTCCTTTTGAATAAACTATATTCGATAACTCCTTTAACTCTATTCGAATATACTATACTCGATTAACTCCTTTAATTCTATTCGAATAAACTATATTCGATTAACTCCTTTAATTCTATTCGAATAAACTATATTCGATTAATTCTTTTCGAATAA
Source organism: Allium sativum (assembly GCA_030737875.1). Lineage (NCBI taxonomy): Eukaryota > Viridiplantae > Streptophyta > Magnoliopsida > Asparagales > Amaryllidaceae > Allium > Allium sativum. The sequence continues at coordinate 703,059,507 of CM060916.1, read as the reverse complement.
CTTATATTCGATTATCTCACTTCGAATAACTTATATTCGATTATCTCACTTCGAATAACTTACATTCGATAATTCTTCTCGAATGAACTATATTCGATTTCCCTTCTCTCGAATAAACTATATTCGATTACTCTTCTCTCGAATACACTATATTCGATAACTCTACTTCGAATAAGTGATATTCGACAACTCTACTCGATTAACTCCATTTGAATAACTCTACTTGTTTAACTCCATTTGAATAACTCTAACTGGTTAAGTCTAACTGATTAACTTTAACTCTAACTGGTTAACTCTATCCGCTCAACCCTAACTGATTAACTCTAACTGGTCAACTCTAACTGATTAATTCTAACTGGTTAACTCTCTTATTCGATCTTAACTTAACTTGATTAACTTCTATCGAATAACTAATATTCGATTTAACTCCATTCGCTTGACTCTAGATCGTAGCGATCACAATGGTTACGCCTGGTTCCCTCAGGAAACATCCGACCACCATAGGCTATCTGCAGCCCTGCGAATTACGCTAGCAGTCGTACGAAATGGCGACTCACTTGGATTAACTCTTATTCGAATAAATAATATTCGATTAGCTCAAATTGATTAACTCTCATTCGATTTACGCCTATTCGAAAAATTCCTATTTGATTTACTTTACTCGAATAACTAATATTCGATTAACTCCTTTGATTAACTCTATTTGATTAACTCTAGTTGGTTAATTCTAATTGGTTAACTATAACTCTAATCGATTATCTCTAACTGGTTAACTCTATTTATTTAGAAAATAAATATTTCCTTTCAATTCTATTTATTTAACGAATAAATACCTCCTTTTATCTCTTTCTATTTATTTAACAAATAATTATCTCCTTTTATCTCTTTCTATTTATTTCCTAAATAAATAACCCTTTTTCTTTTATTTATTTCCTAAATAAATAAATCCTTTTACTTTTATCTATTCCCTAAATAAATAAACAATCCCATTTAATCTATTTGTAAATGTTCTACAAATATTTCCTTTTTATCTCTATTCTATTTGTAAATGGTTTACAAATGTTTCTCTTTCTATTTTATTTGTAAATGGTTTACAAATATTTCTCTTTCTATTTTATTTGTAAATGGTTTACAAATATTTCTCTTTCTATTTTATTTGACAAATATTTTCCTTTATGTTTGTTTTACAATTATATTTCCTCTATATTTGATTTACAAATATATTTTCTCTATATTTGATTTACAAATATATTTTCTCTATATTTGATTTACAAATATATTTCTCTATATTTGATTTACAAATATATTTCTTTTTTTCCCAATCCTTTTTCTTTTATATATATAAAATCCATTGATTTTATATAAATAAATATTTTTCAAAATATACTTTGAAAAATCCCTTTTCTACATCCCAGTATTTCTTATGGTATTTAAAATACCAAAAACGGTGATCGATATCATTCAAACACATATAACCAACAACAGATTATATATCCCATCATATACACAATATATGAAAAACAAGAAATAAATGTTGAGGAATCCAGCTGGATTCCTCCAACCTGTTTACCTGCATCATAGATGTTAGACAATATGATTAACATCGATTTCATTTCGATATGAAATATTCTGATGAATAAAATCAATATTCGATTAACGATTTATATCGTTATCTATAATTTCAACCAACACATAAGCAATTCAACCAAACAGTTAACAGACAGCAATCAACAGATAACTATCAGTCCTAAGAATACGTTGTAAAAGTAGAACTGTTCAGAGTTGGTGAGTTTTACTCACATTGGCAGTTCATCGTTAAAGAACGATAAACTGTTTGTTTGATTTGAATCAAACAATTTATTTCGCCATAAATTCAAACGAGCTTAAATCCACTCCAAGTCAGTCCCATTTTGTAGTCGTCGTCCATACGATCCTAACGCGACAAACAGTTCCTCAATCTGATGTCGTATGGCAAAGTTATGACTATTTAAATTTAGTATGCATTTTATATAAAATAAAAACATGGATTTAAATTTATAATGGGCCTCTACCCTTTTTCCTTTCTTCGGCCAAACTTCCTCAATAATCAGACCCGTGTGGCCTCTTCTCCCCCACTCCATACACAGCCAACTCCAACCCATATCCTCCCCCATTACCACACGTTTGAATCCACCTAACTCCATCTCTCCTTCACTGAATCACCTGAAACCACCACCAATCTTCACCTCATCTGAATCTCCATCTCCCTAACCCATTAACGTCGAACTCGAACCATCCTCACCAAATCCGACGAAAGCATCCACGCACGCAACTACAGAGGTCATCGACCTCAAAATTCGCCGAACATCCCAAAAGAACGCGCACAACCTCCATTTTCCTTTCTCATTCCGAAAACACAATCAAATCGAGCTATAACTTCTTCTATTGCTCAAAAAATCAAACCCCAGAAACACTGCTAGTTTTGTATGTCCCGGAATATCCATCGCAACCAATAAAACTAACACATAAATGAAGAGGGGGACTAAAGAAGCTCAAATATCCTTGTTTGGAGATTTAAGGAATTTGTTTGGATTTTATTTTGAATTTACTAACCATGATTTTTCTTTGAGAAGGAAATAGCCGACGGCTGGGTTTGTTTGACCAAATTGAAAGTGATTTAGGGTTAGAAAAATGTTAAGGGCATTTTATAGGAAGGTTTTATATTTTAATATTATTATTTTATATTTTATTTTGGCCAATATCTCATTTATTTGTCTTTTAAAAATCCGCATGATCGCATAATATATCTAAAAATCATGGAAATTGACATGCAGCAAGAGTTTGACATTACAGTCCCAACGAAACTGGTTTCGTCGAATTCCAATTTCGTATGCTCACACAGCGTATTTTTAATCGTCAAAATACTGACTGTTTTTCACTCTAAAAATCCATATGGCCACACACTGACTTCAAAAATCACGAAAACTGAAATGTAGCAATAATATAATATTGTGGATCCAACAAAATTGGTTTCGTCCAATTCTGAGGTCGTTTGCAAAACTGGCTATTTTTAAAGCTCTAAATAACCCTTTTAAATATATAAATATATTTAAAAATAATTAAATTTAATATTTATGAATAAATATTATCGTATATATTTACAACAGAGTATCATACAACTCCACTGGGATTTATAACTCGATATTCCAAATCTGGGTCAACCCGATATTCGATTTATATTGAAATTCCTTTTTAAAATATAAATATTTCCTTTATAAATTATAAAGGAATTCCACAGCGACTTTTCTAAAATTTGATTTGGACATAAATCAAAATCTACACGACGAAATCCCGAATTTTCTCTTCCGCTAGAAAAATATACTTCACCAGCTCCTAACGTTTCTTGTTTCACAGAAATCCGGCTTAAAACGTATCATGTACCTTCAGTTGAAGTTCAAATCGCCAAATCGCGAATTGCCGTGCCATTTCAAGCTCGATTTTAACTAATATAATTATACGTTCAAACTTCGTTCAAATAATATATTCGTTATTCTAATTCAATTCTAAATTGAGTTAAATATCAAAGATGATCCAGTTCACACCATATTGTGAATTCCACTATATCTGACTATTTCAGATATTAAATATATTATTATATTATTATTTTAATTAAATTTTCAATATTATTTAATTAAATAGACCTTTAAATTACCCAACCATTATTTTAACTAAATAAATAAATAAATTATTCGACCGAAAAATACGGGTCGTTACACTCCACTTCCATTTCAACAAGCCAGACCCGCCTCCGATCCAAACTGCATCATCAAATCACCACACAAACTCCTACATCTTTTATAGTCTCCTACAACCAACATATGTAAAATAAAAAAACTAAACATATTTTTCCACTAAACAAGGACCAGATAAGAATCAAACATATTTTGCTACATCAGACGAACAAATAACCTAATTAGTAACCTAATCAAACAAAGGATGTTCCATTGTTGTTTTGCGATTAATGCCTAATGTTGTTTTACAAATATCCTAATCTAACTATGCCTTCATTTGACAAATAACTTAACCATCTACAAATTAAAAAAAACTAGCTTTTTGACAAAGAAATGATAATAAAACAGGAGATTGATATCCTAAAGGCACTACCATCAACTCTGTTCATTCCAACTGGGCATGTTCACTGAAACAAATCACTTACATACATTCTTCAAAGAAGACTTAAACTGTAAACGCTCCCCCAAAATGAACCTTTACCGCAGCCACAAATGTTATCAACTTAAAAGTGAATGAAACATACCTTTATTTAACTTCGACTATGAAACTAAAAGTTTTATTCCTTATGCTCGGTTTCCAATTTTATATTGTTAATTCTAAAGCAGCCTAGTGGCTTTAAAGAGCATTCAAGCCAGTAGCAACTGCCAAACATGAATGCTACTCCATTTCTACATACTTGTATCCATCACACCATCTTCAGCTTTTTTAAATTCTTCCATTCTCTTCACATTGCCTATGCAGGGAATATACCATTATTTACATATTTCTACAACTTGTTATAAATCTTTAAATAGCTAACACACATAGATGAAATACGAACATAAGCAAAATAAACATCCATGCCCATTGTGCATATGGTTAACTCAAAACACAAAGTTTTCATTACATGAAACTTACTAAATATAACAACTAAAAATTCATAGCTCAACTGCTCACTGCATTATGAAAAACTACAAAACACTACTATAGTATTCATTACGTTAAGCTCATGTTCTGACAATAGTGTCCCGTTTGGATATCATGAATCAGATTTAGCAGTTATAATTTTTTATTCTGAAGCAATACATGCTTGCTGTTGGACAAAGAAGAAAAATACACACAAGTATATTAATTATCAGTGATGCCATGGTCACTTACACTCTGATTGGAAATTGAATGGTAACTGAAGGATTTTGAACCAAATCCCTAAAACTTTAGGGTTTAATATTCTAATTATGTTTGAACAAATCATCTAAGAGTGGATCTTTCTATATAAATGAATAAGTTCCATTAATAAAAGAAATAACAATAAAACGGTTTTTAAAGATTAAAATATAGGGGTTTTTGTAAGGGGATAATTACCGCTAGAGGAAACAGAGAAACAACTTTTTGACTTCGAAGGATTTCTCGTTGGTGAAAAAACATGTATCCATTTTTACCTCAAATTACTCCTTTGAATAAGTAACTTCATAACCCCTCCTCAAATGCGTTGCAAACTCCACTACTCCTGCAAAGATTAACCTATCACCACAAAACATAGCCAAAATCTTTGCACAACAAGCCAAACACCATAAAACTTCCACAAATCACAAAACTTTGTTAAAATCAACAACTGCTCCATTTGACCATAAAACACACATGCAACCTACCTGAACTAAAACAATTTTCAGCAAACTAGTGTCACAGAATTGTGAACCCAAACTAAAACCCAGGAAAAAAAACTTAGATCGAACCACGGTTCCGCACCGTATTTTAAGAGAGATCGAACCAAGGTGAGCGTTTACAGTTTGACCCATATGGTCCAGGCCGTGCAATTATTTTAAGAGAGATGATTATTCTTTTTGCTTTGCGAACTTGGATGATTAGATCGAACGGAAGAATTTATTGATCGGAAAAAAAAGTAGGACGCAATGTATTTTTATTTGGACATGGGGAAATGGAACGAGCATATGAAGTGGCATTACGTTTTATTATTTAATGGAGGAAGGAGCGGAATTGAAACAAGCAGATGAACATGGATGAAAAAAAATGATGGTCAATGGAGGGAAATACGTGCGTTTGGAGCCAAATTTTCCAAAATAGAAGAGGCCAAATTTTTAGTTTGGATAGATATTCTGAATTGAATCCTAATTTTCAGTTTAGGTGGAAAAAGTATTACAACTGATAAAAAAGAGTTGTTAAAAATAGTCGTTTTTTACAGGTGATAAAAATAGTTGAAATGGACACTATTACATTTGATAAAAAGTAAAAGTTGTCAAAAATAAGAATTTATTACAAGTGGAAAAATAAATAGTTGCAATAGACATTTATTACAACTTACAAAATAAAAGTGTTGTTAAAAACAAGTTTATTACAACTTTTTGAATAAAACAGTTGTAAAAAACCACTACTACAACTACTACTTTGTGGCAGTTGTAAAATTATAGTTGTAATACGAGTTGCTTGACCAAATCCGTTCAATAAATAGATTCTTTTCTATTCTGTGGGTTTCTTTCTCTCTTGGCATATGCCGGTACCAAAACCCGGTATTTTTATTGTGGTGAGTTGAGAAAAACCTTGTGTTTTAGTGTATGTGTGTGTGCATATATGTGTGTGTGTGTATATATATATATTTATGCACTAGACCCATCATATTAAGTTGACCACTTGTGTATGCTGGACTTGCCGGGTGGTTCCGTGCAAACTTCTATCACAAGCTAAACTTAACCTAGTATCTTAATGTGATTATAAATTAAATTTTCCTAATTGGGCTTTACAACATTTGTCCTAGTAAATTTAAGAATTGTAACCATTAGACTTAATTACCAAATCCACTTTATTTTTTCCCAATCAACATTGACTACAATAGGTATTTATTTGTAGCCCTATTTATAGCTATCAATTATGTTAATTGCTACAATGATCAGCACAAATATATTTATTTAATACGAATTATATTTGTGTTTATGATTCCATAAATGAACATGTAACAACCCGGAATTTCAGAACCAATTTAAAATTTTAATTTAATCTATTTTATTGAAATTTGGATATAAATTGGTTATTTTTATTAGATGAAATTTGAGAATAATTTTAAAAATTAGTTTTAATGCTTTATTTGACTTAAAAGAAGCTCAGTAAAATAATTAATTCAATTTATAAGTATGAATTTAAGAATCGATACTTTAAAAGTTATATCGATCACTTGAAAAATGATCATTTTTGTAACAGTCTCGGAATTCGACGAAAGCATTTTTGTTGTATCCAGAATGTCGAAATATGTCGAGATTCTAATTTTTAAGTAAAACGTAGTTCGTATGTGAGAGAATGGTAAATAATCGTAAGCTGAAAATTCAATCAGTTTTCAGTTTAAGCTAAAAATATAGAGATTTTCCAAATGGTCTCCAAATTCGACACAGCTAAATTCATTGGAACCATAATTCCAAATTATAGCTAGATTCCAAAATTCATAATTTTTGGAGTTAAAGTGTGGTCGTGAGGTGAGACGAGAACGAAGTTTGCAATGTAGAATTAATACATTGACCAAACTAGTCAAATCATGAATAGTGCATACCCAATTAAAATTAGACAAAGGGCCTCTTCTCTCCTCTATTTGGCACTCCCTCCTTGAATGGTGCTTACATGACATGATAGGTGGATAATTGGATTTAATTAAAACCTAATGTTTCTTCCATTTGCTAAAAGAAGCTTAAGAGCTTATAAAAACACAAAAATGGAAACCCTCCTCCTTCTTTCTCCACCACCGCCGCCAGCTAGGGCTGCCCCACCTCTTTTCCGCTGTTATGCTACATTAGCAGGCGTCCCCCTCTAGGCCAGCGTGGCCGTGGGACCGTCATCCTCCTTAAAATCCCTTTATCCTCCTCCATTTAGCTAAAGTGGCTCCTTTACACCCTTAACCAAGTTTATACACCTCTAAGTACCTCTAAGTGACCCCACATGGCCATGAGGCACCCTGAAACCCCCGCCACACTCCTCCTCCTCGTTGTCCAAATCTGGTCAGCGGCTCCTGTGGGCCCCATGTGCCCGCAAATCCATAAAAATCGTAACTTTCCTTCGCATAACGTGTGTTAGTGTGTGTATGAGTGTGTGCAAGAAGTTTGGCCTTAATTCGAGTGGAAAAGGCGAGATTTTTCACTCATGGCAAGCGCATGAAGCGCCAACGGTGAAGTGTCACGATGTTGGAATGCTCAGGGTGAGATTTATCGTTTAGTTCATATAGTTTGTGTAGTTAAAATCATAGATATGTTGCAAAGTGTTTGGTTAACGTATATATGCGAATTTGTAAAGGTCATAACTTTTTCATACGAACTCGAAATTAGGCGATTCAAGATGCGTTGGAACCGTATCGACGAGAGCTTCGCAATGAAACTAATTTGGTCAGACTTGGAGCTTGTTGGAAATTTGGGTTAAATTAAACCCGTATTTAATTTAACTCAAAAGCGATTGTTATTATAATGATCAAAAATCTCGGTGAGAACTTCTATCTTAAATTAGTATATTAGAGTAGTTAGTTAGTTATGTATTTTAAGTTGCAAGTTAGAAATTGCATCATGTAGTTATATTGCCCCTTTTTGGAGTTCAACACATGAACTATTCACAAATCATTTGCATTAGAAGCATTGTATTAATATGTGACACTAGCATTTCATACTCCATGGATGGGCACTTGTGGTGCCGTAAATGGCATTGGATATTTGGGTATTTATTTATATATGACTATGGTGTGTGTGCATTGTATGCGAGTAATGATTCATTAAATAATTATTGTTGTTTGAAAACCTCGCACGGGTCTGGGGATGATAATTAACTCACATCTCCCTTGGATTTAATTGTGTGTCAATTGATTGATAGACTGTTATAAGCATTATTTAATTATTTAATGCTTATACAGTGGTAAATTGCACTCTGGATGTGAATTGAATGTGTAGTAGTTGTTTATCACTATTTTTGAATACATGCGATGTATGGAATCCATATAAATAAAATTTATATGGTAGTTGATTGAGTCTGATTTCAACTCAGAAATAACGAATATTTTAAATTAATATTCAGTGAAGAATCAAAATATGATTTTGATGTCCGATTTTGGATGGACACGAAAATATTGAAATATTCATAACTGAAATGAATATGAAGCCGAGTTAAGTAGATATACGCTATTTTATCTCGAAAGGATTTTTCTGTCGATTTTATAATGAATATCGAAAGGATTAGATTTCAGAATCTGATATTTTTAAAAATATTATCATTTTAATATTATAACGATATGGAATATTCAATTTTGATTTAAAATTGAAAAGGAAGTTGGAATCGTTTTTGAAACGAATTTATAAACATTTTATAAAACATATTTTGAATGGAAATCGATGAAATCAAAGGATAATAGTAAGACCAGCCCACATATAAACACGGATGGTTTTTACCTTACTATAACCCAAATCATTTTTGAAATCATAACTTATTCTGATATTATGATAATGTCTAAATACAAATAAATAACAATCTAGCGGAACGCTTGCATCTCACGCTCCACATATATATTATACAATCAAAACCGCGGGCGCTTATTGGAGATTGGATTCCAACTTGACAAGGTATGGGTCCACCTTCCGATTGTGTATCTCTAGAGGCGAATACACTGGGTTCAACAAGAACGTCTTGCAACCCGACCCTCATTTCGCTTGAGTTTATCGAATGTATATCACCGACGGTTGTGATCAGCAACCGCCTACCGAAAAGGGACAGCATCGAAATATAGATTAAAGAAGCAAAAGGAATTTCTCTAGATAGGTGATCATACACCCTAATGGGAGCGACCCACATAGCCATGCTGCCTGCCCGATTTTTTGTCATTTCCTGGTTGATGAGGCTTAAGGCTAGAATTTTCTTTTTAGTACATCTGGCCACCATTCACTTTGAATGACACCTCGTCAGATCTGCCAGATATCACTAATTGATGTCCATAAAAATACTCTGCGGTTAGCTAAGAGAAGGTGTACGGCCTTCTCCGCCATCAACAGAAATACATTTGAAGAAATCAACGTACATGACCCCTTTGGAAATACTCTGTCAGACACTCGTCCATACAAGTCATCCAGTAACAGGATGAACCGAAGGCACTCTCCTACTGCATCTCATATAGGAATCACCCAAGGATCAGTAGCGAGAAGACCATGTAATCCGTAGATTCCAACCACGACAGAATCACAGTTTATCTCTGCTTGCAAGGCAGAGAATCTTAGTGGTTCTTCCATTTATGAAGATCTACGGTCTTCAATGCTCCGTCTCGATCTTCTTCTAATATCTTCACGTATTTGTTGGTCGGAATGGTTTTCAAATATAAATTCGATCCCGGTCTTTCCATTCCAACAATCGTATTGGTCAGGTTTGATAGTCGGTGATTTAACTATCAAATAATAATAGTGTAAATAAAATAAGTTTGCTGATTCAGTACTTGGCATGACTTGGCCTCTTTAAAATATATTAAACGAATTTGTTAATAACTTATAAATCTTCCTATATATTCGAAACATTTTGTTTTATTCTAATTTTATCTTAACCAAACTATTTTCTATAGTTTAGAACATGTATATATATCTAACTTTCTATTTCCATTTCCATTGGAAATATCATTTTATTTTACAAAACCTTTTTCCACATTTCTTTAAATGATGGCATCACGATGTATATTTATAATATGACATATTTAATGGTATAAACCAAATGTCAAATTTACATAATTTAAAATCAAATATTCTAATTTGCCTTGTAACTAACATTTATACAAAACCTTGTACTCATTTCAATATTTCTCGTATGGAATAATTAACCAATTCCAACACTTTGCACTCACCACAAACGAATATCATTCCTTGATAATAGTGAAGTCGCTCAAGTTGGGGTATTTTATTTACATCTCAGACCTTGATCGACAACGTTCTTACCTTAGAATAATATTAGTTTGTCACTTAATGACTGATATAAAAATCTCGTTTTCCCACTTTGATTTCAATTCCAGGTTTATAAGCCGTTTCTTATATTTGAAATCATCGTTCAATAATCTTTCTACTTAATTCCTTTAAATTAAGTAAGTATTTGCTAGAACATAACTTTTAAATCATTAATTGGTTTAAAAACCCTTTTTAAAACCTTGTTTGGACTTTTCCTAAATCACCTATACAAATCTGTTTAGCATCTTATAACACTTCTTACTTCTTATTCTGAAACCATTTTCATACTCCGGTCTACTACTCACCTATTCATCATCTCCCTTAATTATTTCATTTCAATTGAATTCTTTTTTACTTCCATTAAGAACAATCTTATTTAAATCTCTATATTTACTTACTCATTTCCATTTACCATTCTTGTTTGAACACTTGGGTTATAATTCTATTTATAACACCCTTCCTTGACCTTACTCGAACTTATCACCACTTAATTACCTCTTACCTGAGTTCCAAATAAAAATCATTGCTTTAGATTCTTATTAAAAAAATCATCAACTTTAAATATTAACTATATGAGAAATAGTTAACTTTTCTATTAATTAAAAATAGTAAATTTATCATTTTCGATTAAAAACAGTTGAATTTTTTCGACCGTACATCTCAGTTAACGATTAACTGATTTTCATTGTCATTTTCCCTTTAAATTAATTAAATAACTTAATTAATTTAAAAACACCATTTAATTGTTTTAAAAACAATTATTCTATTTTTCCAACCCGTATGTAAATCTTTGGGTTTCTACTACCTTTACTTGCATAAACCATTTCAATAATTTCTCTTATAAACTCGATTAAATTATTTATTTATAAATTTCTACTTTAATTATTAATATAAAGGCCTGAAAACTTCAATTCAGTTATAAAATAATTTATAACTTTAAAAGTGCGTCGATTCACCGAACGGTCGAACGACGTCTAAAACAACACGTTTATGGCCATTCACTGCCAATTACCAAACCAACACGGTCGGTTGATTTTAAGCACAACACAGGTAAATATCTATTCAATCATCACTCTCAAACAGGTTTTACTACCATAGGGGGTTCAATCAGTTCAAATATAAATAATATAAAACAAACAACAAATATAATATTTTGAGGAATCCGGTCGGATCCCTCCAACCTGTTCTTCCCTGCACCATAGCTCGTTATACATTTCTTAATAATATATGAAATAAACTTTATATGACCGACTAATTTAAAACGATGAAATATAAATAACAGCAACCAATCAAACAATAACAGCCAATAGCAACCAAACAACCAATTTATATTTTTAAATGGTAAATTATATTTTAATATGAATTTACCACATCATAGGATTTCAGAAGGTGTGAGAATTAACTCACCAGATTTTTACAGTTGTTGGTTGACGCGTTTGTTCTTTTAATCTTGAACGGTCGTTCAAAATTAACTGAAATTTCAACTACAGCAGATCAGTGCCTAGTCAGCGTCATCACCTAGGCCTCATCCCTGCGATCCCAACGGATGCACTTCCGCTGAAATCCGTTAACATATGGAAAAGTTACGCCCGTTTACAGTTTTAAACTCGTTCTATATAAATTAAATTACCTATTAATTAACAATTACCTCAATTAAATCCTTAACCCAATTTTCCACGTCATCAGCGTTGACCAGCCATTTCCTCTCTCATGGGTTTTCGCCCTTCAGCATTTCCAAAACCCGATTCATCCCAAGTGCCCTTCGATGTTCACTGTTCCGAAGAAACCACCAAAACTTCCTTCGATTGCCAGCGACGTATACCTCACCGGACCTACCCTGGACCACTGCGCCGACATAGCCGTCCCACCAGGTTCCTCCGCCCCAAATGCCAGCACCCCACTCTTCTCCGATCGTCTGAATTTCCCATTAAGCCCAATCCCGCTCAAACTCAAAATTCCGTCGCCACAGACCACGGCCGTCGATTGCACCACCACGCCTATCACCGCCTTGCCGTCCAGCACCATCCCCTTCAAACTCCATCATCCCTCGACCACCAGATCCGCCGGAAAATCCTAAAACACTTCGCCATTTTTTTTGAAAATACCCAAAACTGCTCACTTCCGTTCAACTCTGATTTCCCACCACCATGGCCAACTTCAGGTCATCGACCCCAAAGTAAAAAAACGTTCCCCTACATCTCCTCAACAACTTCACCGTTGGATCCATCATCAACCGACAACCCAAATCGCCAGAAACCACCCAAAAATGAAAATGATTTCTCACGGTTTATGGTGATTTCCGACCACCTCCGACCACCATTTCACCCCAACTTTCTCCAATAGGTAGATATCGTCCCGATCTACCACTTTCCTTCAGATTGCCATAACAAATTTCTTTTAGATTTGGAGATATAAATTGTTTTGTACACGAGGGTTTTTCTGCAAATATCCTTGGCTGGAAATTGTTTTGGATGGGATGAACTGAAATATAGGCTGAGGGGGTTTATATTTAAAGATGGAAATAATATTTATTTATATCGATGCGACGAACGATATTTTATTTCGTACCTATCGCGTTTTCGAACGTTGTTTATTCGCTCCTGTGCTCACATACAAACCCCGTTCGTGATGCGAATGGACGACATAGTATAATTTGACGTTACGGTCCTAATGAAACTTGTTTCGTCGAATTTCGAGTCCGTTTGCTCAAATGGCCCTCGTTCACGTTCAAATGGTCGTTTTTATTTACATTTTATTTTTCCACGCTCACAAATTAACCCCGATTGATGCGCCACTTGAAACCTAGCAATAATTTGCCGTTACGGTCTGAATAAAATTTGTTTCATCGAAAACGAAGGTCGTTTGAATAAAGTCCCTTTTATAACTGCCCAATTCAAATAAAATAAACCAATTTTAAAGTACTCAATATAAAAATAATAATATATTGAAATTGGCCATACCTGACCAGAATTTCATATACTACCAAGATAAAATATCACGGGTTGAATTTCAAGCCAAATCGATATTATAAAAATTTAAAAACCCTTTATTTTATATAAATAACGATATAATATATAAAGGAAATTCCACAGCGGTCTTTTCAAAATTTGATTTGGACATAAAGTAAAATCTACAACACGAAAATTCGATTTTTCTCTTCCATTAGAAAAATATTCTCCAATAGATTCGGATGTTTCTTGTTTCGAGAAAATCCGACTCATATTGGGCCTTGTACAGCCGTTTAAAGTTCAAAATGCCAAATTACGAACTACCGCGCCGCTGCAGCTCGTTTTATAATTAAATTATAAATTAAACGTTATAACATCGTAAAATAAATGAAATCGTTATTATAATTTCAATATAAATAAATATTTAACCATTTTAAATCGTCTGTTCACATTATACAGCGAAATCAACATTTTTCCAAATATCCCGAAAATAAAATATTATTATATTATTAATAAAATTTAAATATCCAAATTAAAATGGTCAAATCCCATTATTTAGACTTAAATCAATATTTTAAATAAATAAAATATTTCAATAAAATGGCCAGAAAATACGGGACATTACATTCCTTCCCCCTTAAAATAATTTTGTCCTTGAAATTGCTAAGGTAGAAAGAGCGCTACAACCCATTATCTTTATAAAAATAATAAATTTAAAACTCGATTTTATTTCCAAACTAATCTAATTGATTGTAAAACCAAATTAATTCAAATAAAAGAATTTCCCAAAAATCTTCAAAAATTTTCTAATACCTTAAATTTTCAAAAAATCTTGGTAGAGTCTCCCCTGCACGGAGGACATCTGCAATATTGCAGGTTCAAGAAATAAATATAGCTCGACCAACAATGTCGGAAAAATCGAAATCCAAACAAAACCAAAATTTCATATTTGCGTAGGCGTACCTTTTTGCGAGCGTTATTACGTGATAAGCGATATATTATACTTGAGTTGTCTTAATTATTGTGCAGCTCGATTCGAACTGGATTCGATTAACTCCAGAATTTCTCTTGGATGAAATTTAAAGTTGAATTGGCACTTCTGCTCCTGTCCTCAACTCAAATGGATTTCATTAGTCCCCAAAGCAAATGTCAGTTATGTTCAAAAATATCCATATCATTCACATCAACCAATTCTACACACTGTTCACTCCTCACGAGATTATAATCATGTCTTAGCAATTCATTTATATCTTTGATTATCCTTTCGGATTTATTAAATTTGGATTAATTTATCCAACCTATTTATTTCATATTGTGTTTCATCCAAGTCTATTCATGTTCAGGTTCATATTCAAGCAACCAACAACACAATCCAAACATATCATACAAACAAATCAATCGATTGCCCATATTATAATAATCATCACTTTTATTTTATTATAAAATAAATTGGGAAAAATAATTTCAAAAATAATGTTAATACCAAATTACAAATACGCGCTCTCATATATATACACTCAAACTCAATCTAGAGTATTGCTAACCCCATCTCTATCGAGTCATGCCACAGAGCCAAGGTTATCACTAAACCAATCGCTCTGATACCACTGTAACGACCCGGGGAAAACTCGACGCTCGAATTTTCGACAGTAATACATAAACCCGTATCACTTGCCAAAAACCCAAGCATCGAACCCCAGATTGTCAATAGAAAAAATTAGAGGGTGAGAATAGAAAGAAAGAATATCAGAATAGAAGAAAGAAAAAGAACACCACATCAGAATCTCACAGCGGAATGAATAAAATATAATATAACAAATCCTTCATACAAAGAAACTGTATATACATACCAACCATCAGAGTACATCAGATATCAGTCACAGTGGAAAATAACTTTATATGACTAGTGGAGAAGCCTCCTTCTTCTAGCTCCTGAACTCTGAGCGAATATAACCTGTAAATACACTCGGTCTGACCCGAGCACATTTGAAGCAAAGCAAAATACACCGGGTCAGTCTGGAATACTTTCAGTGATAAATTCACAAAACACACAACTTGTTTAACTTTGGAAAATCCTTTATGAAATCAAAGGATAATAGTAAGACCAGCCCACATATAAACACGGATGGTTTTTACCTTACTATAACCCAAACCATTTTTGAAATCATAACTTATTCTGATATTATGATAATGTCTACATACAAATAAATAACAATCTAGCGGAACGCTTGCATCTCACGCTCCACATATATATTATACAATCAAAACCGCGGGCGCTTATTGGAGATTGGATTCCAACTTGACAAGGTAAGGTCCACCTTCCGATTGTGTATCTCTAGAGGCGAATAAACTGGGTTCAACAAGAACGTCTTGCAACCCGGCCCTCACATGACCGACCACACATTTCGCTTGAGTGTATCGAATGTATATCACCGATGGTTGGGATCAGCAACCGCCTCCCAAAAAGGGACAGCATCGAAATATAGATTAAAGAAGCAAAAGGAATTTCTCTAGATTGGTGATCATACACCCTAATAGGAGCGACCCACATAGCCATGTTGCCTTCCCGATTTTTTGTCATTTCCCGGTTGATGAGGCTTGAGGCTAGAATTTTCTTTTTAGTACATCTGGCCACCATTAGCTTTGAATGCCACCTCGTCAGATCCGCCAGATATCACTAACTGACATCCACAAAAATACTCTGCGGTTAGCTAAGAAAAGGTGCACGGCCTTCTCCGCCATTAACAGAAATACGTTTGAAGAAATCAATGTAAGTGACCCCTTTGGAAATACTCTTTCAAACACTCGTCCATACAAGTCATCCAGGAACAGGATGAACTGAATGCACTCTTGTAACAACCGGAATTTTAATAACATGTTAAGACAAGAATCAAGGCAGAATTAAATTATAAAATCTGAATCGGGGGAAACCGGCTGCGCCATTGCGTTCGTCTCGGAAAAATACGCGAAATAGAGTCCGAGTTTTCGAGAATCGGAGTCCGTATGACCAAGTTATGGCCCGTCAAAGTTTTCAGAAAAGTCCAAGTTCAAAACAGTTCAAAAATTTGAATCTGGAGCCAAACAGACTGGGCGGGAAAATTTCCCGCCCAGCCCCAGGTCGACTGGGGTGTCGACTGGGGAGTCGACAGGCCCAGGACCAGGTCGACTGCCCAGTCGACCTGGGTGTCGACCTGGGTGGTCGGGCCTGGTCGGCCTAGGTGCACCTGTTTGGTTCTCTGGTCTTGTTTTTGGCGCTGTTACGATTTTTGATGGATCAAATTCATTCTAGGGTTAATCCTATGGCCTAAATTAGCTCCTACTTCTATAAAAACACCCTAAGACCTACCCTAAATTACCACAAATCATTCTTGCAACGAAGTACTGCCCAAATCCCTCTTGATCATGGCCTCCATCTTCAACTTCAAAAGCCTATGCATGCAAACTAGATTCAAGACAAAGGAGCAAGCTTTCTACATCAAATCAAGGGTGTTGATCATCATCTCAACATGGATCCTACAACAAAACTCTAGCTCCTAATCCTCTAGCCTCGATTTGTAAGTTCTAGCTACTTCTAGATCTAAACGGTAGATTTAGTGTTGACATGGAATAAAATGAAATGAAACACAAGTATGTTAGCCTATGTGAACCTAGTTTTGCCCCTTTCTTGAACCCATGACTTTGGGCTATGTTTTAGTGACTAAATCATGCTACTTATGTTGTGTTGGACTTAATTTATCATGCAAGTTTGGATCTTTACTTGTGGAATGATGGCATGAACCCTTAGAACCATTTTCACTAGTGAAACATTTTAGGTTAATGCATGAAAAAGAACCTAAAACCCCTCATGACACTCACATGCATAAGATGATGGACCTAGGATATGATATCATGCATGCTTGAGACCAATCTTTTTATGGTATCATGCATGTTAGAGGCCAATCCCTTTATGCTATCATACATGTTTTGAGGCCGATATGCAATATGCTAGTTATGTGAACACCTTTTGCCTCAAATGTCACCATGTTTAACTTGTGATTCACCTTTGCCATCTTATACCATCTTTTGTCATATTTTTTTCCTACTATGTTGATTCGCTTTCATGTGCGTTGGGAATACGTTTTGGGTAGTCTAGGCAAAGCTTGAAATTTGCTATGAACTTGACATGAAATTACGTGTAACATGTAATGGTAATAAACGTGGGGATGACACTTAGAAAAACATGGAACATGTAAACTTGACATAAATTATACCAAGAAATGGGACAATGGGCATAAGTGAAAAACATGGATTTAATCAAGGCGTAAATTTGGCATGAACATGATACGTAGTAAAACATGAAAGTGGCCAACTCGAGGTTGGGTTGAGTTTGTAGCATAAATCTGCCCGTAACCGCCCAGCAAATCCAGTAGCTACACACAATAGGATCCAATGTGAGTAGTTGGTCATATCGCGCTTGAAACCCGAGGTTAGACTAGGTTGTGGTATAAATCTGCCCGGACCCAGCCGGCGTAACCAGTAACCACAACAACGTCTAATGTGAGAGGTTGAGAGTGCATTAATTTACTTAAGGCCACATGATAAGGTTAAGTAAATTTGGCTAGTGACACTTAACCGATATGACATGAATGGGTAGGTTAAGTAGGACAGGACTTGATTACTTAAAGACACTTAACCATGTAACACGATTAGTGAATGGGTTAGTTTAACCTAAATGGGTTGATGACACCCGACCGGGATAACGCGAGGCGTGGTAGGGTTAAGTAAACACACGGGGGGAAAATACTTAACCATTATAAATATGACTAGTGGGTGGGGGTTAAATTAACTTACACTTAACCAAGCCAACATGATGATTTGATGGGGTTAAGTTAAACTAACACTTAACCAATCTAAACTTGATAATTTGATGGGGTTAAGTTAACCTACACTTAACCAATCTAACATAGTAATTGGATAGGGTTAAGACACGAACCACTTGAATATACTTAACCAACTCAACTCGGTAATTTGATAAGGTTAATAGATACTTAACCAACCATGATAACTCGATAAGGTTAAGCCGTGAACTTCTTGATATACTTAACCAACTTGACATATGATTTGTAGGGCTAAGTCTTGAACTTGAACACTTAGCCAATTTTTACATGCTTCTAGACGGGTTAAGTCATGAGCTTGAATGACAACACTTAACCCATTAGACAAAACCCTAGTTCAGGGGGACTAAGTGGAAAACAGTAGTTAACAAGGATGACGGGAAAAGAAGCTAAGTGGTAAACCTTAGTTAAGGATAGCTAAGTAATAATTCTTAGTCAAGGAAATTGGACCAGTTCATAAATAGATGAGTAACCCGATTCGGTAGGCCGTCGCTTAAACAAATACACGAGGTGGAGCAATATCTGACTTAGATAAAGGCTCCAACGAACTGGGTGACGAAGCGGTAGCTTCGGGGGACGTGAGGGTACTCTTGGTATCCCTCTGTGAGGTTGCAGATGATCCGCCTGGGCTCACAGAGGTTAAGGTCTGTGGTAGAAGAACCAAGGGTATGCCTTGGTTGCTGTGCGAGAAACCTAAAGACTAGGGTGGAATAGCGTGGGGTCGGTGATATTTACGGTAGCCCTAGATAGCACATCGTCGGCCACCTATCATCCTTAGTCAATCGGGCACGTACGGAAAGGCAGAGAACACCCAACAGACCATACTTGCTATCTAGTTATGGGTGAGGTTGGCCATTTGGGAGTGGGGCATTGATGGCCGTAGTGTAGTTCTCATACATGAATTTTCTTGTTTCTCCTTTCAGTAGTTGAGGGAGGGGTCACGTGGGTCCATAAGCACCGGTAGAAAAATAGACCTTAATATCTGCATCGGCAGATAACCTAAAGCTCCCGACCGAGTCCTGTATTCTGTCACATGACTCAGAAGGCACATTGAGATACATGTGCATCTAGACATGGAAAAACGATTCACGATACATACATGGGAAAAAAAGGGCGTGGTTGACGGGTACCGTAATCCCTAGTGGCCCTAGGTGGCATCAATCCTAGTTGAACACGCGATAATTCATGATGAGAAAACCTAGCCAGATTAAGGGTGACAGTCCAAACGATTTCAAGGATAAAGGGTACTACGTTGGAGTAGTATAGAATTACGAGAGAAAGCCCGTATGATTTACGGCAAGGACTGAACATCGACATGGAAAGAAAGATACGAGTTGAGAAAACCTACATATGCGATATATTAGGTTGACATGGACCATTTCATGACATTGGGCAACAGACATCTTATAGTTAACACATGACACGGGTTGGGATACTAGTACGGGAGGTGCAGAGCAAATATACATGATAGATACCGTGGGATGTTATACATGATAGATACCGTGGGATGTTATACATGATAGATACCGTGGGATGTTATACATGATAGATACCTTGGGATATTATACTTAGAAACCTGACAATGTGATACCTTGATATATCTTGACACCGTAGTTTATCTTGACACTGTAGTTTATCTTGATACCGTAGTTCATCTTGGTTTTGCTTATCTATCTCGTCTTCATCCTTATGTTTACTTTCAGTTTATGCATGTCATGTTACCTTTACCTGTTTTTATGCTGGAAGTAGATAGGACTTACCAGTCTTTATGACTGACCCCATTTTCTTTCGCCTCTTTGTCTTCCGTTTCCTCCCCCCCCCCCTTTTCAGGGAGGAAATACTGTTGTTTAGTTCGGACCTCTTCTGCTTGAAGGTCATCATGTATGGCTTGGACGTCTCTTGGCTATGGCTGCTTTACCGTTTTATTTTGGGGAAATAATTTATGAAAAGGTTTTATGCTTCTTTACTATTGCAAGACAGGTTCTAATGTAATGGCATTTTGATGTAAAAGGTTTTAGACCTTACCATTTTATAAGGTAATGAAATTTGTTTTTTTTTTCTTCTTCCGCCGTTTTATATATGTCCTGTCATGTAATATTTCTGTGCATGTTTACCTTGATAATGCTTCACCAAACCTAGTGCATTCCCTTTGTGAGTGACCCTAGCGGAGGTGGGGTGTTACATTGGTATCAGAGCAGAAGGTTACCAGACTGGGCAAAAGTTTTTAAGAAAAAGTTTTTAAAACCTTCTGAAAACTATTTGAAAACCATTTACAAAGAAGCATTTTTCAAGGAAAGATTTATTTTTAAAAGGCTATTCCCCAAAGGCCATTAGCACTATCCTTTGCTTCCTTGATTTAATCTCTTTTCCTTTCTTTCCTCCACCTGTAGTCACAATAGTTTTAACTGCGACTAATCCTTGTCTAGCTATGTAAGTGTTTTCCGTATGATGGAGGGAGTTCTCGAGAGATCTGTTGCCGCGTTAAAAAAAGAAGGATAGTAAGAACAAGGATAAAGGATACAAGCTTAAGGATAAGCAACGTGTTGATATGGCTCAATCCACAAAAAGGGGGAAAAGGGTGAATGATTAAACCCATGACAAGAGAGAGTATCTCTAGTATGGTAAAAAAGGGAAAGATGGTAACGTCTCTGTGAAAGGTTTAGTTTTTCTTTTCCATCATCCCGTCAGGAGTTTGTTTTGATCCCTGCATCATTTAGGTCTGCTTCGATAGTTGAGTCTCTGCACCTTCGTACTAGCATGGTAGAGGATCCCATTTTTGTCTCAAATCTTGTTGAGGAATTGGTCCATTTATTCATGACTTGTTTGGATTTGAGGATGTCTATGCCAAGTGTTGAGTTTGGAAGTAATGCTTATGTTTTTGGGCTATGGATGGATTCTAGGGATGAAGTGGTTATCCAGTAAGGGGTACCACTCTCGGTTTTGAAAGGAGGGTAGTTAGACTCTTGACTTGCCTTGGTAATACCCTCAAAGTCTCGTGTAACCTTTTGTGTTCTGTCAGGATTAGTTACCTAGAATGTCTAGACACGTTTATCGAAAATCTTTAATCCGTTTGAGTAATGTTCGCCAATAAGGCGGATGGTTCATTTCACTTATGCATGAGTTATAAAAATCACCCTAGTAAGTACAATTGGTAACATGGTTGGCATCTGGTTACTTTCAAGAGAAAGTTCTTCTGTGTGGAATACCTTATAGTATGTAAACGAGATCCAAGATTCACTAGTGAATTTTTGGAAAGCTTGCAGGAGTACGCAGTTATGGTTGAGCCAAGTATTCTAGGAAAGAATAAGTGAAAGTGGGACGAGAGGCGACAGTGAAATGAGTTCCAACTCATATTTTGGAAACAGGAATTAAGAAGCTACGAAATCATGAAGTTAAAAGATGGTCAAGGCACAATGGAATTAAGCTCAAGTAAAGGCGACTTAGAAGGTTGAAGGCTAGATACGCGCATCATATCTCTTTTTAAGAGTATATCCTTGATCTCTGTTTTCCTGTAGAGCTTACTTGTATGCTATCTTTTATGGATATCCTCTCGATCTTGTTTTCAATCCTATTTTTGATGCAAACCCCATAAGGAGTTTGCCTTTTTTATCTTCTCGATCCTATTGTGGGAACCTTAGGTAGAACCTTGTGGATGTAAACATGTATTTGAAAACATGTTATGATTGATATGGTTGCAAGTGGTTGCTCGTGGATGCGCGAATACACATTAGGCACTAGAACGACTCATTTGCATCTCATGTTGCATATGCACAAGTATTTGTACTTGTTTATCGATGAAATTGAATATGTTATCATGTGGATATTGCATATGGGTGAATGTATGTGCACGCATATAGTGTTTATGTGACTAGGACTATTTGCATACATGTTGGACTCATGGCACTAAACATATTTTGCATTAGAAAGATCAATCAGGCCTGATCATTTGCATTAGCTAAGGAACATGTACACACACTTTCTGCATATGTTCATAAAGCATTAGAAATCTTTTAAGGACAATGGTTGCCTGTGGATGATGTTTTGAGTAGATGGATGATGGATGGTAGGATATGTTCTTCCTAACTTGGAGATTTCGGGGACGAAATCCTTAAAGGAGGGGAGAATGTAACAACCCGAATTTTAATAACGTGTTAAGACAAGAATCAAGGCAGAATTAAATTATAAAATCTGAATCAGGGGAAACGGGCTGCGCCTTTGCGTTCGTTTCGGAAAAATACGCGAAATAGAGTCCGAGTTTTCGAGAATCGGAGTTCGTATGACCAAGTTATGGCCTGTCAAAGTTTTCAGAAAATTCCAAGTTCAAAACAGTTCAAAAATTTGAATCTGGAGCCAAACAGACTGGGCGGGAAAATTTCCCGCCCAGCCCCAGGTCGACTGGGGTGTCGACTGGGGAGTCGACACAACCAGGACCAGGTCGACTGCCCAGTCGACCTGGGTGGTCGGGCCTGGTCGGCCTGGGTGCACCTGTTTGGTTCTCCGGTCTTGTTTTTGGCCCGGTTACGATTTTTGATGGATCAGATTCATTCTAGGGTTAATCCTATGGCCTAAATTAGCTCCTACTTCTATAAAAACACCCTAAGACCTACCCTAAATCACCACAAATCATTCTTGCAACGAAGTGCTGCCCAAATCCCTCTTGATCATGGCCTCCATCTTCAACTTCAAAAGCCTATGCATGCAAACTAGATTCAAGACAAAGGAGCAAGCTTTCTACATCAAATCAAGGGTGTTGATCATCATCTCAACATGGATCCTACTACAAAACTCTAGCTCCTAATCCTCTAGCCTCGATTTGTAAGTTCTAGCTACTTCTAGATCTAAACGGTAGATTTAGTGTTGACATGGAATAAAATGAAATGAAACACAAGTATGTTAGCCTATGTGAACCTAGTTTTGCCCCTTTCTTGAACCCATGACTTTGGGCTATGTTTTAGTGACTAAATCATGCTACTTATGTTGTGTTGAACTTAATTTATCATGCAAGTTTGGATCTTTACTTGTGGAATGATGGCATGAACCCTTAGAACCATTTTGACTTGTGAAACATTTTGGGTTTATACATGAAAAAGAACCTAAAACCCCTCATGACACTCACATGCATAAGATGATGGACCTAGGATATGATATCATGCATGCTTGAGACCAATCCTTTTATGATATCATGCATGTTAGAGGCTAATCCCTTTATGCTATCATACATGTTTTGAGGCCGATATGCAATATCCTAGTTATGTGAAAACCTTTTGCCTCAAACATCACCATGTTTAACTTGTGATTCACCTTTGCCATCTTATACCCTCTTTTGTCATATATTTTTCCTACTATGTTGATTCGCTTTCATGTGCGTTGGGAATACGTTTTGGGTAGTCTAGGCAAAGCTTGAAATTTTCTATGAACTTGACATGAAATTACGTGTAACATGTAATGTAATAAACGTTGGGATGACACTTAGAAAAACATGGAACATGTAAACTTGACATAAATTATACCAAGAAATGGGACAATGGGCATAAGTGAAAAACATGGATTTAATCAAGGCCTAAATTTGGCATGAACATGATACGTAGTAAAACATGAAAGTGGCCAACTCGAGGTTGGGTTGAGTTTGTAGCATAAATCTGCCCGGAACCGCCCGGCAAATCCAGTAGCTACACACAATAGGACCCAATGTGAGTAGTTGGTCATATCGCGCTTGAAACCCGAGGTTAGACTAGGTTGTGGTGTAAATCTGCCCAGACCCACCCGGCGTAACCAGTAACCACAACAACGTCTAATGTGAGAGGTTGAGAGTGCATTAATTTACTTAAGGCCACATGATAAGGTTAAGTAAATTTGGCTAGTGACACTTAACCGATATGACATGAATGGGTAGGTTAAGTAGGACCGGACTTGATTACTTAAAGACACTTAACCATGTAACACGATTAGTGAATGGGTTAATTTAACCTAAATGGGTTGATGACACCCGACCGGGATAACGCGAGGCGTGGTAGGGTTAAGTAAACACACGAAGGGAAAATACTTAACCATTATAAATATGACTAGTGGATGGGGGTTAAATTAACTTACACTTAACCAAGCCAACATGATGATTTGATGGGGTTAAGTAAAACTAACACTTAACCAATCTAAACTTGATAATTTGATGGGGTTAAGTTAACCTACACTTAACCAATCTAACATAGTAATTGGATAGGGTTAAGACACGAACCGCTTGAATATACTTAACCAACTCAACTCGGTAATTTGATAAGGTTAATCTATACTTAACCAACCATGATAACTCGATAAGGTTAAGCCATGAACTTCTTGATATACCTAACCAACTTGACATATGGTTTATAGGGCTAAGTCTTGAACTTGAACACTTAGCCAATTTTGACATGCTTCTAGACGGGTTAAGTCATGAGCTTGAATGACAACACTTAACCCATTAGACAAAACCCTAGTTTAGGGGGACTAAGTGGAAAACAGTAGTTAACAAGGATGACGGGAAAAGAAGCTAAGTGGTAAACCTTAGTTAAGGATAACTAAGTAATAATTCTTAGTCAAGGAAATTAGACCAGTTCATAAATAGATGAGTAACCCAATTCGGTAGGTCGTCGCTTAAAAAAATACACGAGGTGGAGTAATATCTGACTTAGATAAAGGCTCCAACGAACTGGGTGACGAAGCGATAGCTTCGGGAGACGTGAGGGTACTCTTGGTATCCCTCTGTGAGGTTGCAGATGATCTGCCTGGGCACACAGAGGTTAAGGTCTGCGGTAGAAGAACCAAGGGTATGCCTTGGTTGTTGTGCGAGCCACCTAAAGACTAGGGTGGATTAGCGTGGGGTCGGCTATATTTACGGTAGCCCTAGATAGCACATCGTCGGCCACCTACCATCCTTAGTCAATCGTGTACTTACGTAAAGGCAGAGAACACCCAACAGACCATGCTTGCTATCTAGTTATGGGTGAGGTTAGCCATTTGGGAGTGGGGCATTGATGGCCGTAGTGTAGTTCTCATACATGATTTTTCTTGTTTTTCCTTTCAGTAGTTGAGGGAGGGGTCACGTGGGACCATAACCACCGATAGAAAAACAGACCTTAATATCTGCATCGGCAGATAACCTAAAGCTCCCGACCGAGTCCTGTATTCTGTCACGGGACTCGGATGGCACATTGAGATACATGTGCATCTATACATGGAAAAACGATTCACGATACATACGTGGGAAAAAAAAGGGCGTGGTTGACGGGTACCGTAATCCCTAGTGGCCCTAGGTGGCATCAATCCTAGTAGAACACGCGATAATTCATGATGAGAAAACCTACCCAGATCAAGGGTGACAGTCTAAACGATTTCAAGGATAAAGGTACTACGTTGGAGTAGTATAGAATTACGAGAGAAAGCCCGTACGATTTACGGCAAGGACTGAACATAGACATGGAAAGAAAGATACGAGTTGAGAAAACCTACATATGCGATATATTAGGTTGACATGGACCATTTCATGACATTGGGCAACAGACATCTTATAGTTAACACATGACACGGGTTGGGATACTAGTACGGGAGGTGCAGAGCAAATATACATGATAGATACCGTGGGATGTTATACATGATTGATACCGTGGGATGTTATACATGATAGATACCTTGGGATATTATACTTAGAAACCTGACAATGTGATACCTTGATTTATCTTGACACCGTAGTTTATCTTGATACGTAGTTCATCTTGGTTTTGCTTATCTATCTCGTCATCATCCTTATGTTTACTTTCAGTTTATGCATGTCATGTTACCTTTACCTGTTTTTATGCTGGAAGTAGATAGGACTTACCTGTCTTTATGACTAACCCCATTTTCTTTTGCCTCTTTGTCTTCCGTTCCCCCCTCCCCCCAGGTTTTCAGGAAGGAAATACTGTTGTTTAGTTCGGACCTCTTCTGCTTGAAGGTCATCATGTATGGCTTGGACTTCTCTTGGCTATGGTTGCTTTACCGTTTTATTTTGGGGAAATAATTTATGAAAAGGTTTTATGCTTCTTTACTATTGCAAGACAGGTTCTAATGTAATGGCATTTTGATGTAAAAGGTTTTAGACCTTACCATTTTATAAGGTAATGAAATTTGTTTTTTTTTCTTCTTCCGCCATTCTATATATGTTCTGTCTTGTAATATTTCTGTGCATGTTTACCTCGATAATGCTTCACCAAACCTAGTGCATTCCCTTTGTGAGTGACCCTAGCGGAGGTGGGGTGTTACAACTCTCCTACTACATCTCGTATAGGAATCACCCAAGGTTCAATAGCAAGAAGTCCTTGCAATCCGTAGATTCCAACCACGATAGAATCACAGTTTATCTCTGCTTGCAAGGCAAAGAATCTTAGTGGTTCTTCCGTTTATGAAGATCCACAGTCTTCACTGCTCCATCTCTATCTTCTTCTAATATCTTCACGTATTTGTTGGTCGGAATGGTTTTCGAATATAAATTCGATCCCGGTCTTTCAATGCCAACAATCGTATTGGTCAGGTTTGATAGTCGGTGATTTAACTATCAAATAATAATAGTGCAAATAAAATAAGTTTGTTGATTCAGTACTTGGCATGACTTGGCCTCTTTAAAATATATTTAACGAATTTGTTAATAACTTATAAATCTTCCTATATATTCAAAACATTTTATTTTATTCTAATTTTATCTTAACCAAACTATTTTCTATAGTTTAGAACATGTATATATATCTAACTTTCTATTTCCATTGGAAATATCATTTTATTTTACAAAACCTTTTTCCACATTTCTTTAAATGGTGGCATCACGATGTATATTTATAATATGAAATATTTAATGGTATAAACCAAATGTCAAATTTACATAATTTAAAATCAAATATTCTTATTTGCCTTGTAACTTACATTTATTCAAAACCTTGTACTCATTTCAATATTTCTCATATGGAATAATTAACCAATTCCAACACTTTGCACTCACCACAAATGAATATTATTCCTCGATAATAGTGAAGCCGTTCAAGTTGGGGTATTTTATTTACCTCTTAGACCCTGATCGACAACGTTCTTACCTTAGAATAATATTAGTTTGTAACTTGACCACTGATATAAAAATCTTGTTTTCCCACTTTGATTTCAAATCCAGTTTTATAAGCCATTTCTTATATTTGAAATCCTCGTTCAATAATCTTTTTAGTAAATTCCTTTAAATTAAGTAAGTTGTGACGACCCCAAACCCCGTACCACGGTGGCAAGGGTAATCTTTGGAATATAACACATAAACAAATATCAACAGAACAGAAATAGAGAAATACACCAGAAAATGAATAGCAGAACACACTGAATACATAACAACATCAGAGTTACACAGTATTACAGGATCATACTTAGTACAAAACACAGTTTCAGAGTAATATAAAATGTCTGCAGCGGAATCAAACATAATATACATAAGTGTCTGAACAGTAAAGAAATGATAAAGAACCATCTCCAGCTCCATAGCTATCCAGAATGAGTCTGCTAAAACCTGTATACAAGGCTGCCTGTGTAGAAATAAGGGCACCCGAGTTTGCAAGTGAAACAAACTTCGAGTCAGTCATGGGACTGGTATGAGAAATCTACTTAACTGGTTAAACAATAATAACAAGGCAAATCATAGGACCACGCCACTTTCGCGGAACGGGTTTACTCTAGTGATTGCCAGTGCAGGTAACAAAGCAAATCTTTTTAAACAACGCAATGGTTTTTAGAAAGAATGAAGCCGATATAAGACTCAAGTCCCATCACACAATGCAACGCAAACCGAAGGATAGAGTTTTACCTTATATTGGCCAAAATATGTTTGATACGTATAAAACAAAGTCATTTGATATTATTACTAGTGTATAAATGTTTCAAAGACAATTTCAATCATAAGTATCAATCATATACAGCATGGGTACCATATATCATGTCGCCTTATATATTTACAATCAAAACCGCACATATCGTATTGGAAGTTTGGATTTCCATCTATGAACCGAGGCAAAAGATAGTCCTTACCGTTTCGAGACGCTCTAGTCCGCCCCTCAGGAACAGCCGCAACTGCACCTTGGATCGTCAGGGCCGGTCCACCGATGTGGATTAGAATTCCTGAACACTGCGTTTCCCCGCCCAATAGGGCGTCAATGAGTCCACTGACTCCATCGTTCCCGGATTGACCGATATAACCGAGGCGCCTCGCAACAGCAACAATCACATAGGTGAATATAATATAAATGTCAGCCAGTTAAAGCACTGACACCACCTCTAACAAGAAAGAAATGCATGTCCCCCCTGATGTCCTCTCCAGTTTTTGGTTCATACCGGGGTGTGAGGCTCGCGAATTAATGTTATACACAAAGCGAGCTATTAAGGCTGTGCTCTGATCATCAACCACAAGGCCCTGCTTTTCAACAAAAGCCTTGATCACTGCATCTCTGCATGCCACGCTGTCAATCTACAACGTCAGACACACTTCCATTTACAAGTCCATTCTGGGTCTGAACGAAACCGGAGGAACCTAATTCCTCGCATATCTGGTCGATCTCCAAGCACGTCTAAACAATAACTGCATTTTCCAGCGTCTTGGGATGCCTCCCAATCAAGATATCAGTAATCATCCAAACAACGTGAATCTCTCCGGTCTTCGACCACCGTCCTCATCATCGACTTCTTATCGTCGACCAATCATTTGAAATGAGATTTAACTCGGCCTTTTCAAATAATTCACATATATCTAGAATTTAAATCAGTTCTTTTTCATTCCATATCGTTTATAATATTTTATAACGATTTTTCGCTATTTTTATTTAATTAAAAATAGCCCATTTTATTTAAACGACGCTTCAGCCATAAGGCGGCCGTGGCGCTGTTTTTATTCAAATTTGATTTACACATATCTGAAATTTTAACCATTGGATCTTTACAAATTTTATATCGTTGGAAAGATCTTTTCAAGGCGGAACCAACGGTCTCAGTTTTGGGAAAATCCGACGGTCGGATCTCCCGGTACCATCGTTTAAAGTTACGATTTCAAAACACGAACTGCAGTGTCGTTATTCGTTTTATTTTAATTATATTTATATATATAATTAATTCTGGCGCTGTTTTTATTTAAATTTGAATCACACATATCTAGAAATCTAACTGTTGGATCTTTGCAAAGTTGGTATCGTTGGGAAGATATTTCCAAAGCGAACCCAACGGTCTCGGTTTGGGGAAAATCCGACGGTCGGAGCCCCTGGTATCATCGTTTGAAATCACGTTTTCAAAATACGAACTGTGTAATGACCCGCATTTCTGACCGTTGAATAATTAATTCATTTAATTATTTAAATATCGTTTTGGCGATATCGATAACTGGAATTAAATAATATTGAATATTTAATTGATAATTATAATATAATAATATATTATAATGTCGAAATAGTCAAAATAGCTGAATTGGATTATATATAAGGAATAATTCAGTTTGGAATTGAATTTGAATAACGAATATATTTTATAAACAGCAGTTTGAACGTATAGTTTATAATATAATTATAAACTAGCTCGAAATGGCGCTGTAGTTCGTAAATTGGCGATTCGAACTTCATCTGAATGTACATGATTCATTTTAAATCGGATTTCTGTGAAACAAGAAACGTGTGGAGCTGGTGAAGTATATCTTTCTAGTGGAAGAGAAATATCAGGATTTCGTCGTGTAGATTTTGAGATATGTCCAATTCAAATTTCATAATAGTCGCTATAAAATCGTTTATCGACCATAACGGCTATTTCAAAATAACTAGAAATCGGCTTTGAATTCAGACATGGTTCTTTTGAGACATAGTGATATTTTAATTTTTAGAATTTTATAGTAATTTTTAATTAATTAAATAAGCAACTTTTTATTGGAAGTGTTTTGCACCCTGTAATCAATATTTTTGGGTTTCACGATATGAGTTGAACTACCGGTATTATTATATTTTTGGAATCACGACACAGTACTAGACTCAATGATATTTTTATATCAGTCCGTAGACAAACGGAGTTTGACGAAAAAGGGTGATTAGCGCATGAAAATAGTCGTGATAGTTTGAGTGACAAATCGCTTTGTGTTATAAATTGTAGAGGTGGGTAGTCATCCACGTATAGTCTTCTAAGCCTTCACCGAATGAATGGTCACTTAATGACCAAGTATTTTGTTTTCTTAACAGCTGAAAATATCGCATCCTATAAATACAATACACTCTTCAAAACCTGATTCTTTCATTCTCCTCGGTCAAAAGAAAATTTCCGCCGTCTTTTTCATCAGAAAGGAGATAACGAAATTCCATCACTTCATAAATTCAAAACTAATCCGAATTAAATCTGAAAATTCCAAAGTAAACATCTTTGAATTCCCCTCGAGTTTCTCTACATCTCGATAGGGGTATTGTTGGGTTCGATTTGGTCTGTCGTCACTGGAATTAGCTGTTGAACGCGGTGAGCTCGACATCAGTACTTCGGTGGAGATCTGGAGTTGCGCAAGGCGATTTCAAGGCATGGTGAGAATGAAGCTTGAGATGTGAAGTCCACTGTAGCGTCGGATTTGAGTAGTACAGTATTTGAGTTTTTGCTTTCGAAACCGATGATGAAATGAAGTGCGTTTTGGGGTTCGAATTCTATAGTGAGTGAAGGAGGTGCAGAGGCGCAACTGGGTTGGTGGATAGGTCGATGTCTAATCGCCTGAGGCGGGTGCTGTTGATCAATGTTAGGAAGGGGTTTCCTCGTTGAAGTAGTGAAGAGGAAGTCGACTATTTTATTTTTCTTGGGAAGTGTGTATGCTGATGGTTCGGCGCATAAATTGGAACAGAGGAGTTTGGGATCACAATGGTACGGTACACCATGGAGGCGGGTTCATTTGTTCGGTTAAGGTCAGTACGAGTTGCTGGTAATTAATTTAGAATGGAGACTATTTTAACTTTTACGTGAAGTGATGTTTTGGGATGGATGAAGGTGATTTTTGTTTGAGTTTTTAAGGGTGAACGGTGTGATGGGTCTATGTATTTAGGAGGGAGAGAGGAGCCATAATGGGTTGATACTGAAGGATACTGAAGTGTTGTTGACACGCATGGGGTCAAAGGGAGTTGGCGAAGTGGGATAGAAGTACTGAAAGAAGAATAACTCATGTGGAAAGGGAAGAAGGCTCGTTTATGATTATGGGATGTAGAATTCAACAGTAGCCGATGAAATAAGAAATGGAGTAGTGGGAGGTTGCGAAAATACACAGTAACGTGGAGTTTCATTTGTGAAGGGATGGTATTGAAAACAGAAGTAACATGGAGTGTTGATTGAGCGAAGGGAAGCAGTAAGTCTTCCAAGCAAGTGAAGTTCAACTCTGAGGTTGGGATCATGTTATTTGTTTCAACATAGAAACGAAAAATGGAACAGCAGTATAAAGGGGTATGGGAGCGTCGAAGTTGGATACTAGGGGGGTGAGTGGACCGGGTGTAAGATGAAAGAAGTCGGCAGGAGGAAAACAAGACTAGCGGGTTTTATTTATTTGTGAAGGAGTGTTGTAGAAGGTTTGGGTTGGGTGTTAGAAGGTGTGGCAGGAAAAGAATAAAAGAATCCGACCGAACAGGATCCGACAGGATCACACGGACGGGGGATACAACCTGATATCAGTTGGAATGATTCGGAGATTTATTGGAAAATATGACGGGAAAATATCGTCAGAACAGGACTGCTAAACGGTTATCGTTGTTTAACGATACACCGACAATGTGAGTAAAACTCACTAACTCTCCTCAATTTATATTTTAATATAAATTGTACTTTATTTGTTGACTACTGTATATTGATTGTTAAACTGGACTGTTAAATAGATTTGATTGAAAACGTAGTTATAGTTAATCTATGTACTGTTAATCAAATATGGTTCTGTACAGCAGGATATTTCATTTCAAAATGAAATATGATATATATTATACTGTGTAACATCTGTGGATGCAGGGAGACAGGTTGGAGGAATCTGACTGGGTTCCTCAACAATTATTTTACTGTTTTCATATATTGTGATATATGTTGTGATTTATAATCTGTTATTGATTATGGATGTTAGAACGATATTGATCATCATTGTTTGATATTTTAAATATCATAAGAAACCCTGAGTTGTAAAAAAAGGAATATTTCAATGTATATTGAAATAAAGGAATTTTATAAAATCACAGGATTTTATAAAAGGAAATTATTTATAAAACGAACACGGTTTTATAAAAGGAAATATTTGTTAGTAAACAAATAGGATTATAAAGGAATATATGTTAGAAAACAAATAGAGTTTTATAAAAGGGATATTTATTTAGAAAATAAATAGAAATATAAAAGGAATATTTATTTAGAAAATAAATAGGAAATATTTGTAACGGTAAATAGAAGTTAAAAATAGGAAATATTTGTAACAGTAAATAGAAGTTATAAATAGGAAATATTTGTAACGGTAAGTAAACGTTATAAAAAGGAAATAGTTGTAACGGAAAACGTAGTTTATCAAAAAGAGTTAATCAAACGTAGTTTATCAAAAGGAGTTAATCAAACATAGTTTATCAAAAGGGGTTAATCGAATATAGAAATTAAGAAGTGAAGTTAAACAAAAATTAGAAACTGACTAGAGATTAGTAAGTTGAATAGTTTTCTGAGTATCGATCTGATGTTGGTTTCGGCCTTCGGGGTTTATACTTCGAGCATTGTTCTCTTACTAGTTTACAGTCAGGGACTAATAGTTGTGGAATGGTAGTGATGCGTGAATGAGGATTGGAAATGTTTTCCAATGTTAATAACGTATATTTTCTAAATATAGAAAATAAGGAAATATGAATATATATGTGTATATATATGATGATGGTTGATCGATCGAATTTCTATCTAGAAATAAGATCGTTGTTTGTACACCGACATGTTTTCATTGATAGTTAAATCACAGACTATCAAGTTTTGACCATATTTACGTTGTTAATATGGAGAGACCGGTTGGATTATTATCCGAAGAACCACTCCGTATCGACATAAGCGTTGTGATCAAATACGATGAAGATAATTGAAGACGGAGTAAAGTGCAAGGGCTGTCCTGTTTACAGAATAGTGCCTTCGGTTTCGTTCAATCCCAGAACGAACGTAAATGGACGAATGTCTGACAGAATATTTCCAATGATCGAAAGAGTTGGACTGTACAAATATATATGGTGGCCAACGAATTTATTCCCTTCGCATAATATCCAGAATCTATTTGTGCAAATCCAACTAATGATTAACGGATCTGATAATGTGGCATTCAAAGGAATTGTACTATCAATGAAAGATAGATAAGCGTAGCTTCTAGCCTCAACATCTGATAAATGACAGAAATCGGGCAGGCAGCATGGCTAAGTCGGTCGCACCGAAGTAGGGTGTATAATCACCTATCTAGAGAATATTCATTTGCTTCTTTAATCTATCAATGTTGTCCCATATATATACGGGAACGGTTGCTGATCCCAACCGTTGGTGATGTATATTCGATACACTTAAGCGAAATGAGTGGTCGGTCATGTGTGGCTGAGTTGCAAGATGTTCTTGTTGATCTCCAGTGTATCGTTCCTAGAGTACACTGATCGGAAGGTGGTTCCATACCTTGTCATAGTTGGAAATCCATTACCCAATACGTGCTTGCGGTTTTGATTTTATACTATATTTGTAGAACGTGAGATGAAAGCGTTTCTGCTAGATTGTTATCTAATTGTATTTAGACATTATTATAATACCAGAATGATATTGTTTACAAAGTTGTTGGATTCTCATAAGGGAAAAACCCGTTCCGTTATGCGGCGTGGTCTTATGAGATATCGTTTACTTGTTCAAACTGTTTTAAAACTGTTTTACTCATACCAGTCCCATGACTGACCCGGAGTTTATTTGTTTGTTTCCCTAAACTCTTGGGTGCCTAAATTTGTATGGGCAGTCAAGTAGTCGGGATTTGCAGATACATTGGAAAGCTTGGAGCAGGAGGCTTCAGGATTCTATAGCTATTATTATTTCCGCTGTTGTTGCAAGTGTTGTACTCTGATAAGTGCTATTGTATATATAACTGTTTGAAATTTTCAAAAGTTATGTTATATTTTATTCGTTCCGCTGTGAGATTCGTGTTTACTCTGATGATGATGTTCTTCTTCTTCTTCTATTCTATAAGTTCTACCTTATCTATCCTCACCCTCTATCTTCTTTCTATTAGTTTCTTGAATTTCTAGTTTAAATTGAGGTTGGACTTGTGTTTTTAGTCAGCTCAAATTGGACCGGATTTTCGGGTCACTACAGTTGGTATCAGAGCAATGGTTTAGTTAATACCTTGGCTCTGTGGCGTGATTCAGTAGAGATGGGATTAGTAGTATCCTAGACTGAATTTGAGTGTATATATACGAGTGCGTATTTGTTAGCTAATATAAAATGGTTTTATATTGTGGAGACTCATTGGTTGAGTGGCTTATGAATTCTGGTCGATCAGTTTGATCCACTGTATCGGTAGGAGTTCTATAAACACTTGAATACGATGAACCGACATAGTATGTTTTAATATAATATATGGGTTGTGTTGGTTGTTAGTATAATCGAATGAGATTATAAAAAAGTGAAATAGTTATAAATAACTTATTAGAATTCATATAAGTAAATATATGAAATGAGATGAAGTAAATCTGAATTTAAATCAGATTGGAATTAAAATAAGGAAATTTTAAGTTCCTGGGAGATTTTGAAAATGTTTTACAAACTGGAAGTGTTATAGTATTGAACTCACTTCGATAAACTGGGAAATAACCCTGATGAGTGTGGCCACATCATCAGTGTTCATTTTCGAGTTCTAAGTGACGGATTACTACCAAAGATTGTGTTTATGAATTGTTTAAGGAAAACAAGTGTTTAGA
This sequence comes from Allium sativum, assembly GCA_030737875.1. NCBI lineage: Eukaryota > Viridiplantae > Streptophyta > Magnoliopsida > Asparagales > Amaryllidaceae > Allium > Allium sativum. The sequence goes on along the minus strand of CM060916.1, from coordinate 703,024,021 downwards.
AATTCAAAGGTTTTGAATTGGTATTATGGTTTCAAATTGATTTGAAATAAACCCAGGAATATAAATTCTGGAATTAAGATTTAACTTATGAAGTTAAATAGATTAAAATATTGAAAGTGAATAAATAAATTTGAATTAAACTTGGACAAGGTTAAATATAATATGGAATTATATTGGGATGATATCGAGTAAATTGATTGATTTTATAAGGATTTGGAATCAAGAATTGTACTTAAGTTTGAAATGGAATTTGACTTGAGTATAAGCAATTGCTTGAGTTTGAGGATAAAAAACTGACAGGAGATGGATTGGAATGACATTGGTATATGTTAAGTTGATAACCAATGGGAATGGTATAATGATATGGTCAGCAAAAAGGTACAAGTTTATATTTCATATGAGTTGGAATTTATGAGCTGAATTGGCAAGCCGCTTGGCTGTTTGATTTTCTTTTGGGATGGAGAAGGCCTAGAGAGGCGAGTTGGTGTTTTACCGATAGGGCTGTACAAAGGAGGTTATGGCGAAATTTTACGAAAAATTTAGGCGTTAGAAAATTTTCAATTTTTTTGAAAATTTAGGTTAGTCGGAAAGAATTAATATTTTAGTCAGTATTAATTGGTTTAGTTGAAACTGAAGTTAAGGGGTAAACTGATAAATATTTACCCAGTAGATAGGGTCGTCCACTACCTTAGCAATTTCGAGGACGAAATTATTTTAAGGGGGAAAGATTGTAATGACCCGCATTTCTAACCGTTGAATAATTAATTCATTTAATTATTTAAATATCGTTTTGGCGATATCGATAACTGGAATTAAATAATATTGAATATTTAATTGATAATTATAATATAATAATATATTATAATGTCGAAATAGTCAAAATAGCTGAATTGGATTATTTATAAGGAATAATTCAGTTTGGAATTGAATTTGAATAACGAATATATTTTATAAACAGCAGTTTGAACGTATAGTTTATAATATAATTATAAACTAGCTCGAAATGGCGCTGCAGTTCGTAAATTGGCGATTCAAACTTCATTTGAATGTACAGGATTCGTTTTAAATCGGATTTCTGTGAAACAAGAAACGTGTGGAGCTGGTGAAGTATATCTTTCTAGTGGAAGAGAAATATCAGGATTTCGTCGTGTAGATTTTGAGATATGTCCAATTCAAATTTCATAATAGTCGCTATAAAATCGTTTATCGACCATAACGGCTATTTCAAAATAACTAGAAATCGGCTTTGAATTCAGACATGGTTCTTTTGAGACATAGTGATATTTTAATTTTTAGAATTTTATAGTAATTTTTAATTAATTAAATAAGCAACTTTTTATTGGAAGTGTTTTGCACCCTGTAATCAATATTTTTGGGTTTCACGATATGAGTTGAACTACCGGTATTATTATATTTTTGGAATCACGACACAGTACTAGACTCAATGATATTTTTATATCAGTCCGTAGACAAATGGAGTTTGGCGAAAAAGGGTGATTAGCGCATGAAAATAGTCGTGATAGTTTGAGTGACAAATCGCTTTGTGTTATAAATTGTAGAGGTGGGTAGTCATCCACGTATAGTCTTCCAAGCCTTCACCGAATGAATGGTCACTTAATGACCAAGTATTTTGTTTTCTTAACAGCTAAAAATATCGCATCCTATAAATACAATACACTCTTCAAAACCTGATTCTTTCATTCTCCTCGGTCAAAAGAAAATTTCCGCCGTCATATTCATCAGAAAGGAGAAAACGAAATTCCATCACTTCATAAATTCAAAACAAATCCGAATTAAATCTGAAAATTCCAAAGTAAACATCTTTGAATTCCCCTCGAGTTTCTCTACATCTCGATAGGGGTATTGTTGGGTTCGATTTGGTCTGTCGTCGCTGGAATTAGCTGTTGAACGCGGTGAGCTCGACATCAGTACTTCGGTGGAGATCTGGAGTTGCGCAAGGCGATTTCAAGGCATGGTGAGGATGAAGCTTGAGATGTGAAGTCCACTGTAGCGTCGGATTTGAGTAGTACAGTATTTGAGTTTTTGCTTTCGAAACCGATGAAGAAATGAAGTGCGTTTTGGGGTTCAAATTCTATGGTGAGTGGAGGAGGTGCAGAGGCGCAACTGGGTTGGCGGATAGGTCGATGTCTAATCGCCTGAGGCGGGTGTTGTTGATCAATGTTAGGAAGGGGTTTCCTCGTTGAAGTAGTGAAGAGGAAGTCGACTATTTTGTTTTTCTTGGGAAGTGTGTATGCTGATGGTTCGGCGCATAAATTGGAACAGAGGAGTTTGGGATCACAATGGTACGGTACACCATGGAGGCGGGTTCATTTGTTCGGTTAAGGTCAGTACGAGTTGCTGGTAATTATTTTAGAATGTAGACTATTTTAACTTTTACGTGAAGTGATGTTTTGGGATGGATGAAGGTGATTTTTGTTTGAGTTTTTAAGGGTGAACGGTTTGATGGGTTTGTGTATTTAGGAGGGAGAGAGGAGCCATAATGGGTTGATACTGAAGGATACTGAAGTGTTGTTGACACGCATGGGGTCAAAGGGAGTTGGCGAAGTGGGATAGAAGTACTAAAAGAAGAATAACTCATGTGGAAAGGGAAGAAGGCTCGTTTATGATTATGGGATGTAGAATTCAACAGTAGCCGATGAAATAAGAAATGGAGTAGTGGGAGGTTGCGAAAATACACAGTAACGTGGAGTTTCATTTGTGAAGGGATGGTATTGAAAACAGAAGTAACATGGAGTGTTGATTGAGCGAAGGGAAGCAGTAAGTCTTCCAAGCAAGTGAAGTTCAACTCTGAGGTTGGGATCATGTTATTTGTTTCAACATAGAAACGAAAAATGGAACAGCAGTATAAAGGGGTACGGGACCGTCGAAGTTGGATACTAGGGGGGTGAGTGGACCGGGTGTAAGATGAAAGAATTCGCCAGGAGGAAAACAAGACTAGCGGGTTTTATTTATTTGTGAAGGAGTGTTGTAGAAGGTTTGGGTTGGGTGTTAGAAGGTGTGGCAGGAAAAGAATAAAAGAATCCGACCGAACAGGATCCGACAGGATCACACGGACGGGGGATACAACATGATATTAGTTGGAATGATTCGGAGATTTATTGGAAAATATGACGGGAAAATATCGTCAGAACAGGACTGCTAAACGGTTATCGTTGTTTAACGATACACCGACAATGTGAGTAAAACTCACTAACTCTCCTCAATTTATATTTTAATATAAATTGTACTTTATTTTGTTGACTGCTGTATATTGATTGTTAAACTGGACTGTTAAATAGATTTGATTGAAAACGTAGTTATAGTTAATCTATGTACTGTTAATCAAATATGGTTCTGTACAGCAGGATATTTCATTTCAAAATGAAATATGATATATATTATACTGTGTAACATCTGTGGATGCAGGGAGACAGGTTGGAGGAATCCGACTGGGTTCCTCAACAATTATTTTATTGTTTTCATATATTGTGATATATGTTGTGATTTATAATCTGTTATTGATTATGGATGTTAGAACGATATTGATCATCGTTGTTTGATATTTTAAATATCATAAGAAACCCTGAGTTGTAAAAAAAGGAATATTTCAATGTATATTGAAATAAAGGAATTTTATAAAATCACAGGATTTTATAAAAGGAAATTATTTATAAAATGAACACGGTTTTATAAAAGGAAATATTTGTTAGTAAACAAATAGGATTATAAAGGAATATAAGTTAGAAAACAAACAGAGTTTTATAAAAGGGATATTTATTTAGAAAATAAATAGAAATAGAAAAGGAATATTTATTTAGAAAATAAATAGAAGTTAAAAATAGGAAATATTTGTAACGGTAAATAGAAGTTAAAAATAGGAAATATTTGTAACGGTAAATAGAAGTTAAAAATAGGAAATATTTGTAACGGTAAATAGAAGTTATAAATAGGAAATATTTGTAACGGTAAGTAAACGTTATAAAAAGGAAATAGTTGTAACGGAAAACGTAGTTTATCAAAAAGAGTTAATCAAACGTAGTTTATCAAAAGGAGTTAATCAAACGTAGTTTATCAAAAGGGGTTAATCGAATATAGAAATTAAGAAGTGAAGTTAAACAAAAATTAGAAACTGACTAGAGATTAGTAAGTTGAATAGTTTTCTGAGTATCGATCTGATGTTGGTTTCGGCCTTCGGGGTTTATACTTAGAGCATTGTTCTCTTACTAGTTTACAGTCAGGGACTAATAGTTGTGGAATGGTAGTGATGCGTGAATGAGGATTGGAAATGTTTTCCAATGTTAATAACGTATATTTTCTAAATATAGAAAATAAGGAAATATGAATATATATGTGTATATATATATATATATATGATGATGGTTGATCGATCGAATTTCTATCTAGAAATAAGATCGTTGTTTGTACACCGACATGTTTTCATTGATAGTTAAATCACAGACTATCAAGTTTTGACCATATTTACGTTGTTAATATGGAGAGACCGGTTGGATTAATATCCGAAGAACCACTCCGTATCGACATAAGCGTTGTGATCAAATACGATGAAGATAATTGAAGACGGAGTAAAGTGCAAGGGCTGTCCTGTTTACAGAATAGTGCCTTCGGTTTCGTTCAATCCCAGAACGAACGTAAATGGACGAATGTCTGACTGAATATTTCCAATGATCGAAAGAGTTGGACTGTACAAATATATATGGTGGCCAACGGATTTATTCCCTTCGCATAATATCCAGAATCTATTTGTGCAAATCCAACTAATGATTAACGGATCTGATAATGTGGCATTCGAAGGAATTGTACTATCAATGAAAGATAGATAAGCGTAGCTTCTAGCCTCAACATATGGTAAATGACAGAAATCAGGCAGGCAACATGGCTAAGTCGGTCGCACCGAAGTAGGGTGTATAATCACCTATCTAGAGAATATTCATTTGCTTCTTTAATCTATCAATGCTGTCCCATATATATATACGGGAACGGTTGCTGATCCCAACCGTTGGTGATGTACATTCGATACACTCAAGCGAAATGAGTGGTCGGTCATGTGTGGCTGAGTTGCAAGATGTTCTTGTTGAACTCCAGTTTATCGTTCCTAGAGTACACTGATCGGAAGGTGGTTCCATACCTTGTCATAGTTGGAAATACATTACCCAATACGTGCTTGCGGTTTTGATTGTATACTATATTTGTAGAACGTGAGATGAAAGCGTTTCTGCTAGATTGTTATCTAATTGTATTTAGACATTATTATAATATCAGAATTATATTGTTTACAAAGTTGTTGGATTCTCATAAGGGAAAAACCCGTTCCGTTATGCGGCGTGGTCTTATGAGATATCGTTTACTTGTTCAAACTGTTTTAAAACTGTTTTACTCATACTAGTCACATGACTGACCCGGAGTTTATTTGTTTGTTTCCCTAAACTCTTGGGTGCCTAAATTTGTACGGGCAGTCAAGTAGTCGGGATTTGCAGGTACATTTGAAAGCTTGGAGCAGGAGGCTTCAGAATTCTATAGCTATTATTATTTCCGCTGTTGTTGCAAGTGTTGTACTCTGATAAGTGCTATTGTATATATAACTGTTTGAAATTTTCAAAAGTTATGTTATATTTTATTCGTTCCGCTGTGAGATTCGTGTTTACTCTGATGATGATGTTCTTCTTCTTCTTCTATTCTATAAGTCTACCTTATCTATCCTCACCCTCTATCTTCTTTCTATTAGTTTCTTAAATTTCTAGTTTAAATTGAGGTTGGACTTGTGTTTTTAGTCAGCTCAAATTGGACCGGATTTTCGGGTCACTACAAACTGCACTTCATTATTTGATTTATTTTAATTATATTTATATATTTATATATAAATATAATTCGTTTTTCGATTTCAAAAACCATTTCATTTCATATACGTGATAAAAATGATATTTTTATCCAACAGATATTCATTTCAACACATGACTATTTTTAACAGTTCATATAAATAATAAAAATGTGATATTTATTGTTAAAACGATTTATTTCAAAAACAAAGATTTTTAGACCTTCGTATATATTATAAAAATATGGTTTTTATTGTTAAAACAATTTATTTAAAACACAAATATTTTACACACTTCATATATATAATAAAAATGTGATTTTTATTATGTAAGCAATTTATTCAACACATGAAAATAAATCAACACATGAAAATAAATCAAACACATGAATATTTCAGGAAATTTCGGCAGTGTAACGGCAGGGGGTTTACAACCGGCACCGTAGCGAAGTACGGCTCCTCGTGCTACCTTAAGCATCGCTGCTTTCCCTAAGGCGCGTATTCTAAGGGCCTAAATATTCCGACCATCTTTCAGGTCATAAGGAATTTTTCCACAACCAATTCCAATTTTAGTTTCAACCACAATCAATCATTCACAACCACAAACAATTCTAGTCAACCATTCGTTATCAACCAATTTTTCACACCAATCACAACCAATAAATATCGTCCATGGTTTGTGGACGAGGGGCGTATAAATATATATATTATATAAGTATATTTCACTTCCATTTCAACACATATATAATTTTTACAACACATATATAACTTATACATCGCATATACAACTTATACAACGCTTATACATGAGGTGTACAACGCTTATATAACTCATACATCGACCGTATAATTTATACATCGTCATTCCATATCGTTTATAATTCAGAAATCTCACAGTGTTTGTCGCGTTGCCAAAAATTGTAGAAGGCTCAGAAAAATGTCGGTCTCTTCTAGAATGTAGAAGACGTCCTCACAGTCCCGGCGTCTCTTGTTTCACTGAATTTCGACAAGAAACGAAAAAGATATGTTTTTTTATTCTAAAATCAAGTTTTGCGACGGTTTTAAACTGTGGAAATTAGTTCAGAAATTAAAACCCGTTACCTTTCAGAATTTGTTCCTAATTAGGTTTTGATTTTTCTTGATATCCGTGTAGCTTGAAGAGGATTAGGCTATGCAGTGTCGAAGGGGGTCGAGTCGCGCGCCAAGGGGCACCAACCGCCGCCAGTCCGAACTCTGGTCGGAGGAGAAAATCGGGCGTGAACGGCGAACCTTCCCGAGGTCGATGCGGCCTAAATACTGAGCGAGGGGAGGTGAATCAAGTATAGATTTGAAGAGGGGATCAAGAGCTTCAAATTGAGCTAAGGAGCACTCGATTTCATGGAGGGACGAAGAAGAAATCAGGTTGGGAAGTTCTGAGCTGCTTCCGCCTTAGATCCACTATCGGGGAGAGAGAAAACCTCCTGCGCCTTATATTTTTTTTATATAAAAAATCTGATTGGTCCGTTGGTTTTATAATTTCAAAAATACCCCCTTTCACACACGAACACCAATCCAAACCCAACGACTGTCGTCCCTAGCTAAATACCCCCATTCCGAACACAATGGGATATGTTTTGTAGGCCAAATCGACTGTTACAGTCACTTATTCTTCAAATTAAAATATAAAACATTCAAATTCTGTTTTGAACGTACATTTTAATTTGCCGGGGCCACAAACAGCTTCTAAAAATCCAGAAAAATTATATCTGGCTATGTTGCAACGATACGGACCCAACAAAACTGATTTCGTCGAATTCTGAGACCGTTTGAAAAATGGCCATTTTCTGGTCGACCAGATTTGACTGAAATCAACAAAACACATTTTCTTTTGCCACGCTCACATATTGACTTCAAAAATTCTGGAAAAATTAACATAGCAATAATTTGACATCCCGGACCCAGCAAAAGTGGTTTCGTCGAATTCCGAGGTCGTTTGCAAAATCACCATTTTCAAGGGCTGTATTAACTTCACAACGACCTTTCTGAAAATTGATCTGGACATAACTTTTGATTACTGCTATGAAATTTCGATCTTTTGGATTCGTTAGAAAGATATTCTCAAACAGATTTAAATATTTCTTGTTTCGCTGAAATCAGACTTATTTTGCATCCTGTACATTCACTCAAAGTTTGAATTCAAATTTTCAAACTGTCACGCCATTTCAGGCCTTGTTTGTATTTCAAAATAAATATATTCGTTATAACTTTGATCAAAACAAATTTTTGGTCATTATTATTTAAAATAATTTATTTTAAATATTCAAAATTCATCAAAATAGCCAAATCAAAAATTTTAAATTGGCTCAGATTTTCCGGGTTGTTACATAAGTATTCGCTAGAACATAAATTTTAAGTCATTAATTGGTTTAAAAACCCTTTTAAAACCTTGTTTGGACTTTTCCTAAATCACCTATACAAATCTGTTTAGCATCTTATAACACTTCTTACTTCTTATTCTAAAACCATTTTCATACTCCGGTCTACTACTAACCTATTCATCATCTCCCATAATTATTTCATTTCAATTGAATTCTTTTTTACTTTCATTAAGAACAATCTTATTTAAATCTTTATATTTACTTACCCATTACCATTTACCATTCTTGTTTGAACACTTGGGTTATAATTCTATTTATAACACCCTTCTTTGACCTTACTCGAACTTATCGCCACGTAATTACCTCTTACCTGAGTTCCAAATAAAAATCATTGCTTTAGATTCTTATTAAAAAAAATAATCAACTTTAAATATTAACTAAATGAAAAATAGTTAACTTTTCTATTAATTAAAAATAGTAAATTTATCACTTTCGATTAAAAACAGTTGAATTTTTTCGACCGTACATCTCAGTTAACTATTAACTGATTTTCATTGTCATTTCCCCTTTGAATTAATTAAATAACTTAATTAATTTAAAAGCACCATTTAATTGTTATAAAAACAATTATTCTATTTTTCCAACCCGTATGTAAATCTTTGGGTTTCTACTACGTTTACTTGCATAAACCATTTCAATAATTTCTCTTATAAACTCGATTAAATTATTTATTTATAAACTTCTACTTTAATTATTAATATAAAGGCCTGAAAACTTCAATTTAGTTATAAAATAATTTATAACTTTAAAACTGCGTCGATTCACTGAACGGTCGAACGACGTCTAAAACAACACGTTTATGGCCATTCACTACCAATTACCAAACCAACACTGTCGGTTGATTTTAAACACAACACAGGTAAATATCTATTCAATCATCACGCTCAAATAGGTTTTACTACCATAGGGGGTTCAATTAGTACAAATATAAATAATATAAAACAAACAACAAATATAATATTTTGAGGAATCCAATCGGATCCCTCCAACCTGTTTTTCCCTGCACCACAGCTCGTTATACATTTCATAATAATATATGAAGTAAACTTTTTATGATCGACTAATTTAAAACGATGAAATATAAATAACAACAACCAATCAAACAATAACAGCCAATAGCAACCAATCAACAAATTTATATTTTTAAATGGTAAATTATATTTTTAATATGAATTTACCACATCACAGGATTTCAGAAGGTGTGAGAATTAACTCACCAGATTTTTACAGTTGACGCGTTTGTTCTTTTAATCTTGAACGGACGTTCAAAATTAACTGAAATTTCCACTACGTCAGATCAGTGCCTAGTCATCGCCATCACCTAGGCCTCGTCCCTGTGATCCCAGCGGATCCAGTTTCGTTGAAATCCGTTAACGTATGGAAAAGTTACGCCTGTTTAAAGTTTTAAACTCGTTTTATATAAATTAAATTACCTATTATTAACAATTACCTCAATTAAATCCTTAACCCCATTTTCCACGTCATCAGCGTTGACCAGCCATTTCCTCTCTCACGTGTTTTCTCCCTTCAGCATTTCCAAAACCCGTTTCATCCCAAGTGCCCTTCGATGTTCACTGTTCCGAAGAAACCACCAAACCTTCCTTCGATTGCCAGCGACGCCAGACCTCACCAGACCCGCCTTGGACCACTTCGCCGACATCGCCGTCCCACCAGGTTCCTCTGCCCCAAACGCCAGCACCCCACTCTTCTCCGATCATCTGAATTTCCCATTAACCCCAATCCCGATCAAACCCAAAATTACATCGCCACAGACCACGGCTGTCGATTGCACCACCACGCCTGTCACCGCCTTGCCGTCCTGCACTAGGCCCTTCAAACTCCATCATCCCTCGACCACCAGATCCGCCGGAAAATCCTAAAACACTTCACCATTTTTTTGAAAATACCCAAAACTGCTCACTTCCGTTCAACTCTGATTTCCCACCACCACGACCAACTTCAGGTCATCGACCCCAAAGTAAAAACGTTCCTCTACATCTCCTCTCCAACTTCACCGTTGGATCCACCATCAACCGACAACCCAAATCGCCAAAAACCACCCAAAAACGAAAATGATTTGTCATGGTTTATGGTGATTTCAGACCACCTCCGACAACCATTTCACCCCAACTTTCTCCAGTAGGTAGATATCGTCCCGATCTACCACTTTCCTTCAGATTTCCATAACAAATTCCTTTTAGATTTGGAGATATAAATTGTTTTGTACACGAGGTTTTTCTACAAATATCCTTGGTTGAAAATTGTTTTGGATGGGATGAACTGAAATATAGGCTGAGGGGGTTTATATTTAAAGATGGAAATAATATTTATTTATATCGATGTGACGAACGATATTTTATTTCGTACCTATCGCGTTTTCGAACGTTGTTTATTCGCTCCTGTGCTCACATACAAACCCCGTTCGTGATGCGAATGGACGACATAGTATAGTTTGAGGTTACGGTCCTAATGTAGCTTGTTTCGTCGAATTTCGAGTCCGTTTGCTCGAATGGCCCTCGTTCACGTTCAAATGGTCGTTTTTATTTGCATTTTATTTTTCCACACTCAAAAATTAACCCCGATTGACGCGCCACTTGAAACCTAGCAATAATTTGTTGTTACGGTCTGAATAAAATTTGTTTCATCGAAAACGAAGGTCGTTTGAATAAAGTCCCTTTTATAACTGCCCAATTCAAATAAAATAAACCAATTTTAAAGTACCTCGATATAAAAATAATAAAATATTGAAATTGGCCATACCTGATCAGAATTTCATATACTACCAAGATAAAATATCATGGGCTGAATTTCAAGCCAAATCGATATTATAAAAATTTAAAAACCCTTTATTTTATATAAATAACGATATAATATATATAAAGGAAATTCCACAGCGACCTTTTCAAAATTTGATTTGGACATAAAGTAAATTCTACAACACGAAAACTCAAATTTTCTCTTCCATTAGAAAAATATTCTCCAACAGATTTGGACGTTTCTTGTTTCGAGAAAATCCAACTCATATTGGGCCCTGTACAGCCGTTTAAAGTTCAAAATGCCAAATTACGAACTGCCGCGCCGCTGCAGCTCGTTTTATAATTAAATTTTAAATTAAACGTTATAACGTCGTTAAATAAACGAAATCATTATTATGATTTGAATATAAATAAATATTTAACCATTTTAAATCGTCTGTTCGCATTATACAACAAAATCAACATTTTCCCAAATATCCCAAAAAAATATTATAATATTATTAATAAATTTAAATATCCAAATTAAAATGGTCAAATCCCATTATTTAAACTTAAATCAATGTTTTAAATAAATAAAACATTTCAATAAAATGGCCAAAAAATATGGGACATTACAGTAAGGGCCTTAATAAAATAATTGAAAATGTGTATTAATTATGTAAAATCATAAGAAATGATTGGGAAAGATTTTGGATGAAATATTCCACAGTTAAAAAGATAAAAGAGATTTTTATCCGAATGAGCTAGTTAATAACTAGAATAATAATCCAAAGTTTAATTTAATAAATCGGATTGAGAATGATTTTGACATAACCAGAGTTTTCCAACATATATATATATATATTGGAATGAATTTGAAATGAAATTATGTTTGGATATATCGATATTGGATTCCATGATTATACAGATATTTTTGTGGGAATTTGGAAGATATTGATATCGTTATTCCAAAACAGTATCAGTTAGTTTCAGAATTTGGTATTAAATGTAAGTCGACATGATTTCCATTCAAGATCTTATATTTAATGTCAAATTGGAAATTTGGATTCATTGTGAATGTTATCTTAATTAATACTGTTCTTGAACCCACTTGTGAGAGTGATAAATCTTTTAACTAAGATTAATGAAGTTTTCCAATTAATACATATAACTGGAATTAAATGGAAGTTGATTTTGTGTTTATCGTCAGCGATTTTTTATGCGACATTAGTTCTTTAACCTAGTTAAAGACAAGATTAATTCCCTAAAGTTTAATAATCATTAAGTAATGATTTTTGAAGATTAAAACTAATTGGAGTTATAATGAATCTTTGATTTGATTGAAAGGTAAATGAGTCAATTCAATTTACCAAATTTAAGAAATGATCGAGAATGGAGTACCACTAGTTTTACTCCATGCGATAGTTAAATCTTTAATTAGATTTGAAACATGAAATGGTAATTAATTTTACCGATAACACAGTCGGTGCTAGATATGGAGTGCCACCAGTTTTTCTCCATGGGATGAATATGTTGGGATTGGAAAAATAAAATAAATGATTACATTGGTAAGGCTCGATAATCCCGACTAGTTTGATAAACCTTAATTTGGTTTAAGATTGTTAAAAGATAATACAAAATCTTTTGCAATGGTTTTCAAAGAAAGATTTAAACAAGAGTTCTAAATGAATTAAATCTTTGATAATATTTATGGGAATGATTCCCAATGTAATGAATATTTGAATAAAAGAATATTCTGTATTGGAATGAGGCATATGATATGTTTTTTATAGCACTTGATTATAAGATACGCGAGTTATTCGAAAGACCGGATTTAACCCTTTCTGAATAATTGATATGACGATTAAAAGTCAACGATGAAGACGGTGGTTAAAGATTGGAGATCTTCACATCAAATGGATGATTACCAATGTCTTGATTTGGCTGTACACCCAAGACGAGGTAATAAGTGGTAATCGTCCAGATGTACTTGGAGATCTACAGGATTTGTGTGGACCTCTCTCCTATATTGGACATATGGGACGAGGAATAAGGTGCCTCCGGTTTCGTTCAGGCCCAGAACGAACTTGCAAATGGATTGTATGTATGGCATTGTATATCGTTATGTATTGATTGATTTCTATTAAATATGTATATGTTCGGTGGTGGAGAAGTTATTCTCTTGCTTAATACCTTTCTCTGAGATGTATGAGCTTAGAGGTTATATATTGATAGACATCAGTTGTATGGCATGAATTGTCAATGTGGCATGCTGCGATGCAACGATCAAGGCTTTTGTTAAAAAGAAGGGTCTTGTGGATGATGATCAGAGCCCAGCTTTAAGTAGCATAGCTTTGTGTATAATGTAAGTTCGCGAGTCTTACACCCCGGTATGAGTTTAAAATGGGATTAGGTACAGCAGGGAGTGCATGCGTTTCTTTCTAGCTAGAGGTAGTGCCATGGTATGGAGCCCAGGCATATTTACTTATATGAATGATAGATATTGAGGCCCCTCGGATATGATTGGTCACCAATGGCCAAGTGAAAGGTCTGATAGGACTAGAAAACGTAGTGTTTAGGAATAACCAATCCTCAAAAGTAAGAGAGGACCGGTCGTGCAAGTTCCGAGGATCACTGTGTTGATCCTGGGCATCCCACTAGAGATGGCCCTAAATCGGTAAGGAGACGTTCCCTGACTTGACTCATGATGGAAATCCAATTTCCAATACGTGACTTTCGATTTTAGTTATAAATCTATATGGCGACATAGTAGGATGGGGTATTATGACATCTATGATTGATACATTTATATCTGAAGTTGATTCTTCACTTATATTAATAATGAAAGATTAATTTCGCGTATCAAGTATGTTTGGCCGTTATAAGGTAAAACTCTATCCTCTGGTTTGTGTTTGCATTGTGTGATGGGACCTGAGTCTTATAATGGCTTCATTTTTCCTTATTAGCACTACGTTGTTTTTTTATGGTATTCTTGGGAGAAAACTCGTTCCGTATTATACGGCATGGTCCCTTGATTTATCCAACTTTAAAATAAAGTTAATAACTGCTTTAGTTCTCACACCAGGCCCCTGACTAACTCGTAGTTTATTGTTTCTACCTAAACTCTGGGTGCCCATATTTTCCACACTGGAAGCTAGTAGTTTTGGTTTGCAGATATTCCTCTTCATAGGATCCTGGATTACGGCTAGAGCTATATTCGGAATGCTTTGTATCCGTGTATTTCTTTCAGTTGTGGAAGTTGATATTTTCCGCTATGCATTATGTTTATGTACTTAAATGTAATTTAATTCTCTAACTTTTTTTGCTGTAAATTATTTATTTGTACTCTGATGTAAATTGTTGTAATAGCAATTAAATGTTCTCATGTTTGTGTTCTGATGCGTCGTGTTCTCAAAGTAGTCCGTCTTCTTGTTCGATTTAGGCCGGCCGGGAATTACAAGTCGCTACAGGTGGTAACAGAGCTTTGGTTTACAAATCTCCAGAACAAGACACATTAGACCCGAACGAAAGAATTCATCAGAGGTAGGATTAGTAACATCCTATAAGAATAACTCGTTAGAGATAGGATCAGTAGTATCCTAGAATGAGTTTGAAGAGTGGTATTTATAAAAACGAATTTAGTTTTGAAATTTATATCTTATTGTAAGTTTTAAATATTACTTTATTTTGAATTTGGACTGTCAAGTATAAGAAGATTTTGCATATATGCATTATGAACGTATATTCGAAGTCTCATCTATATTGGATAGATATATTATCACACTCTAATCACACGGGGATGAATTTGATGATTAATCGATTATCATCAGTATCGATGTTCGAGTTTCAAAAGTGGGATACTATATATTTCCAATTGACTGGTGTGAGAACCAAAACTTAGTTAGAGTTTATTGTTTATGATTTGGCATTGAAAATATGATTTAAAGTATATGAAAGTTATATATTTGAAAAGCTAATTAACAAATTGATTGCTGTTGTGTTGTGTGATTGTTAGTTTAACTAATAAAATTATTGGAATAATAAAACCAATATGAAAATGAAAGTTAATTTAAGCCAAATAAAATTTAATATTGAACTGAATTGAAAATTAGTTTGAATTGGATTTATGTACATGGATATATACATATATATGTTGAGCAGGTTATGGGTTTATTATTGAGTAGGGAAATAAATTTTGCGTGCCCGACAAACAGGTGCACCTTAATGAGTTGGTTGCGCAATTTTATTATTATATTAAACTGCTGTGAATGATTTGGATGCACTGTGATGGTTGTTCTGTGTGAAATTAAAACATACGCCATATGATAGTAACAAATAAATTATGGACTACACCGCATAACGTACTACTGAAGATGGCATAGCATAACATATTCCATATAAGCAATTGGTGCTTATAAGACGAAGTTTGGATTACCATATGAGCAAGATGCTTGTATGGCGAGGACTGAATTACAGGTTGAACAGAAGACAGATTATGGACTTAATAACATATAAGGTAAACTGTAGGATTTAATAACAAACCTACATAGGTCTTGAGATGACAAAAATGTACACGTCTCTCTAGTTTTAGATACGGCACATGGATTATGACTAATTCCCATCACTTGGTCAAGGAATGATTTTTTTTTTTTTACACATCTCCCTTGAGCATAGATAACTTACGTTTGATTTGTATGTGATATAAACAATTATTGGCTGCCTATTACGGCCTAATAAATTTTTTCAGATCAACCCGTACAAAGGAGGTTATGGCGAATTTTTTTAGAAATTTAAGGTGTTAGCCAAATTTCAGAGAAATTAGAAGTTCTTAGAAATTGCAAAGTTGAAGAACGAAAGCCAGAATGAAAGTTGAGTTTGTTGGTTAAACAAATTTCAACTCCATTCTTTTTCGAGGACAAAAAAGTTTTAAGTGGGGGAGATTGTAACAACCCGGAATTTCATAATCAATTTAAAATTTTAATTTAATCTATTTTATTGAATTTTGGATATAAATTGGTTATTTTTATTAGATGAAATTTGAGAATAATTTTAAAAATTAGTTTTAATGTTTTATTTGACTTAAAACAAGCTCAGTGAAATTATTAATTCGATTTATAAGTATGAATTTAAGAATCGATATTTTAAAAGTTATACCGATCACTTGAAATATGACCATTTTTGTAACAGTCTCGGAATTTGATGAAACCACTTTTGTTGTGTAACGTCCCAGATTTTCGGTCATTTAAATTGGAATATTTAAATCCGTTCTATATATTATATTAGAAATATAATGGATTTTATATCAAATTTATTTTATAAAATAGAGTTCGAATATATATAATTTATAATATAATTAAAACGAGCTCGAAATGACGCTGCAGTTCGTGATACTGAATTTTGAACTTCAATAAATATAAATGATCCGATATAAATTGAATTTTAGCAAAAAAAGAACAGCTCGAATCTATGTGATTATATTTTTCTAATGAAGGAGAAAAATCGAGATTTCATAGTATAAATTGTAAGATATATCCAATTCAAAATTTCAAATAGTCGCTATGGAATCGTTTATAAACCATAACGATAATCTGATATAATTAATTATTGGTCTCGAATTTGGACGAGTTTGAGATATAGTTATAATTTAATTTTTAGAATTTTACTGTAATTTTTAATTTGGAAAATATGCCACTTTTTATTTGGAGTATTTTGCACCCTATATCAGCATTTTGGGGTTTCACAATATAAGCTAACTTGTCTATATTATTATATTTTTGGAATCGTGGGGCATTGCTGTACACAATAGTGTTTTTATATTTGTCAATAGGGGTCCTTAAATGATAAAATATTATAGCATCGTACCCTAAAAATCTATGTGTCAGTAACTTATATGAACAATATTTAACATTTTTCCACATGTATATTTACACTAATCTTAAACGTACCAATCTAGGTTATGTTTCCTTCTACTCATGTCCTTAAGAGGTCACTAAATTGTCACTGTAGGTACAGTAGCCCATGGTTGGAAAGTTCAGTCGGGGTTTTATCTGGGGATGGTAAATATAATTTGATAATTGGTACCCTATTTTCTTTACGCATGAAGCTACCCTCCAGATAGACCTACGTATATGAAATGACAATACGTCTACACTATATACACATTTAATACACTGATTCACATGCTGTCAATTCAAACACGCTTCGCCATTTCTTTTCTAATCAAAACCATACTTCTACCAACCTGTATTCTCACATGCTTCCGTCCATTGTACGCAAAAATATTAAATTTTATTAACCTGTCTATATATATATATATATGTATATGTATATATATACGGGAGCTTTTGTTCCAGCTTCATCACATTCTTACCATCCTCTTCTACACCCGAAGCTTCTCTTTTCTATTCATTCACACAGCAGTCATTTTTTTTGAAAACTTCAAGTATAAAAGAAAGGAAGATGAAAACCAAACTTGGTTCCTCAAACTGTCAAAACATCTCATTTGGAGGACATTATTTTTCTGAGAGGCTAGGGCCAGTTCGACAATGCAGGAGGGATGCATGGGTCAGTAGAAGGTAGGGCATCGCTCATGAAGCTCGAGGGCGATCAGGCTGCCTGTGACGATGTCAGCATGTAATGAGAGAATGCATGAAGCGTGATTTAGCTTGGTTGGGGACGTTTATACATGTTGCAGTGTAGATGTTTCAATGAAAGGAAAAGTTGCTGCACAGGTGGTTGAGTTCGGTTATTGCAGGGGGCTTCTGGATAGGCACAGAGGTGATCGGGTGGAGGAGCTTGAGTTGCAGAATTCAATGAAGAGGGGATGACAGGTTTTCTGTTGAGAAAAAAAGGAACTTGCGTTGTAAAACAAAAGAGAAAAAAAGAGTGAGGAAATGTTGAAGTTGCATGGGGGTAGAAAAATGGCGTGAGGAACATACAAAAGATGGCATGTTTACCTGGAGCAAGTGGATTCATGGAAGGCCGATTTTCAATTTTTCTGGTTTGTGGGCTTGGGAGCCTTGGGCCACGATTAAGGGAACACAGATGGCAGAAGGGTTTGCAGCTGGGTAGCTTCCATATAGTGGAGATGAAGAAACGTACGGAGGTTGGCGGGTGATCCAAGTCAGGTCATTGATGAACGTAGCAGCAGTACGATGAAGCAGCAGTAGCATTTTAAACAAAGAGCGATAGTATTGAACGGGAACAATAGAAGGAATTGGTCGGATAATGTTATTAAAGAAATAATTAACGTTAATTTTAGTTAATTATGGAAATAGTTATTAATTTAAAAATCTTGAATACTAAAACGTCAATATCCGTAACATATATCAACAGAATGGACTGAAACCGGTGGCATCAGAATCGTATCAGGAGAAATGCAACGTGATCCTACTGGTTTGGTTGAAATCAGAAGCAATCGGGATCTCGTCAAATTTTAAACGCCTATTTAAAATTAAACGAAAACAACGAACACTGTCAATCAAAGCAAAGGTGAGTTAATTCTCACGATTTCTGGATTACAATGATGTGTTAAATTCATATTAAAATATAATTTATCGTTAATGATAACAATTGGATGATTGAATGCCTTGGTTGATTATTAAATGGTTGCCGACATTTATAATATGTCACATTGGATGATTTATTTAAATAATTGTTTCATAAATTGTTATCAAACATTATTGTGGTCTGTGATGCTGGGATGGACAGGTTGGACGGATCCAACCGGATTCCTCAAAAATTTTATATGTTGTTTATTTTTCCATATCATCCAAATATGAACTGTTTACCCCCAAATTACATTACATTCTGTTTGAATGTTGATTATGGATTGGATATTGAAAGTTGAATTGAAAATTCAACGTTGTGTGATATTTTTAATCAATAAATGGTATTGATTAAGATATTGGCAGGAAATGATCTGAACGCTGTTTTTAAGACGTTAGTTCGCCGTCAAGTGAATTGACGTAATTGCAATTATAAAATTTATTTTATAATTGTAGTAAAGTTTTAAGGGTGATTTTCTTTTTAAAATAAAAGTTTTAAAATAAGACGATAATTATAAGTGGGTTTTATATAAATAGTTATATAATATTTTGCAGTAAATTTTAATGAGTGTAGAAGCCAGAATTTAATCTACGGGTTATTATTTTGAAAATAACTGTTTAGATAAGACAGTTAAGCAATATAATTAGATTAATAATATTAATCTAACATAGAAATAATCATAATCAGTTTAGTAAATAACTGAGGTTTAGTTGACGAAGTCAACTGGTTAATTAGAGTTGATAATTATATTAATCGTTCTTCGATTAATCTAATGAAAATGCTTTAACGAATAATTATTTTTATTTTAGTAATATTTCTTAAATATTAATTATCTTTTTGTTTAATGATCGGGTAAGAAATTAGTTAATCTATTTTTAATGAAGTAAACTATTCCACTTCAGTTAATAATAAAGTTAATTAATTATGGTAATTAATAAGTAATTTACTTCTTAAATGAAAGTAAATTAAGAAGTGATTGAGTTTAAAATGAACCGTGTTAAGAGAAATGTTATACCAAAAGTATAAACAAGTGGCGAAGCTAAGATACCATAATTGAGAAGTCAAAAGAGAATTATCGTAAGAGACTGGATAAGGAAATCCAATTAAAATTAAGAGTTTACGAAGAGACGAGTAATATAAGGATTTTAATAAGGATTGTCTTTACTTAATTATTTAAGTAAATTAAAGTGAAATATGGCTTCACGAAGGAAATGATAAATGGATTCCATAAGAGGATTTGAATTCAAATTATGTAAATCGAAAAGGAGATTGGCAAGGGAATTCCAAGTTTTACATTGGTTTTTAAGTTGAAGTAAAACTTAATTGAAAAATGTTAAGGCGAAGTCATACGGAAAGTGATACACCATTTGCGGATTAATGTTACTTAATAGTCGGATTGAGTACAAGAGAAGAGATTGGAAGAAGTTTTCAAATATAAAGGATATGTAAATAAGAGATTTAAATAAGATTTTTGTTTACTTATTTAGTAAATAAAAGTAGAATTTAAATGTGATTTCAAAGAAGGAAGATTAATGTATTAATGTAAAAGGTGAGAACTTAGTAAATAGGGTCTGAAACAAATCCAAATGAAAATGAGTTATATTATAGAGTTTAAAGCAAAGAGAGGTTGTGTTAGTTAGTTTACGTAAATAAAAAGTAAAAGAGATTTATTTTAGGAATAAAAATGTCAAATAAAGGAAATGGTTATTAAAACCATGTTTTAAATAAAATGATAACTGAATTGATAGTTAATGAAACGATAGATTTTGTGTTTTCAAACTTTTATCTATACTGAGATAAGAAGGCTGTCGGTCAAGGTCTAAGAGGTAACAGAAATACCCCAACTTGAACGACTTACTATTATCGAGGGATAATAGTAGTTTGTAACGGTTAGATTGGTTTATTATTATTACGAGAGAATATTAAAATTGCAAGATCTTTAACTATTAAGTTTAATAGTAAGCGATATATAAGTTTAACATCGTTCGATCAACGGTTGAAGTATAAATTTATTTATATCTTTGAGAAAAGATTATAATGATTTCTGCAAGGCAAGGATAATATAAGAGATTTGGCGAGTGTATAGTGATGATTTTGAAATAAAGGAATGAAACAGAGTTGGTAAATAAAGATATGCTATTGTTTTCAATGTAACGAATAATGAGGTCAAGACAAGAGAATATGAAATCAATTTTTAAGGATCGATAAAATATATTTAGTAAAGAAATCAGAGCGGCCAATATACTTAGCCATACTATGTGAATTGATAGTTAAAAACCCGACTATCAACGTATATATTATTGGATGTAACGACACAGATTTTGCTCGGACCTAATCGATCGCAAAATCGACCAAGACCGTTCAAATCCCGCATACGTTAACTTTGGGAATACAACATATTAGAACAATAACAGCAGACTTTTATTACATCATGATAATATAACATCAGATTACAGAATATATCAGAGTACATCGAAATAAAATTACAGCGGAAGATAAATTTTACATTAAAGATAATACAGTGCAGCGGAAGACTATCAAAAGCTCTGGACACAGCTTTAAGCTTCGATCCAGGATCCTGCTAAAAGAATAGATATCTGGAAAAAGCTACTCGACTGCCCGTGTGGAAAAGAGGACACCCGAGTTTGCCAGTGAACAAACTACAGGTCAGTCATGGGACTGGTATGAGAAATCTACTTAACTTATCTAATAAAAAGGCTAATCACTGGACCACGCCGCTAACGCGGAACGGGTTTACTCCATTGGATTGCCAGTGCAAGAAATAAAGTAAATCATTAAACAACGCAATGCTTTTTAGAAAAATGAAACCATTATAAGACCCAAGTCCCATCACACAATACAACGCAAATCGGAGGATAGGGTTTTACCTTATAATGGTCATTATGATGCTTGATACGATAAAACTCGATATTATTATTAGTGTGTGTAAGTTTCAAAAACAATTTCAAAGTAAATGTATCAATCCTACACGGCATGGGTACCATATATCATGTCGCCATACTAGTTCTACAATCAAAACCGCATGATATCGTATTGGAAGTTGGATTTCCATCATGAACCGAGGCAAGAGATAGTCCTCACCGAATTTGAGACAATCTAGCCTACCATGTCTCAGGATACAGCCGCAACTGCACCTTGGATCTTCAGGGCCGGTCTACCAATAATGGTTGGATTAATTATGCCTGAACAATACGTTTCCCCGCCATGTGGGGCGTAAATAGAGCCACTAGGGACTCAAATAACCGAGGCACCTCATTCCATCATCCACATAAGTAAAATGTCAGGGCTGGTAAGTCACTAACACCACTCCTAGCTAGAAAGAAACGTATGTCCTCCCTACAGTCCTTACTCCCGTTTCTGGTTCATACCGGGGTGTGAGGCTCGCGAAGTAACGCTATACAAAGCTATGCTATTTAAAGCTGTGCTTTGATCATCAACCACAAGGTTCTGCTTTTCAACAAAAGCCTTGATCCATGCATCTTGGCATGCCACATTGTCAATCCATACCATACCATTGATTTCTGCCAATATATAACCTCTAAGCTCATACGTCTTAGAGAAGGGTGTTAACCACCAAACAGATATATATTAAACAGAGATCAACGAATACAATATAAAGGAATACAACGTCAGACATACAATCCATTTACAAGTCCGTTCTGGGTCTGAACGAAACCGGAGGCACCTTATACCTCGCATATCCGGACAATTAACAATACGTCCGGACAACTACCACTTTAACCCTGTCTTGGGTGCAAATCAGTCCAGTGCATCAGTAGTCCTCATCCATTCGATGTGAAGATCGCCGGTCTTCAACCACCGTTTTCGTCTTCGACTCTTAATCATCGTAGTAATTATTCAAAATGGGTTAAACTCGGTCTTTCCGAATAACTCGTGTATTTTATAATTAAAAATCAAGTGCTACATTTTCTTCGTACCTAAGCTTTCTTCCTTTATAAATCGATATCTTTCCTTTTTTATTTGCTCTTTACATTTTCTTCATCTAGAACAAAAATAGTCGAAAACTTCATATTGAAAACGGTTACTCCCTTAACAATCCATATACATAAAATAAAGCAAGTCATGCTTCCCACTTCTCATTTCCCAAACCAGTATCAGAATGGCCAATCAAAATCAATATTCAAAATTGAAAACCCCCTTTTCTTTCGAAAATGGTGCGACGTGAGTTTCAGTCTAACTTTTAATGGTAGAGGCGGGTTTAGGCAAAATCGAATCAGGCGAGGGTGATTTAGGGCTCGCGATGATGCTGGAGGTTGATTTCGGGGAAAGCGCATTGATTAAGGATGGGACCTCGATCGAAAAATAAGCAAAATCACGATTTGTATCAATAGCAGAAGGAAGTTGCGAAGCCTGGTGGAGTTCGAGTACTGATGATGAACTGTAGTGGTGGTTTAAAGGTACGACAGTTTGGAAAGGGGAGTTGTGGTGGTCAATGCAATGGGCTACTGTACGAGTTCGAGATTGCGGTTGTTGATGACACGCGCGAGTTTAGGGTTTGTTGATAGCAAGCGGAGTTCACGTACAGTTGGAAGGGAGGCAATAACGAGCAGCTTTCTCGTTGACTATGTAATGTTTGGGGCCTGTAGAATTTTGGTTCATTAGTGTAGTTCGGAAGCCAGAGAAGTAACTGATATCTGGCAGTGAAGGGTGCTCGGGTGTCTGGGTTTCCGGAGTAGTTGTGGTCTGTGAGTTAGAGATGGGATGCAGGTGTGGATGTGGTCTGTAAATGGAAGATTTTTGTTTGTAATTTTGAGAAGGTGGTCTGGACATTTAGGTGATGAACAAGTGGAACTGGAAATAGGCAGTAAGGTATATATATTTTACAGTAATTTAAAAATATTTAGAAAATTTATTTATTTAGATCAGTAATTATTTAATCGATAGATAAATAATCTTAGGTACAAAACTAGATTCGCTCTAGTAGACGCGTAGACGCAACCATATGGATTTAAATGGAATATTCAGCTAAGGAAAAATCACGGTGAGTAAATTCACTCCCTGGCTCATTATAATTTTATAATAACGAATTTTTATTTTAAATAATTATTATATGATGTTTGTTGGTTGTTTGGATGCAGTACAATATAATTGTAGCTATTTTAAAAATATATTAGTTATTTAGGCTTGGTGTTTGTGGCTATTATATATATAAATTGGTGGTTGGAAAGTTTCCGCAGTATCATTAGCGGATGCCCGCAGTATCATTAGCGGATGACCCAATACGCCCCACAATATGATTCTGGATGACATTCTATACCGCGATATCCTGCCTCGAAGCAGGATGGGTATTATTTATGTTGGCTAACGTCTGTGGGTGTAGGAAAACAGGTTGGTGGGATCCAACTAGATCCCTCAAAATTTATGATTGTTTGTTTTCACATATATACTATCAGATATGATGTGTTGACTGATAATTGGGTGGTTTGATTTTCAAATATCACTGGGCCCAAAATGTTGATTTATAAAAATACCATGAAAAGGATTTTAGCTCATGTACGGTCTTGACATGAAGCTAGCTATGGTTATCACTTATTTTGGGGATAGTGCTTATGTATTTCAGTTTTTCAGCAATGTTGTTTTTATCTAGACTTGTGTATTTGGAAAGTTGACATTATGTTGTACCAGACTTGTTTTGAAATGGTTTGAAATCTTCCGTTGTTTTATCTATGTTATTTACTCTGTTTACATATATATATGTTCTTGTTCTGCCTTGATATATCATTATGCATGTTTACCTGATTCAAACGCCCCTCCAAAGTCAGAGTGCTTGCAAGAGACACCCTGGCGGAGGTGGGGTGTTACATTTGGTATCAGAGCATATGGTTTACGAGAAGGAAAAAAAAGGTTTTTAGAAAACTTTTGGAAAACTATTTTCAAAACCAAGTATAAAGTATTTTCCAAAGAAAAGTCTAGTTTACTTTAAAGGCTATTCCCCAAAAAGCCATTAGCAAAAATTCCTTTGTTTTTCTCCATTCTGAATCTATCCTTTTTCTTCGTTTTCAGTATGGCCAATAACTTTGCCATTCCGGAGGGAGTACACGTACATGTTTGGTATAGGAGACTTTTGGAGGCTAGGGCGACCGAAGCCGGCCCCGTAGATGTTCCTCCTCTTCCTCCTCCGGTAGTTAATGTTCCTCCTCCTCCTCCTCCGGTAGTTAATGTTCCTCCTCCTCCCTTAGCTGATGTTTCTCCTCCCCCTCAGCCTCCACAAGCGGATTTTGCGGAAACTTGTAAGAACTTTAAGGCGATGGGTTGCAAGAATTTCATTGGAACCGAGACTTATGTAGAGGCAAGGAATTGGTTGAAAGAAACCGAAGATCTTTTTGCCTTCTTTGATATAGATGACCGTAGGAAGGTTTTATTAGCAGTGTGGTTGCTAAAGGAAGAAGCTGCACGTTGGTGGGTGGTCACCACCGCTACTAGGCCAATTGAGACTTGGGATGACTTTCGGGGAAAGTTTGGACTAAGGTTCCTATCACTGAAGCAAGGGGACATGACTATTAGGGAATACATAGATAAGTTTAATCAACTGGCTCGGGTCGGTTTAGACTTGGTTAACACAGCTCAGAAGAAGGCCCTATACTTTGCTCTAGGATTAAGCGAGCCATTACATGGTTTAGCCATGTCTCATATACCCTTGGGGGCAACTTTCGAGAGTTTGGTGAATATGGCCCTACTCAATGAAGAGAATAGGAGTGACAAGAAAGAGATCAAGATGAAGGATACTCAAGCCAAGAAGACTGATTCCCGGTGGAAAGGAAATCAGGGTAATCCAAGTGGTCAGAGCAGTCAAGGCAATAAGAACAAGAACAAGAGTCAAGGCAACAAGGAGAAGTTTAAAGATAAGAAGGAGAAGAAGTGCTTTACTTGTGGAAGCTCGACTCATCTAAACAAGGATTGCAGAAAAAGGAAGGGCACTTGCTTTAACTGTGGAGAAATGGGACACTTCACTAGGGATTGCCCGAAGAAGCAAGGGCAAGGCCAGGGTCAGACTCAGCGTGCTGGACCTTCGGGAGGGCAAGTTCATGCTCTCAATGCCGCTCCAGTTCCCGATCGAAGTAGTATTTCTGTTGAGAGCCTTGTATATATTTCTGATTTTCCAGTTCGTACCTTGTTTGATCCTGGTGCATCGCATAGCTTTATCTCATCTGATCTTGTTGATAGTTTGCACCTAAGTACTAGTCTAGTTAATTATCCCGAGTGTGTTTCAAATCCAATTAGGGGTTCCGCCCATTTGTCTATGATCTGCGTGGATTTGAAAATCTCTATCTTGAGTGTAGAGTTCTCATGTGATGCTTATATTCTCGGTTTCATGGGGTATGGGTTGATTTTGGGCATGGATTGGTTGTCCAGTTTTGGAACCATTCTTGATTTTTGAGCATAGGGTTGAGAGGCTCATGACTCGCCTCGGTAATACCCTAAAAATTTCTAGTAACCCTATGGGTCCCGTCATGTTGTGTTATCTTGAATCCCTCAACTCGTCTATTGATAGTTTGCAATCGGTGAGGGTGGTCCGAGAATATCCTGATATCTTGGGTGAAGTGAAGGGGGTTACCCCTAAACGAGAGATAGATTTCTGCATTTATCTGGTTGATAATGCCAAGATAGTTACGTGGCCGGTTAGGCACATGGTCCCGCGAGATGAGAGTTAAGAAAGCAAGTCAAGGAGTTGCTTGAGAAGAACTTCATACGACGAAGCATTTCCGAGGAAGGTGCTCTAGTAGTATTCGCTACTAATGTGGACAGTTCGCTTCGCCCGTGTGTTGATTATCGTGAGTAGCTGAGGATAGTATAGGCAAGCACTGAATCTAAGTACGGCCTATCATTCGCAGGCGGATGGTTCATTTCGTTCAACCATGAGTTATAGAAAATCACGTTAGTAAGAGCAATTGGCAACGTGGATTGGTATTTTCAAGAAAAGTTCTGCTGCGTGGAATACTTTATAGTAAGTAAACGAGATCCAGGATTCACTAGTGAATTTTGGAGAGCTTGCATGAAACCATGAGGTCATAGTTATGTTTAAGCCAAGTATGATAGAAGAAGAGTAAGTGAAAGAGGAAGACGAGAGGCGACAATGAAATGGGTTCCAACTCATATTTGGAAATAAGAGTTAAGAAGCTAAGAAATCATGAGGTAAAAGATGGTCAAAGCACAGTGGAGTTAAACTCAAGGAAACGTGACTTAGAAGACTGAAGGCTAGATACGCGCATCATATCTCTTTTTAAGAGCATATTCTTGATCCTTGTTTTCCTGTGGAACTTATTCGCATGTTATCTTTTTACGTATATCCTCTCGGTCCCATTCTCGGTCCTATTTCCGTCGGGAGGTATGACTTATTGGCTAGTAATACATGTCAAGGTTTAAAGGGGTCCGTTAGGTTGACTAAACCTTTTTGGCTTTTATAGAATATGGGTTAGGAAGGGATTTCTTGTAATCCGAAAGGAGTATATCCTGCTTATCTTCCCGATCTCTTTGTAGCATATCTTTTGCTATCCATGTTTGTCTTGATTATCTAGTTTATCGTGTTAACCTTGTCATGAGAACCTTAGGTAGAAACCCTTTGGATGAAACATGTGTTTGAAACATGTAATGCTTGATGGTTGCAAGTGGTTGCAAGTGTTTGCAAGTGGTTACTCGTGGATGCATTATACACGTTAGGCACTAGATCGGCTCACACACTCCTCATATTGCATATGCATGAGTGTTTACGCTTATTCATGGATGAAAATTTTTGTGTTATCACATGGATGTTGCATATGGATGTATGTTATGTGCACACATATAGATGTTATACATTATGTTAGGAATTGCATACATATGGATTCATTTCACTAGCATAATTTGCATTGATGATATTTGCATTAGATAAGTACATATACACACACCTTTGCATATGTTCATACAACATTTAGAATCTTATAAGGACAATGATTGCTCGTGGATGATGTTTTGAGTAGATGAATGTTGGATGGTAGGATACGTTCTTCCTAACTTGAAGATTTCGGGGACGAAATCCTTTAAGGAGGGGAGAATGTAACAACCCGTATTTTCAATAACCTGTTATAACGTAAATCGAGGCAGAATTTAATTTATAAATCTGAATCAAGGGAAACGGGCTATGCCATTGCATTCGTCTCGGAAAAATACGCGAAATAGAGTCCGAGTTTTCGAAAATCGGAGTCCGTATGAAGAAGATATGGACGAACAAAGTTAGGCAGAAAAACCGAAAACAAGCCAGAATGCACTGGCGCACTTGTGAAGTGCGCCAGCACAAAAATACACTGGCGCACTTGGGAAGTGCGCCCGTGTCGAGCCAGAAACCTGCACAGCTTTCTGGCTTGACCCTGGCTGGCTTGGTGCACCTGTTTTGGTTCTCTGGTCTGTTCTGCTGGCCTATGACGATTTTTGATGGTTTAGATCTAAACTAGGGTTAATCCTATGGCCTAAACTAACCTAAACTTCTATAAAAGGACCCCTAAACCTAGCCTACATCATCATCATTCATTCATACAACTAAACTATGGCAAAATCATTCCTCTCATGGCCTCCACTCTCTTCATAAAATTCCTAAGTCATTTCTATGAGAGATTTTCCATGCATAAGTGTTTTCAAGCTTGTATGAGCATCATTAGCTTGCATTCAAGTCAAGTTTCTATATTTGCATCATAAAGCAAGGGTTTTGATCATTTTTTCTCAAGGGTTTTTCTATTGGAGCTTGCATTTTGGGTTTAATTGATTGCATAAGGGCTTTGTCATATTTTTGTGTCTTCATAAGCATTGTAAGCCCTTTTCTACTTTCATACTTAAACTCTAAAGTTAATGAATGATGCAAGTTGTGTTTGATCATTATGATATGCAAGTTTACTATGATGTGTTATGCAAGTTTACTATGATGTGTTATGAAAGTTCATCAAGTTATGTTATGCAAGTTTGATATGCAAGTTTGTCATATGATATGCAAGTTATGTTATGCAAGTTTGATATGCAAGTTTGTCATATGATATGCAAGTTATGTTATGCAAGTTTGGGTTGATCCTTTTGTTCATGTTATCATGTCATGCAAGCTTATCTTGGGTTTATGAGCTTAAAGCTTCAAGCTTTATGCTAAAGGTTGCATTTTGGCAACATGTAAGTTATCATATCTCTTATGATAACTTGCATGTGAGGCTAAATGCGAATTTATGGCCATTTCTACATGTCATTTATCACCATGTACCACCAATATGCTAAGTTTGGTTTTATGCTTGCTTTTGAGGCCTAAAAATGTAATATGCAAGTATATGAACACATGTACATTTCATATGCCACCATGTTGAACTTGTGGCTTCAACACCTTTATGTCATGATTATGCCAAGTTCCCTCTTTCTATCCTTTATGCGCTATGGCGATATGTAAGCGATGGGATTGCGTTTGGGGTTGGGTAAACTTAAAAGACATAAAAACATAAGCTTGGGAATTTACCTATTAAGTTAGGTCTACCCTTTGGGAATTTACCTATTAAGTTAGGTCTACCCAAATGCTTGAAAACTTGTAACATGTTTTGGAAACATGATGGACATGACACTTAGAAAAGATAAGTGTGACCAACTCGAGGTTGGGTTGAGTTTGTAGCGTAAACCTACCCGGAACCGACCGGCTTAACTATTTGCTACAAACAATAGGACCCAATGTGAGAAGTTGGTCATGTTGTACCTTGAACCCGAGGTTAGACCAAGTTGTGGTGTAAAGCTACCCGGACCCGCCCGGCTTAACTAGTAACCACAACAAGGTCTAATGTGAGAGGTTAAGGCGCATTAAATTAATTAATGCCTTGTGATTAGGGTTAAGTCATGGTCCACTTAATACTTAACCAATTTGGGCTTGGTAGATTAATCGGGGTTAAGTCGTGAACTCATCGTTACACTTAACCAAGTTAATCCATGATTAGCAAGAGGGTTAAACCGTACTTAACCCACTAGAAAAATCCTAGCAATGGGGGTCCACTCCAGCAGTAATCCCAAGTTTGTATCATTAAGGCCCTAGGGTCTAGGCTAGGGAGGGAGCACGATTACTGGACTGGAGGTAAGTGACCAAAAGCGACGGCAGATGGGTACGCCGGTGTAGTTCCCGGCGGACCATGGTCGTGCACATAGTCTGAAGCCGGGGAAAGCATGCACGGGTACCAGTAGATCGAGACTGTGCACTTATGTTTATGGTGTCCAGGGGTTGCCACCCTAGGGCTTGATACACCCGACGGGAGACCCTGCACAGTCTGACTACAATTATGTTTGGGCTGCATTGACACCAACACGTGACGAGTTAGGCTTATAGGGAGCCGATCGACTAGACCGTTTGGTTGGACCTCGTATGGGGGTCACTTCATGTTATTGGCCCAAAGCTTGGGCCAAAGCTTGGGCCAAGGGATCAATACTGGTTTATTCAAGTCATGTTAGTTTGCTAGTACACCTGTGGTGCAAAAACTTAATCCTGATTATGCGATGACACCTTTATCTACCTTGTTAGTTAATCATCATGCCAGTATGTAGTTATCCATATGTTCATCTCAGCTTTCATCATGCCAGTTAACTTTATTAGTTTACATTGATTGTAGTAGGGCTTACTCAGTCTTTTTGACTGACCTGTTTTCTTTCGCCTCTTTTCTTCCGTTTCCCCCCCCCCCCCCCCAGGTTCTCAGGGTGGGAATATTGGAGCTTAGCCTGGATTTCTGATCGCTTGCTTGTGGGATTTTAGCTCATGTACGGTCTTGACATGAAGCTAGCTATGGTTATCACTTAATTTGGGGATAGTACTTATGTATTTCAGTTTTTCAGCAATGTTGTTTTTATCTAGACTTGTGTATTTGGAAAGTTGACATTATGTTGTACCAGACTTGTTTTGAAATGGTTTGAAATCTTCCGCTGTTTTATCTATGTTATTTACTCTGTTTACATATATATATATATATATGTTCTTGTTCTGCCTTGATATATCATTATGCATGTTTACCTGATTCAAACGCCGCTCCAAAGTCAGAGTGCTTGCAAGAGACACCCTGGCGGAGGTGGGGTGTTACAGAGTTTAAATAGTTTTGAAATGAAACTTGTTTTAATATATAAGCAAGGAAGTTGGATTTATAAACGATGTTTATAAATCAAGTAAAATAAATTATCATTTGATAATTTAGGCGTTTAAATTCAAGGATGAATTTAAAAGTGCACTGGGAAACGGTTTGAAATAGAACGATAAATTTTATTCTGGAATTGGAATTAAGAACGGAACTGAGATAAATCTAAGGATTAAAAATTAGAATTCGATTATATTGAATTTTATAAATAATTTATTTATAAAGGATTGGAATTCAGTATATAATATTTAATTATAACTGAATTATAAAATAATCAATGGTTAGGGAAAATCAGAAATATTAAGTTGAATTTGGAAAACTGGATTAATCTATATTTAAAAATATGGAAGAATGTAAGTGAAATTAATTTATAAACAAAGTTTAAACGTTTATATATAAATATAATTAAAACGAACTCGCCGCAGCGTAGTAGTTCGTAATTTGGCGTTTCGAAATTAATTGAGTATACATAACTCAATTTAAGTCGGAATTCTTTGAAACAAGAATCGTCAGGACCGATTTGATAATAGTTTTCTTATAAAAGAGAAAAATCTGGATTTCATCATATAAATTTTGAGTTATGTCAAAATCAAATTTTTAAAAAACAGCGCCATAACCATTTTTAAACCATAACGGTTTATTTAAATAAATAAAAGCATTTTAAGTAAATAAAATCCGAATTTCCATTAGAAAAACCCAGATTTGAGATATAAAATAAATATGAACTCAAGTGGAGTAAGTGAACTGATTTTTAAACAAAAATCAGATTTTTAATTATTAAATAGAATTGAATAATTTGAAGGATAATTAGTTAATGAGATTTTTGAATCGAAATTGGCTTTGGATAAGAGAATTGGGTTAGTAAATTCATATTCGAAATCGAATATGAAATTTGAGTTGAAATGGAATTTGACTGGTTTATAAGTCAATTAAAAATATAATTGAACGTGACATGCTCAATTAAAAAGCGAAATGGGAAAAAGGAGCTAATTAAAGAATAAATTAGTGAACTAAGTTAAAAATGATCAGATTGAGATGGAATAAATTAGAAATGGACGTACATGGGTTAGACAGGAATGGAATGAAGTGTATGAAGATTAAATTTCAAGTGCCAACAAAAAGGTACACATTTGAATTCTATATGAGATTTTATGCACCGAATCGGCAAGCCGCTTGGCTTTTTGATTTTCTTTTTGAATGGAAAGGGCCTAGAGAGGCGAGTTGAGGTTTGAACAATCGACCCTTACAAAGGAGGTACTGGCAAATTTTTCTGAAAATTTAAGGAGTTAGAATATTTTTAGAAAATTTGACAATTAGAAATCAATATATATAGAATACGATAAGGAAACGAACTTAAAATCGAATACTATAAAAAAAAGGAAATCTATAATTAAATATGGTAAAAATAGTAAGAGAAATTTATACACGTTTTAAAATGAATAATTGGTTTTTATGATGTTGATTATTCGAGGTAAGTAGTCTTGTCCGTTTTGAAATTAAGGATGTTTTCAGTCAAGGTCTGACAGGTAGTTAGACCCCAACTTGATTGATTTCATTATTAATCGATAAATAGAAAGATTCAGTGTCGAAGATAAATGTTTAAAGGAATTTAGTTGAATGCAGTATTTTGGGTTGTTGTAACGATGTTTTACACAACATTCGTTTTAACCCAAGAAAGTGGAATTTTGGAAATATAATAATAAATATTTCCTAAGTATGAAACAAAGGAGTCGAGAAAAGAGATAAGTAATTGAAATGTTTTCTAAATAGTGTAAGAGGCCAAGATGATTATTGAATTTACAAATATTGATAATGAAACGGAGAAGTGATTTAAATAATGAAATATTAATTAAGGGGCCCAGTGATTGTTTGATGTTTTGATTGGATGTTTTTTTTCTTCGATAGTTAAATAACCGACTATCGAAGTATTTGCCACTAACGTTGTCAATATAGAGAGACCGGTTGGATTATTATCCGAGAGCCACTCTGTATTGACAGTAGCGTTGCGAATCAGATTATATGAAGAAAATCAAAGACAGAGTGAAGTGCAAGGGATTTTCTGTTGATCCTAGGTAGAAATTGCCTAAGATGGATTAATGGAAATTGTGCTTTCGGTTTCGTTCAGTCCTAGAACGAAGTTTTATGGATGAATGTCTGACAGAGTATTCCCAATGATCGCATATGTTGGTATGTATGTATATATATATATAATGGCAGAGGATTTATTCTTTTAGCATAATATCCAGATTATATTTTTGCAAATCAATTAGTGATTAACGAAACTGACAATGTGGCATTCAAAGTGATTGTACTATCTATGAAAAGTAAGTAAGCATAGCCGTAGGTCTCAATAACCGAGAAATGACAAAAATCGAGCAGGCAGTATGGCTAAGTGGGTAGCTCCTAATTAGGGTGTATTATCACCTATCTAGAGAAATTCATTTCATTCTTTATTCTATTTGACACTGTCCCTTTTCGGGAAACAGTTGCTGATCCCAACCATTGGTGATATACATTCAATACACTCAAGCGAAATGAGTGGTCGATCATATGTGGTCGGGTTACAAGATGTTCTTGTTAAACCTAGTGTATTCTCCTCAAGAGATATATTATCGGACGGTGGTTCCATACCTTGTCATAGTTGGAAATTCATTACCCAATAAATAACTGCGGTTCTGATTGTATATTATGCATATGGAGCGTGAGATGAAAGCGTTCCACTAGATTTCTATTTATTTGATTTAGACACTATTATAATATCAAAGAGTTTTGATATAAAGATTATCGTTTTCTTTCAAAAGGATTTTGAAAGTTAAATCAAGTGTTTTGGATTCTCATAAGGAAAAAACCCGTTCCATGTTCTACGGCTTGGTCTTATGAGATATCATTTATTTTCTCAAACTGTTTTAAATTGTTTACTCATACCAGTCTCATGACTTACCCAGAGTTTTATTTTGTTTTGTTTTCCCTAACTCTTGGGTGCGCACATGTGTATGGAAAATCAAGTAGTTCAGGATTTTTTAGATTTATTTAAAGGAGCTTGGAGAAGGAGGTTTCAGCGTTATTTAATTATTGTTTTTTCGCTGTGTTGTAAGTGTTGTACGCTGATAATTGTTTGGTATACAGTTAAAATTTTTGTACTCCAAAAGCTGATATATATTATATTTTTTTCCGCTACGATGTGAGATTCTGTATTGTTATTTTTGTTCTTCTTCGACCTTTTTCTTCTTTATTAATAATAATTCGTATTTATGTGATATTTAGGTTGTATGTGTAGTGTATTTAGTCAACTCAGATAGTACGGAAAGTCGGGCCATTACAATTGGTATCAGAGCTTAGGTTGAGCGAACACCTAGGCTTTGGTGGGGATGTATTCATTAGAGATAGGGTCAGTAGTAACCTAGAATGAGTTGAGTGTATATATATATATGAGAGAGCGTATTTGTTAGTTGATATAAAAATTGTTTTATATTGTGTTGGCTAGTCTATTGAGTTGCTTAAGAATTCTTATCGAATCGTGGGACGCCATGACATCGGTAGGAGTTTATAAACACTTGAACAAAAGGTTGGACATAATATTGTTTTAAAATAGGTAAATGACATAACTTTACCCAAAT
Source organism: Allium sativum (assembly GCA_030737875.1). Classification (NCBI taxonomy): domain Eukaryota; kingdom Viridiplantae; phylum Streptophyta; class Magnoliopsida; order Asparagales; family Amaryllidaceae; genus Allium; species Allium sativum. The sequence continues at coordinate 702,989,725 of CM060916.1, read as the reverse complement.
TTCTATTTTGATAGAATAGGAGTAATTTTATGAAATTATTACATTATATGGATGTTTTGGTAGTTATTATAATCAGATAAGATTATAAATTTAGAATGGTTATATATAACCAAATAATAATTTGTATATGAATGAAATATACAAATGCGATGAATTAAAATTAAATTCAAACCAGAATTTGGAATTTTAAATCTTGGGAAGTCAAAGAAATATTTTCAGAAGTATATTAGAACAATATAGCTTTGTGTTTGAAGGATTTTTAAACTAAATCATTTTGATGAATTCTGAAAGTGATAAAGCACTGAACTCACTTCAGCGAATGGAAAATAATTCTGATGGTGATCGCGACATCATCAATGTTCATTTTCGAGTTTCTAAGTGATGAAGTGCCACCTTAGAAAAGTTTTTATGGAAATTTGTTTCAAACAAAACAAGTTGTTTTGGAAAATTGAAATGTTTTGAATTTGAAATAGTTATAAATATATGTTAAATGGATCGAAGTGAATAAATTGATCAGAATCAATTTGAATGGAATATGAATTGGATGTGAATATCCTAATTGTAAATCATTCGGATAAAATGAATATAGGCATATATGATATTCAATACGAATGAAAACCAAAAGTTTGGTTGGAACTAAAGTTGTAGAAATATAAAGTATTGAGTTTCAAATAAGTGAATTTTTAAAAAAAGTAATGGGTTTGTAACATTTTTCCTACCTTAGTAATTTTGGGGACGAAATTCTTTTATGGGGGGAAGAATGTAACAACCCAGATTTTTCTATCGATTTATTTTAAATATTTAATATGGTTTTAAATATTGAGTTGATAATATAAATGAGTTTTAATATTGAGTTATCAATTTAAAAATCGATTTTTGATTTAATATCGAATATTATCAAAATACGAGAATATGAAATAATTAGATTCGAAATTTAATACGGAGTCAAAATGATTCAAATAGCTAATATAAATTCTATTTGAGTATAAATGATAATAATAATAATTTATTATCGAGGAATTAATTATTTTGAAATTAATTTATATCGATTTAAATAAATATCTTCTCCATATGATCGAATAAGGCTTTGAAACCTGTCCCAATGTGTCCAAAATAGTGATTAAACCCTAGAAACGTCAATCGTTGTGTTTTAATTGGAGTCCAGAACCCCGAATTATATTATTTAAAAATTTAAATAGATAAGAATGGAGTCAAATCAAATTAATATGATGTACTTAACCTACCCTAACCTATCACCTAAAATGTACCTTATGCAAACCTCCTTCCTTCGTACCTAAGCTTTCTTCCTTTATAAATCGATACCTTCCCTTTTTATTTTCTCTTTACATTTTCTTTCATCTGGAAGAAAAATAGTCGAAAACTTCATATTGAAAATGGTTACTCCCTTAACAATCCATATACATAAAATAAAGCAAGTCGCGCTTCCCACTTCTCATTTCCCGAACCAAAATTAGAATGGCCGATCAAAATCAATATCCAAAATTGAAAATCCCCTTTTCTTTCGAAAATGGTGTGACACAAGTTTCAGTCCGTCTTTGAATGGCAGAGGCGGGTTTAGGGAAAATCGAATCAGGCGAGGGTGATTTAGGGCTCGCGATGATGCTGGAGGTTGGTTTCAAGGAAAGCACATTAATTTCGGATGGGACTTCGATCGAAAAAAAGAAAAGCCGCGATTTGTATTAGCAGCAGTAGGAAGCCGTGAAGGCTGGTGGAGTTCGAGTACTGATAATGAACTGGAGTGCTGGTTTAAAGGTACGATAGTTTGGAAAGGGGAGTTGTGGTGGTCAACGCAATGGCTACTGTATGAGTTCGAGATCGCGATTGTTGCTGATACGCGCGAGTTCAGGGTTCGTTGATGGCAAGCGGAGTTCACGTACAGTTGGGAGGCAATAATGAGCAGGTTTATGGTTGACTGTGTAATGTTTGGGGCCTGTAGAATTTTGGTTCATTGGTGTAGTTCGGAAGCCAGAGAAGTAACCGATATATGGCAGTGAAGGGTGCTCGGGTGTCTGGGTTTCTGGAGCAGTTGCGGTCTCTGAGTTGGAGACAGGATGCAGGCGTGGATGTGGTCTGTAAATGGAAGATTTTTGTCTGTAATTTTGAGAAGGTGGTCTGGACATTTAGGTGATGAACAAGTGGAACTGGATATATGCAGTAAGGTATATATGTTTTACAGTAATTTAAATATACTTAATGTAACACCCCGAAATTTTAACAATACTAAGGATCATAAATTAAATAATTATTATTTTAACAATCAAAATTAAGTGAAATGGACTGCGCCACTGTGTTCGTATCAGAATTCTGGCCAAAATAGACACCTGGTTTGCGTTAAACGGACACCGTATGAAGAAGTTATTAAGGTTTGAAGTTTGTATACGCACAAGAAGAATATATATGTATATATATATATATATATATATATATATATATATATATATATATAAGGTCTAGAAATTCAAAAATCGTTTCAAAATTCAAAATTTGTGGAGGCGGTAGATTTCCCGCTCAGGGGTGGCGACCCCTTAGCGGGGGTGTCAACCCCTAGGTCGACCCCTCAAGGGGGTGTCGACCCATGGGTCGACCCCCTAAGGGGGGTCGACCACCCCTGCAGCATATTTTGGCATATTAGGGTTTTGGCTTTCGGCTATAAATATGGCCTCATTTCTCATGTTTTTGCACACCAAAAATAATGGAGAACTAGATGTTGTCTCTGCCCAGATCAAATCAAGTCTTTTCTTCTACAGTTCAAGTTTAGATTTGTGATTCAACGCCAGCAATTCTCCCTCTATTTTTCAAGATCCAAACACTGTGAGTCCATGTTAATTTTAGATCTGAATAATTAAATTTAAAACTTGATATGACTATAACTTGGATCTATGCTTATGACCATTTGAATCACATCATATCTATTACAACCTGTTTATCTTAGTTATTCTGACATGATTATGACCTAGATCTGAACCTATACCTATTTATCATGTCAGATCTGCCTTTGATTGTAGATCTAATTCACCGTTTAGATCACCTTATACTTGTTCTATTATGTTTATGGCCAAATCAGATCTGTTATAAGTTGGACATCTAAATCATGTTTAGATCACATCATGCCTATCCCTATTATGTTAAAATCAGTTCTATTATCACATGTTCATCAGATCTGTTCCTATATACCTACCTTGTCATTATGCCACTATATGTTTTATGCCTTTTTCTGCCATTGTATGTCCATCATGTTAGTATGATCATCTCTGTTCTATTCCCTCTATCTTTTTCCCTTTTATTTTTATATAAGCCAGGCTACTTTCAAGCCTAGGCATGCCGCTAAAATATGTGAATGCTTTAGTCTGGGAACGAGGGGAAAACGGTAAAATTGGGCATAACTTGTAATTGGAATTTGGGTATAATTTGAATAAAGTGTAATAACATTAATTTGGGGCATATGGTTCATTTTAAACATAACTTAGGAAAAGGGCATGAAAACCTATAATGACATAGGTAATTTGGTTAATAATTGAAATGCTTAGGATTACAGTAATTAGAAACTGTAATCGCGCTTAGACACGAGGTTAGATTACACTTGTGGTGGAAGTCTGCCCGGAACCGCCCGACATACCCAGCAACCGCAAGTGTTGAATCTAATGTTAGAGGTCTAAGTGCATAAATACGTGACATGCTAAGACATGAGGTTATGTTCGATTTGTGGAAGAAGTCTGCCCGTACCCGCCCGGCACATCCAGCATCCACAAGTTTTAGGCTTAATATGGGAGGTCTAGCACATTATAACCTTAAATGGATAAATGCTAATGAATAGGAGTAAACAGGGAAGGATAATAACCTATTATAATTAGTTATTTCAATGAGAATATTATAATAGGCAGGCTTGTCCTAGGGACAAGTGGAAATTATAATGTATGTTATAATAAAAGGAAAGGAAGCTTATTAGTAAACTTTAGTTAAGAGAACTAAGTTAATAAGTAAACAACGACAAGTTGTAGTGATATGTTAAACAGAAAACAGGTGAATTGAGATGAAGTATACTTAATTACAAATTCAGTAAAACATGTTATTGTAATTATGGAATCAGACAATGAATAATACAAAGGGATTGTAAGATTACTTCCGTTAATTACAATCCATAGGTGAAAGATTGTAAGATTACTTCCATTAATTACAATCTAGAGAATAACATGTAATAGGGCTTATTAATTAACTTAAATGGATTAAGTTATATTTATATGAAATTAATAAGCAAGTGGAATTTTGGCAAGTGAAAAGAAGTCAATGTGAATGGGGATAACCTGTTAATCTGTAGTACTTAACCTAGTTGAATCCATAGGGATTGTACGAACATGTTAACTTGAGTAGGGGTTAGGTGAACTTGGTTGAAACAGTGGGAGGGTTAAGTATATCTGGGTTGGGTGGGTAATATTTGTATATCGGCCCACAAAACTTAACTGGATGGGGTTATGTAATTAAAGACACTGTTAGGTAAGCATAACCTGTGGAAATGTTTGGGTTATGTAATTAAAGACACCGTTAGGTAAGCATAACCTATGGAAATCCTAGTGGGGATGCAAGACAAAGGGGAGAGCTTGCATCATCTTGTGTGTGGGACCCATTTCAGTCAGTAACCCATATAACTGTATCAAACGAGTACTCCACCCTAGGTCGGAGTCGGGGCACACTTACTGGGCTGATTATAAGAGATCCAAACGTGGAGGACAGTGTGGGCGCCGCAAACCGATCTAGGCCATGTGCATGCATGGTCTGGGCATAGGAAGATAAGACGATGGTGACATCAGTAGATATGGTTGTGCACATCCGAAAAATGAAGGATTCCCACTTTAGGGAGTGATACACCCTACTATGGGGCCAGCACAGGCTATCTACGAAGTAGAGAGACGATCGACTAGGGTAGTAGTTAGCGTACATCTAGGCTCTGGTAAAGTTTAGGAGCCTGTTAGTTTGGGCTACCCGTTGATTGTATGGGTAAAACCTCTCACCAGAAGTACGCCTAAGTCTACCATCTTATATATGTTGGGGATCATCTCATTCTAGTTATACTTGTATCGGTGCAGAGGAATCATTAGAGAAGTGCAATATACTCTATCATGTTTATCCTGTTTATCTTGTTATACCTGTCTTTTATGTTGTTATCTATCTTATCCACTTTATATGCATGTCATGATACTTTTACTTATTTATATGCTAAAAGTAACTGGACTAGCCAGACTTTATGTCTGACCCATTTTGTTTCCTTTTCTTTCTCTTCCGTTCCCCCGTAGGTTCTCAGTATGGGAATAATCAAGCTTAATCAGGATTCTGCTTAGTCTTGCTTGAAGCTTCTTGGATGTATTGCTCAAGTTCTTATCTTTGCTACTATTGCTACGCTTTTTTTTGGAGAATTATGCTTCTTTTATTATTGTACTCTGAATTTTTAAGTACAAGACAATTTTTTTAATGATGTACTGTTTTATATATTTCAGACTTATGATGTTTTGAACCACGATGCTTTATGATTAATAAAATTTTAATTCCGCTGCTATTTTATATATGTCTTCTAATGTTTCTGTTCTTTTTACCTATAACGCTTCACGAAACTTAATGCATTCTCTTAATGGGTGACATTAACGGACGTGGGGTGTCACACTTGGTATGAGGGATGAAGGTTACCAGATTAGATAAATGATTTTGAAAATTATTTTCAAAAAGATTTTAAAAGAAAGCATTTTCAAAAATAAAAGTCTGTTTTGAAAAACATATTCCCCAAAGGCACATGTAATATCTCTCGATTCTCCACCTGATTCCTTTTTCCTTTTTGTCTGGGGAACCGACTCTTCCCGAAAGGTATCCCATTTCGGCATGGCTCCATAGGCATGTTTAAACTATGGCACATGTCGAAGGGCAATGAAGTGCCTAAGGGCAATGAAGACGGAGTAAAGTGTAAAGGCTTTTTCTGTTAATCCTAGGTAGAAATTGCCTAAGATGAATTAATGGAAATTGTGCCTTCGGTTTTGTTTAGTCCTAGAACGAAGTTTTATGGACGAATGTCTGACAGAGTATTTCCAATGATCACATATGTTGGTGTAATATCCCGGAAATTTCGTCAATGAAAAAAGGAATTAATTAAAGATTAATTATTTATAATCAATTTTTATTGATACTGGAATTGGAAATTTAAAATATATTGTTTTGTGTTTGGATTGAATTCGATATTTAATTCAGAACAGCTGACTGGAAATCAATTATTTAATTGGTTGGATATTTAAATTTGATTTAATAATTTAAAAATAAAACGTTAAGTAAATTGGAAATTTTTGTTTGTCAAAATATATGGAAAATCGGCTTGGTTATGTTTATAAAGAAAATGAAATTTTATGGAGTTGTCAGTAGACGAACGGAATTAAATCAATGAACGGTTGATTAATTTAAAAATAAAAATAAACGTTGTATACAGATGAAGTAATGTCACAACTGAATTAATTTTCTTTGATTCAGAACGTTGAATTATTATAGTACGTCAACTTTCATTACATTTGGAAGTAGCATTGGCGGTACGTATATAGAGCGTTGGGTGGTAATTCGCGGTATAATTAAATTATAGCAGTTATCACCTGCTCAGATTTACCTTGCTCAGGCAAATTACGCAAACTATATTTGCCTTGGCTCCCACGTAAACGTGGCAACCACGGTTCCCCCTTCTATAAAAATATCGTTCCCTTCCCCAATTTCATTCAGCCAAGAAAAAACCGTTCTTCCCTAAACAAAGGAAGAAATCATCTTCAAAATTAATGGCTAAAGCCAAATTGTTTCCTCCCCAAATCTAAAGCGCTGCACCCAAAATTCAACAATGACCTACTACCAAAGTCCATGGCCTCCCTCTGTTCGAAATCGGCCACTGTCCTCCTCGTCGAGATCTAGACTTTCACCATCTTTTTGGATGCTCGCGCCTCCTAGATCGCCTTCGCCAACTGCTACTCTAGCAAAAGCTGAAATTAAATCGCCAACGAATCGAAGAACCCTAAGCCGTCGACGTCACAAAAGCGTTTGCTTTGACGCCATTCGCCTCCTCTCCGATTCGATGTAGCTGACACCACCTTCGAGAGCATCCAAAGATCGAGTTTTGAACCCCTGGACCATCGTTGCTTAGCAAATTGAAGCCCAAGCTTCCGCCTGCGTCTTTTTCCTCGATTCAAGGTGAGCATCTCACTCGCGATTAAATCTTGTTTCAAGTGACTTGATTTCAGTTCAACTAAAATATAATGGTTGATTCTTTGTGGATTATTTGGGTGTTGGAAATCTGATTGTGTTATGCGTGATAACCGGTGTACGTATGGGTATATATATACACAGTATATGTGTATACATATCACCGGTATACGCATATACACAATCCGCCTGATTCTGGCATAAACTGTTGTTGTAAAACCGGATCCGATCATCTGAAAATGATGGCCATTTTGTTTAACCTGATCATACCACCTGGACTTGAACATTTGTTCCTGGGTTCTCACCATTTAACTCATTACTTGATCTGTCCCCTATGCCTTCCTGTTTTGCCTTACCTCTAATCAATTGCATTAGACTGTGTGTTTGTGCCTTTCACAAGTCACTGCCGTATTGTTATGATAATCATTGCTGCCATATTGAACTAGAAACTACACTGTTATATTGGACCTGAGACTTTAGTGCCTATAGTACCCTTGTCTGTTGCCTAAAAGTGTAATCTTAGATACTGTCGTCCATTTGTAGTGTCCACAGGATTCGTTTATACTTGTATTTACCTAGGACCTGCTAGTTATTTTACCCGTCCATTTCAGGAATTTGCCGAGTACAAACATTGGTTATGAATTAAGTATGTCAAAGCAATACTTTGAAATTAGTTATAGCATTCGAATTGATTAAGTATAGAATGAGTTACCCACTGAAATGTTTTCTTTCGGTGCACAATGTGTTTTTAGTGAATGATGTTTTCTTGCTTTGCTGTATCACCATTTTCGATTTCAGGGTTTCATCACTTTCTGAATTTAGTTTGCATCGCACCACTTGGTACATTTATGTACACAAAATCAAACTTTTATTGTCTGAAAGGAACTGACACTGTCGTGATCTTATTCTGGTTCTTACCATTAAACTAGCACTGTGAAAAAAAAGAGAAAAAATGCTGTGGAGGTATGGTATTGAGTACTGAAATCTCAATATAAGAAAAGAATAATGAATTACTTTGAAATTACCAGATTTGTTGGATAATGGACTACTGTTAATAAATACAGCGTGAAAGGTGAACGCTAAAAACGGTTAATTTATTCATGAGGCTATGAAATAACAAGCAGTGACTATCATCCATGTTGACGCTGAAAACGGTTAATAAATACAGCGTGTTATTTAGTATTCACGTGAAGGTGGCAACTATTATCCAGGTTAACTTGAGTTTACAATCATGATGAAATGATTATGCTAATTTGATTATAAAGCTAAGTGCATCATTATCAAATTTTATGTGTTCATGTCAAGACTTGGACATCTGACATGCACTGTGCTTGTATTTGAATCATGATAGGTAATTATTTCTGAAATAAGTTAGTAACATATATTCAGCAATTTGAGTTTTATTATTCCATATATAAGATTAATGTTTTCTTAACTCACAATCGTACTGCTCATATATTGGTTGTCTGTGATATCCCATATTTGGTTAATACACTTGCATGGGTTTGTTCCATGTAGTGATTATGTATGTAAATTATTGAATTTACCTGCACCTGGTCCAGTTTGGAAACATGAACATACCTTGGTTCATGTAAGTAAACTATAATATGCCATTCGTAAATACTGAAAACTGAACGTCATTTTAACCGAATATGGCCGCATTTTAACTGCGTATTGACTGGAATATCTGCCTCATCTTAACAATGTATTGCCACATTTTAACTGAATATTTACCACATTTAAAAGTTGTGGTTACATTTATTACTAGACTTAGAAGTTGGGATTACATTTGCTTTGCTTAAGCCTGTTACTACATTTAAAAAACTGAGTTCGCTTTTGTTTTGCTAAAGAGTTAATACTACATTGGAGGCTGAGATTACATTCGTTTCTGCAGAACTTTATAAAAGCTGAAACCCCATTTATTTTTGCTAAATTTTCCAAAGCTACTCCCACGTTGTTTTGCTAAAAACCGACAGTACATTTCCTTTGGCAAATTTGCATTTTTTGTGGACACCTAAAATTGCTATATGCCTTTGGGAAATATTCCTGGTATAGAGATAATATATGTTCTATTAACCTTAAGATCGTTGTAAACTGAACCTTCAATCACTTGAGTTATGGTTTTACTTGGGCATTTGTGTTCAGTATGACATGACCTTAAACATGCATGTACTACCCAAAACCAGTGTATATTTTAGGCATCCTGGGATATGTTGTAGCTTATGTACGTTGAGCCTTTCATGTTTTTAACTACACCTCGTTTTTCTGCAGCAAGAATATATGTTAAATCTACTACGTCATTTGCATTGATACCCTGCAAATCAAGAACATATATTTGTTAACTTGTTGTGGCCATTTGAGTACATTGCATTACCATGTTTGAAACCTGACAGTGTACTTGTTTATGTAAGCTTAAGAAACCATTCTTCGGTTACTTGACTTGTGCAACATGTATTTGTGGTGCACTTGTGGTGCCGTGATTCTTGCTTGGTCCACCTGTCTACTAGGTTTTGCTGCAAATTTGTTTGAACTGCCATTGCATCTTGAAATGCATGTCCCTTGATTGGTACTCTGCTTATTTCCACCCTGATCCAATATGGTGGACTGATTGCCTTGAATATGGCGCTCTTTCATTCATTCCTGCTACCCTGGTTTACTACATATTTGCGCGTTCCCCGTGAATTTCATTGCATTGGTTATTTCTTGTTGAGGAATGCTAAGGCAGTGCACACATGTACCTGTACATGTGTGTATATGCAAGCTTCTGGAATTACCTATGTTATTGTTTATATTCGGTTCGGAAATGCTGAGGCGGTGTACATGTATATATTGTATACACGTGTACACTCGCAAGCTCCCGAATTCGTTCGCCGAAGAAATAGATAGAACTGATATGAACAGATACCACCACTGTTTATTTTATATATGACATTGACGTGGGGGTTAACTATTATATTTTTGTACTATGGAAATTATTTTACTTGAACTATGATTTAATCCTGACTCGAGTATTTTGTGTTTTACATGAAATGCTCGGGTCAGACCCGAGCAGTGCAGATTTAAAGATTTCAGCTTAGGATTTGAAGATTTGCAAGGTTGGGATTCCAGGAGACGCGCACTCTGAAGATTTTAATACAGTAAAGATTTTCTTGTATTTTAAACCGTCCTTTTAAAATTTCGCCGTACAGGGAATTCTTTGTATCAAAACTTTGATTATATACAAAAGTTTATTTCGCTGTTCAATACTGTGTTATTTATTTATTCTGTGTTTTATGTGTTGATTCTGCCTTTAAACTCTATAAGCTAAATAACGATCCGTCAATTTGGACGTTTTAAGTTGGTTAATCACCAATTTGAAGCGGTCAAAAGGGCGGGACGTTACTGTTGGTATCAGAGCTTTGGTTTATTCAAAGCTAGCTTATCGAGTTTAAATGAGTTGGATCGACATTAGAAAAACGGATTTTGGAATAGAAAGATTTTGAAAAATGAAAGTATAAATAATTTTAAAATAGATTTTTGAAGGGTAAATTATTTTGTGAATAGTATATATTTTGAAAAAATAGTATTTTGGAACTAGTACAGCGGAAACAAAAAATTATTTTTAAATTTAAAATTATTTTCGGCATCCTCAGTCTTCGGAATCCTGGCTTGTGAATCTTCAATAAGGACCCCTTATATTTGAATCTCGAATCCATCCTCGAATGGTATCAAAGGAAAATAAGTATAAGGAAATCAATTTCTTTAATCGTGTATTTTAGTAATCAAATACGATTAAAATTTAATGGAATAAGAATTCAGATGGAAATTTGAATGAAAGAGGAAATTTGAAATCCTTTCAAAAAATGAAAGAATGAATGTTATATGGATACTCAGAATATAAATTAGTAAAATAGAAAAGGGTATAAGTGGAATTCGATTGTGTCAAGATTTATTGGCAAGATAATTTGTAATTGGTTTTAAACTAATAATACATAATCAAATATATGAATTCGGTATTTAGTATAAACTTGTTAGTTAATTAACAAGTAGTGGTGAACATGAGTTATAAATGAAGCGATATATGAATAAAAATTGTGAAGAGATTTGAATCGATATTTGAATGGAATAAAAATTTATTTGACGTGACGAGTTCGTATTAGAAGTAAATAATGTGTGGAAGCAAATAGGTTCCAAACGAAATTAGATATGGGGGAGATGGAGTTAACCAGTACGGAGAGATTATTCTGAAGTTCAGAATATAAGTCAAATGAGATTTTCCGAAGTTCGGAATATGGTATCGAATAATGGATTCTTCGAAAGGAGATTATTTATGGAAGACAATTATGTCGGATTTCTTTCTATTTTTAATTAAAAATTAATATATTAATTTCTTAAATATATTTAAATAAATAAAGTATAACATGAAGTTAAATATTTCGAAGGCCTAAATTATTGTTATAATCAACGATTTTCGAAAAAGAAGTGGATGTGTAGATTGAACCCGAAAAATGCGTAAGTAATGATTTGATAAGAGATTAAGAAGTGTAATTATGAAATTTAGAAACTGACTGGAGATTAGATAAGTTGAATAATTTCCTGAGTGTTGATCTGATGTTGGTCTCGTCCTTCGGGGTTGATACTTAGGAAATTGTTCGCTTGCTAATTTACGGTCAACGGGTGTGAAGTGATACGTGAATGACCAAAAAAAATGGAAAAAATTCCGAAATTTTTGAGAGACAAGGATTTGAATTAAGGAATTGAATTCGATAAATGAGAAATTGGAAAGAAAATGGTTATATAGCCAAGGGATTCATAAATCCGAGTTTGAGAAGTTCTCGAATAACTAAGTTGATTGAGAAATCGAAACTGAATTTCTGAAGTAGAAATGAAATTTGAAATTAATTGATTTTGGATATCGGATATAGAAATTCCGGAACTTATATAAAAAAAATATATAAGAATACAACGAATTTAGAGACCATTGATTTGCAAGGTAATCGAGTTGAAATGGAATCTTATATAACCTAATTTATATAAGAAGGAGATGTTTGCAAACAAGGTTTGAAAGGAAATCTTATGAATTGACATAAGTATGATTTTTGAGGAATATATATGTATATAGTATCGTATGTTTTTCAAAATAAAGATAAGGAAAGTACCTTCCTTCTCTATGAATTTCAAGCTTAGTTGAGATATGTTGTTGGTGGAGGTAGGTTGTCCGGGCATAAAACTCATGAGTTGCCATTGAGCACGACTTCTAGCGTAATTCGCAGGGCTGCAGATAGCCTACGGCGGTCGGATGTTTCTTGAGGGAATCAGGCATAACCATTGTGATCACTGCGATCTAGAGTCGTTGGAATTCGACCGTGTAGCGAAATTCGCAGGGCTGCAGATAGCCTACGACGGACGGATGTTTCTTGGGGGAACCAAGCGTAACCATTGTGACTGTTGCGATCTACAGTCGAATAATAATGGCGAAATCCGCAGAGCTGTGAAAGCTTACGGATATGGATGTTTCCTGGGGGATCTAGGCGTAACCATTGTGTACCTGCGGTCCACAGTATTTGAGATATCTTAGTGATAGTGAGCCACCTGTTAATGCATCAGTTTGACCTTGTGACTGGATTTGTCTTCATGACTTGATTGGTCCTCAGAACTTGAGTTGATTTCTTTTGATAATTTATTTCTTGATTCTGAGATAGAGCAACCAATGTTCAATGACCTCAGAGTGTGTTTTGATTTGTAAACTTCTTCTATTGATTTGTCCATGACGAAATTCGAAGGGAAGTGAATTCCTACGGATACGGATGTTTTCTGGGGGATCCAGACGGAACCATTGTGTATCTGCGATTCATGAACAGTTAACGTTATCGATATCACATTGGTACTTTTCGTATCTATTTTAAAGAGAATTTTTGAAATATATTTTCATTGGGAGTTGAAGCAAGGACATTAGTACTTGGAGATCTTAGTCATGCGCCTGGCCAGCGTATGCCTAACATCTGTGAGAACGGCAATAGACTTGTTAGACTTCGAGTTATTAAATAAGTTGAAATTAAAATATACTTAACTGGATAAATTAAGAAAAAGATTTCAAAGTATTTTCAACTTTATAGCTTTGGAGAAATAACACTAATATTTTTGCACAGATTTCGTGTTATGTATAAAAATTTCGGATTTTGAAAATTTCCTAGTCGACAATTGGTAACTTGAAGACAAGGTGTTATTTACACTCCTCAATGAATGTTGAGAAAGATTAAATGGGTTGAATGTAAGAAAATTGGGTTGAGGGCTGCTAAGCCTGGACCTTTTCAAATCGCAATGATGGATAAGTAAACTTTGACAGATGGGGTCTATAAGGAAATTAGGGATAATTTGAGAGGCGTAAATCCAACTTATGTGAATTTTGAAATTTAAGAAGAGGTTTAGTTTTGGAGGGAAATTTAATGATCAGAGTAAATTGAATATGATGGAAATAAAGAAGATCGATGACTCGAATATCGATATTTAAATCAGTTGTGGAATAATTTCACACAAAGATGAAAATTTGAAGTGTACAGTTGTATAACTCTAACGATTTCTCCTTTTCGAGGACGAAAAGTTTTAAAGGGGGAAAGAATGTAATATCCCGTAAATTTCATCAACGAAAATAAGGAATTAATTAGATATTAATTATTTATAATCAATTTTTATTGATACTGGAATTGGAAATTTAAAATATATTGTTTTGTGTTTGGATTGAATTCGATATTTAATTCAGAACAGCTGATTGGAAATCAATCATTTAATTGGTTGGATATTTAAATTTGATTTAATAATTTAAAAATAAAACGTTAAGTAAATTGGAAAATTTTATTTGTCAAAATATATGGAAAATTGGCTTGGTTATGTTTATAAAGAAAATGAAATTTTACGGAGTTGTGGTAGACGAACGGAATTAAATCAATGAACGGTTGAGTAATTTAAAAATAAAAATAAACGTTGTATACAGATGAATTAATGTCACAACTGAATTAATTTTCTTTGATTCATAACGTTGAATTATTATAGTACGTTAACTTTCATTACATTTGGAAGTAGCATTGGCGGTACGTATATAGAGCGTTGGGTGGTAATTCGCGATATAATTAAATTATAGCAGTTACCACCTACTCAGATTTACCTTCCTTAGGTAAATTACGCAAACTATATTTGCCTTGGCTCCCACCTAAACGTGGCAACCACGATTCCCCCTTCTATAAAAATATCGTTCCCTTCCCCAATTTCATTCAGCCAAGAAAAATCCATTCTTCCCTAAACAAAGGAAGAAATCATCTTCAAAATTAATGGCTAAAGCCAAATTCTTTCCTCCCCAAATCTAAAGCGTTGCACCCAAAATTCAACAATGACCTACTACCAAAGTCCATGGCCTCCCTCTGTTCGAAATCGGCCACTATCCTCCTCGTCGAGATCTAGACTTTCACCATCTTTTTGGATGCTCGTGCCTCCTAGATCGCCTTCGCCAACTGCTACTCCAGCAAAAGCTGAAATTAAATCGCCAACAAATCGAAGAACCCAAGCCGTCGACGTCACAAAAGCGTTTGCTTTGAAGCCATTCGCCTCCTCTCCGATTCGCTGTAGCTGACACCACCTTCGAGAGCATCCAAAGATCGAGTTTTGAACCCCTGGAACATCGTTGCTTAGCAAATCGAAGCCTAAGCCTTCACCTGCGTCATTTTCCTCGATTCAAGGTGAGCATCTCACTTGCGATTAAATCTTGTTTCAAGTGACTTGATTTCAGTTCAACTAAAATATGATGGTTGATTCTTTGTGGATTATTTGGGTGTTGGAAATCTGATTGTGCTATGCGTGATGACCGGTGTACTTATGGGTATATATATACACAGTATATGTATATACATATCACCGGTATACACATTTACACACTCTGCCTGATTCTGGCATAAACTGTTTTTGTAAAACCGAATCCGATCATCTGAAAATGATAGTCATTTTGTTTGACCTGGTCATACCACCTGGACTTGAACATTTGTTCCTGGGTTGTCACCATTTAACTCATTACTTGATCTATCCCCTATGCCTTCCAGTTTTGCCTTACCTCTAATCAATTGCATTAGACTGTGTGTTTGTGCCTTTCACTAGTCACTGCTGTATTGTTATGATAATCATTGCTGCCATATTGAACTAGGAACTACACTGTTGTATTGGACCTGAAACTTTAGTGCCTATAGTACCCTTGTCTGTTGCCTAAAAGTGTAATCTAGATACTGCGTCCATTTGTGGTGTCCACAGGATTCGTTTATACTTGGATTTACCTAGGACCTGCTAGTTATTTTACCCGTCAATTTCAGGAATTTGCCGAGTACAAACATTGGTTATGAATTAAGTATGTCAAAGCAATACTTTGAAATTAGTTATAGCATTCTAATTGATCAAGTATAGAATGAGTTACCCACTGAAATGTTTTCTTTCGGTGCACAATGTGTTTTTAGTGAATGATGTTTTCCTGCTTTGCTGTATCACCATTTCCGATTTCAGGGTTTCATCACTTTCTAAATTTAGTTTGCATCGCACCACTTGGTACATTTATGTACACAAAATCAAACTTTTATTGTCTGAAAGGAACTGACACTGTCGTGATCTTATTCTGGTTCTTACCATTAAACTAGCACTTTGAAAAAAAAAGAGAAAAAATGCTGTGGAGGTATGGTATCGTGTACTGAAATCTCAATATAAGAAAAGAATAATGAATTACTTTGAAATTACCAGATTTGTTGGATAATGGACTGCTGTTAATAAATACAGCTTGAAAGATGAACGCTGGAAACGGTTAATTTATTCATGAGGCTATGAAATAACGAGCAGTGACTATTATCCATGTTGACGTTGAAAACGGTTAATAAATACAGCGTGTTATTTAGTATTCACGTGAAGGTGGCAACTATTATCCATGTTAACTTGAGTTTACAATCATGATGAAATGATTAAGTTAATTTGATTATAAAGCTAAGTGTATCATTATCAAATTTTATGTGTTCATGTCAAGACTTGGACATCTGACATGCACTACACCAAAAATGCCAATTTGGCAGTGTTCATGGTCGTATCAAAATCGATTGGATACGGTTTTAAGCCGTATCAAAAAATGGCGTCTCTGTTGCTTTGATACGGTTTTAAGCCGTATCAAAATCATAAATTGATACGGCTTAAAACCGTATCAAATTGGTAATTTGATACGGTTTTAAGCCGTATCAATTTATGATTTTGATACGGCTTAAAACCATATCAATTTATGTATTTGATACGTCTTAAAACCGTATCAAATTTCTTAATTGATACGGCTTAAAACCGTATCAAATTCCTATACTGATACGGCTAATGGCCGTATCTAATTGATCATTGGATACGGCCTTGAGCGGTATCTAATTTAATAAAAAAAGAAAAAAATACAATTAGCTACTATTTGAATTTTCACAGAAAGAAAAATCAACACAAATATTTATGGATTTCAAAACTCATCATCAACCCAAACATAAACTAGTCCAAGAAATAAATTTATAAACCATTTTATTAATGTAACAAGACATCAATCACCAAATCTGCAAATTATAGTTACACAACTACATGTATACGCAAACCAATAGCACAACACTATCAAACCGAAACGTACAGCAAACCAAATTGTACTAGCTTTTCGCTGAATTCCCATAGGTTTTTTGGCCAAGGTCCTCTCCAGCCTTACTAAAATGCTTGGTTTAAACTCATTGCAGTCAAGAAAATACTTCCCACTTCCCACTTCCCAGTTACTCCCTTTAGGCTTGGATGAACATACCCAGTAATGTTTTTTCGCCAAGGTCTCCTGGCATGTTGAACATACCCAAAAATATCAACCGTGGAAACTACTCTGAAGAATATTAACATTTTCTATTCTTAAAAATAAATGGAACATGTTCATTAAACATCAGCTAATATTTAACTGATTAACAAAACTTAAAATGATAATAATGTGAATTAAAAATAGTTTAGCGTTTACGAAGAAAATATGGAATGTTCAAACTAAGGTTTAATAGAGGTGGCTGAAGGCCGAAAAATCAATGTGCGAAAGCCTCAATTTTGAATCGAAAGAAGGATATGAGGGGAGGTATATTGTTAAATGGTGAGGATGTTTCCCATCTCCAATTTCTGTCTTGCATTTCGGGCTTTCAAGAATTACTGAATGTTTAAATTAAAATTTTAGCCATCGGGTAAGTATAACAACAGACAGTTTTTACTGCAAATTAAAATATTATAGCCTATGAAAAGTATATTAAATAAAAAATAAAATTTTCATTTCAATCCAAAAAAATTTACCTACGTGTTTATCGATTCCAAAATGCATGTACCAACAGTACGTGTATGTGTAAAATAGTACTTCGAATTGAAACTCATAGATAGTAAAACATGAAAAATATTACCAGCTTAGCATGTACAAAAACACTGAGCGAGGAGCGAGCCGACCAGTTTGAATGCATCTTCAATCCTTCAGTAGCGTACTATGAATAAAAAGAAAAAAAATCAGTTCAATTTCCATTGAAACAGTGTTATCAGTTATAGTGTATAAGATATGTTTTTCCCCAACTGTAGTTTTTATTGGATAGAATATAATTTGACAAGGATGTGTGTAGCTAAACCTGTTGCTGCTTTGAATACAGGAACAAATATTAAAGCTCCAATGTCAACAGCAAACACTAGCTGTCCTCTAGGCTCCATTTGTTCTGATGCCAGAACACTAGAGGATTTCTGATCATCTCGACTAACTTCACTGCAGTTTTTTTTAATATAACAATAATAATATAGTTGCATAAGATTATATTAGATGCAATGTTCCATCCCAGCAATAATCTGTCTAATTTTGTTTTTCACTCATATAAAATAAGTGTGTTCGAAATGACACAGCTAGTAATTGAGATAATCAATCAAACAAGAAGAGGAAATAACATGAAATATATTACTTAAAAGAAGAGTTCAAAAATGGGAGTAAGATATAAAATATGAGGTAGCCACACTATGGAGATTGGTATCTAAGAAATACAAAATTATAAGACATTTGATTGTATGTGGTGGCATACCTGCTTAGTGACATAAGCGCCAGAGGGACAGCAAGAGAAATAGCAGAAGGGATGGCCAAACTCTGCAAAGAAAAATAAAAGAATAAAAATTAAGGTCAGGCATCAAAATCATGCATTGTTGATTAAAGGTGGTAGTCATGCTATTCAAACGAGAAAGGAAATTACTAAGCAAAGTTAGACACTCAAACAATTTATTTCCATCCTATCCCCCTAAACTAATCAATTCATGCTTGCATATTGAGAACTTACAGCAGAAGCTAACACCAATAGACTAAATAACATAATGGAAATTAGGATCCAGCCGTTATTTGCATTCTTTCTCCATTGCAAGGTTTAAATGACCAAATGTATGAAGTTACAGCCGAAATTATAATGTAAGGCCAAATATTTCAATTGACAGAAATATAATACCTAAACTCATATTGCAAAAGATGAAATCTGAAACCTTCAAGGATTTGAAAACCCTTTTAAGTCTCTTTTATTTCAATATATAAAATGAAAAACATAAATCCAAAATGGATTGCATAAGCCAATTGATAAATCTACAATTCTCCTTCGTTAACAAAGAAGGCGCTAACTTTTTAAATCAAAGCTAGGGAGAATATGTGTATCTTAGAATAGTCATCTAGTTTGGGAAGATGGATTTTTTTTAGAACTATATGTTCTGGCTCATATTTCATT
Organism: Allium sativum; assembly: GCA_030737875.1. Lineage (NCBI taxonomy): Eukaryota > Viridiplantae > Streptophyta > Magnoliopsida > Asparagales > Amaryllidaceae > Allium > Allium sativum. The sequence continues at coordinate 702,970,724 of CM060916.1, read as the reverse complement.
TTTCCTAATACTACTTCAAAATGATTTGAATTCTTGTGTATAGCCAAAAATGAACAACCAGAACCCATTATGTTAATATATTTTACAGTATTATTATAGTTACTCACACCTAGCTGCTCCTGATAAAAACATATTTTAGTTGAAAAATAATGTGTTCAAATGTATATAGCCATACAATGGATGTAATGGATACAACCCTCCTTAATTCATATGCACCAAATTTATTGTAAACCGGACTTCTAATAATAATCATGCGATGTTCAGATGAGTGCATTTAAAATTATAAATTGTCTTTTATTATTCAGCTAAAAAGCGAAGGCGTATTCGGTATTCCTATTACGTCATTCAAAGGACAACTGAGAAGATAATCAGTGAATTATTAAGAAATGGATATAACAACAGATCCTTATCAAGAAGCAATAATTAAGGAAAATTATTATTTATTTGTTGTTACATGTTTTAATGTTCACACTTTTATAGCTGTTCAAACTGCAACTACTTTTTTATATTATTTCATGAGTACTACCTCCAACAATAACCTCATTTGCATGAATAAAAGCATACCATTTGAATTACCATAAAAGTAGATGAAATTACATAATCACTTTCAACTGAAATAAACTTGCAATATTTTCAATATAACTAACTACTCCACTGTAGACCAATGTTAATTAGGTGACTAATAATACATTACGTTTATTCTTACGCGAACAAAAATTTGAACTATCCTAAGTAGTTATGCTGATTTGAAATCAACTCTTCTTGCATTGATTGTTGTGACATGGTATTAGGCGAAGGGTAATATCTGTAATAATGGATAATTAAAAATGAGCGGTCTTTCTAGTATATTTATTTTAGTCAAGGTGAAAATAATTTTTTGTGGGAAAATATAATATGATAGCTTTACCAGATGCAAGATCAAATCCTATACAAATAGTAGTTAATAAAGTTGCTACATTTCTAACATAACATTGATAATATACACATAAACACAATGCCAAATAATTGCTGGCTTTTAAATCAGAAAAAAAATTAACGGACATGTTATATTAACTGAGAAAAAAATGGTCAAATAAGATGCTGACTCCATCAGAATGTCACTGAGATCTACAACACATCAAAAAATTGGCTGTAATAGTATTTCTATGTTTTTAGTTTTAAATTTTTGTGTATTCAGTTTTAAATCAAGTCTATTGTTGTTCTCTTGTATGTATAGCATATTTGGCTGTCAATTTTCTTTTCAAAATTATTTCCATTTGAAATGTTTCCCTTTTTCTAATCATCATCTGTTATAATTGGGAATAAGTGTGGACAGAACTTAATTCAATCATCTATAAATCTATAGCAATATTTATTTGCAGACCTCACAGTACATTGATTTTTTTCCTTTTAAAGAATAGTTTCCTTTAGAATTTTAGCACATTGCATCTTTAGTTTAATTTTAGTGCGGTTAGTCAATGTCTACCTACATATTACATAATTCATTTAACTTTTTTTCTTTCTCAAAAAAATAGTTTCCTTTTAATCATGTTATAAATTCATTCATATCTACTGGTCAACTTTGTTATTAGAAATAAATGCAAACATTTCTAAGCATGCGTATCAATATCTGCTTTATTATTATCATAAAGACATGTTCATACTGATCATAAAGGCTTGATAAAAACTTAAATTGCATTTTTTCTTCATTGCAAGGTTTAAATGACCAAATGTATGAAGTTACAGCCGAAATTATAATGTAAGGCCAAATATTTCAATTAACAAAAATATAATACCTAAACTTATATTGCAAAAGATGAAATCTGAAATCTTCAAGGTTTTGAAAACCCTTTTAAGTCCCTTTTATGTCAATATATAAAATGAAAAACATAAATCGAAAATGGAATACATATGCCAATTGATAAATCTACAATTCTCCTTCGTTAACAAAGAAGGCGCTAACTTTTTAAATCAAAGCTATGGAGAATATGTGTATCTTAAAATAGTCACCTTGTTTGGGAAGATGGATTTTTTTTTAGAACCATGTTCTGGCTCATATTTCATTTTTCCTAATGCTACTTCAAAATGATTTGAATACTTGTTGTGTATAGCCAAAAATGAACAACCAGAACCCATTATGTTAATATATTTTACAGTATTATTATAGTTATTCATACCCAGCTGCACCTGGTAACAACATATTTTAGTTGAAAAATAATGTGTTCAGATGTATATAGACATACGACGAATGTAATTTATACAACCCTCCTTAATTCATATGCACCAAATTTATTGTAAACCGGACTGCTAATAAAAATCATGTAATGTTCATATGAGTGCATTTAAAATTATAAATTTTCTTTTATTATTCAGCTAAAATGTGAAGGCGTATTCGGGATTCCTATTACGTCATCCAAAGGACAACTGAGAAGATATTCAGTGAATTATTAAGAAACGGATATAACAACAGATCCTTATCAAGAAGCAATAATTAAGGAAAATTATATTTGATAGTTTTTAAGCTAGCTATGTAAACTAATTAAGGAAAATTATTATTTATTTGTTATTACATGTTTTAATGTTCACACTTTTATAGCTGTTTTCGAAAACAAAATATTGGAAGGACATATACTGGCAAGTATATCATGTAGACAACTGACTTAGGATATCATGTAGACAGCAGACTTAGCAGTAGTGCACTGAAAAAAAGAAGGCGTCACAGGTGCACAAAATGATGTACAGTCAATGCAACCGAGTGACAAAAGAGAGCAGCGTTATATGTAGTTGTGTACAGTCAATTTAATCTTTCCAGTCGATGTGAAATTTCACTGACCTGTTTATCGCTTCCTACAGCAAAACCGATTGTGGTACTTAGCAAAACTGATTGTGGTACTTAGAAGACCATCAATCCCACTAGCACCTGTAACGACCCAGAAAATCTGAACCAATTAAAATTTTTTAAATTGGCTAAAATAATGGATTTTAAATATTTAAAATAAATATTTTAAATAATGGCGATGAAAACTGAGTTTGAATCGACAATTGAAAACGAATATTATTAATTATAATTATATATAGAATTGAAAATGGCGCGGTAGTTCGATAATTCGATTTCAAACTTCAATTGAATATACCGGGTGCAAAACAATCCGGATTTTAGTGAAACCAAAAATAATGGAATCTAATTGGTAATATCTTTCTAACGAATCCGACCAATCGAAATTTGATAGCGGGAATCAAAAGATATGTCCAGTTGAAAATTCTGAATAGTCGCTATGGAATTCAGGCCCTTAAAAATGGATATTTTGCAGATGACCTCGGATTTCGACGAAACCACTTTTGTTGGGTCCGCAGTGTCAAGTTATTGCTAGGTTTCAAATTTCATAATTTTTCGAATCAATATGTGAGCGTGGCAAAAGAAAACGCGTTTGACCAGTTTTCGTTGATTTTAATCGACTGGAAATTGGCCATTTTTCAAACGGTCTCAGAATTCGACGAAACTAGTTTTGTTAGGACCGTATCGTTGATACGAAGCTAGAAAATATTTTTCTAGAATTTTTCTAGTTAGTATGTGACCCCGGTAATTTGAAATGTGCGTTTAAAATTCAATATAGTGATTTAAATGTAAATTCAAAAGGAAACTGATTGTAACGATCAAATCAGCTTGCGATACATATCCCATTGTGTTCGGAATGGGGGTAAAACGCTATGGACGACAGGCGGTAGGCCTCGTTTCGAGGTCATATGTAAAAGTCAACCTTTTGCGAAATTTAATAATTTAATAATAATAATAAAAAAAAATAACACTTTCCCTCCTTCTTGGCCCCCCCCCCCGATTCACAATCCAGTTAAACAGAAAAAGGAAGAAAAAAAAAACCCTAGAACAATCGAAGCCGTCGCCCCCCTAAAGACCTGACGCCGACGAGCCCATCATCGCCGACGCTCCCTCCCTCGATCGAAGACCCTGACATCGAGCAACCCCCGAAGTCGCCGCCGCCTTTTCTCCGTCGAAGCCTTGCCGCCGCCGATCTGCGAGAAACCCCCCCCCCCCCCTCGGTACGTTTTCTTTCATTTTATTTATTTAGTTTATTTTTGTTTTAAATTTTGATTTTAAAACATTTAAGAACTGATTTTGAAAATGATTTTTAAACTGTTTTTTTTAAAAGGTATAAAGCCTGAATTTTAAAAGGAAATGAAGCCTGATTTTTTTTAAAAAGTATAAAAACCGAATTGATTTTGTTAAAGTTTAAAACTGATTCGTTTTAAAATAAAGTAAAAACAGATTTGTTTTAAAGAAAATTAAGACTGATTTTTGTTTTTAAAATAAAGTAAAACTGATTTGTTTTAAAGAAAAGTTAAAACTGCAATTTTTAAAAAAAGGTAAAAAAACTGAAATTTTTATAAAAGAATTTTAAAACAGAAATTTTTATAAAAGTAAAACTGTTTTTATAAAAGAACTTTAAAACTGAATTTTTAAAAGTATTTTAAAACTGAACTGAATTTTCTAAAAGAATAAAACTGCATTTTCTAAAAGAATAAAACTGCATTTTCTAAAAGAATAAAACTGTTTTTGAAATAAAAAAATAGAAAACTGATTTTATAAGCAAATAATAAACTGATTTTAAAAGCATAATAAAAACTGATTTTTATATGAAATTAAAACTGGGTTTTCTTATTAGTAAAAAAAAAAAAAAAAAAAAAAAAAAAAAAAAAAAAAAAACTGATTTTGTTTTAAAAAGAAAAAAACTGATTTTATTTTGAACTTTAAAATAGGAAAAAGGTTTAATCTTTTAGTAGAAAAAGATTTGAACTTGTAAAAAGTAAAAATCATATTTTTTATATGTGAAAGCAAAAATAAAAATCATATTTTTATTTAGTGAAAGTCGGAGTAAAAATCATATTTTTATATATATTGAATAGCATCGTAAAAATTCGATTTTTACATATGCAGAGAATACGGGCGAAAGCGACAAATAGGCGAAGATTTCTATTAAGAAGAGTCTTGAAGTTGGATAGCTATTGGTGAGATTTCTGATTTAAAATTTATATATATATATAAGTGTGAAATGGAAGTGAATAGCTATATATAAATATATATATATATATACGCCCCTCGTCCACAAACCATGGACGATATTTATTGGTTGAAATTGTGGTGAAAATTGAATGATTGTTTGGGATTGTTTGTGATTGATATTGGTTGATTGGGGTTGAAAAATACCCGTTTGTGGTTGTGAAATATTTGGTTGAAACCACTTAGGATTAGTTTGTGGAAATGAAATAAAAATATACATGCCGCCTGCGTGCGAACTAGATGCATGTTTCCCATTGTCAAAAACCGCGAGGTTTTAAGGTAGAGCGAGGAGCCGTACTAGGGACGGTGCCGGTGTAACTACCCTGCCGTTATGCTGCCGAAATTTTGAATAATATTCTTGTGTTTGAATTATTTTCATATGCTTAAACTATAGAAAACATTCATGTGTTGAATTGATATTCATTCGTTGTTTAGAAATTCATGTGTTGAATGGTATTCATATTTTGAAATAAATAGTTCGACAATAAAAATCACATTTTTATCTATATATAAAAACTATAGAAACATTCATGTGTTGAATTGATATTCATTCGTTGTTTAGAAATTCATGTGTTGAATGGTATTCATATTTTGAAATAAATAGTTCGACAATAAAAATCACATTTTTATCTATATATAAAAACTATAGAAACATTCATGTGTTGAATTGATATTCATTCGTTGTTTAGAAATTCATGTGTTGAATGGTATTCATATTTTGAAATAAATAGTTCGACAATAAAAATCACATTTTTATCTATATATAAAAACTATAGAAACATTCATGTGTTGAATTGATATTCATTCGTTGTTTAGAAATTCATGTGTTGAATGGTATTCATATTTTGAAATAAATAGTTCGACAATAAAAATCACATTTTTATCTATATATAAAAACTATTGAAAACATTCATGTGTTGAATTGATATTCATTCGTTGTTTAGAAATTCATGTGTTGAATGGTATTCATATTTTAAAATAAATGGTTCGATAATAAAAATCACATTTTTATCTATATATAAAAACTATAGAAACATTCATGTGTTGAATTGATATTCATTCGTTGTTTAGAAATTCATGTGTTGAATGGTATTCATATTTTAAAATAAATTGTTAGATGATAAAAATCCTATTTTTATCACCAACTTGAACTATATAGAAGAATAGTGTTTTGAAATGAATTATTTTACAATAAAAATCACATTTTTATTGTATGCATAAATCGTTGAAATGTGAAATGTTAAAAATAGCCACTTGTTCAAATAAACATATATCAGTTGAAATATTCATAAATTAGCTAATGAAATGATTTGCACCTATTTATGTAACATTAGAATGAATGGAGTTTTTAAACCAAATAGAAATCAAATATGAAGTTGAATAGAAAATGAAAAATGATATGAACTGTATATATATGTACATGCAATATTCATTGAACAGGTTATAGCAAAGGGGCTAGAGAAGAGGAATAAAATTTTGTGCCCGACAAATAGGTACACATTTACTGATTTGTTTGGGTGATGATTTTGAGCCTGTTGGCTAGCCGCTTGGCTTTTTCTTTTTCTTTTTGAGATTAGAAGGACCGGGACGCTATTTGCGATTTCCCGACGCTCCCGATGCAGGGGAGGTTATGGCGAAATTTTTCCAAAATTTAAGGTGTTAGAAAATTTTTTGAAGTGAAAACGATATTGAAATTGTTGAATGAACTATATTTATATAAATATAAATAAAATTAAAACGAAACGAAGCCGTGCAGTTCGTATTTTGAAACCGTGATTTCAAACGACTAGTACGGAAAATCCGACCATTGGATTTTCCCGAAACCTCAACCGTCGGGTTCGCCTTGGAATAATCTTTCCAACGGCACCAACCTTGTAAAAATCCAACGGTTGGATTGTCTGGAATGTTTAATTCAAATCTGAAGAAAAACAGCGCCAGAAACGATTATATTTATTTATATATATAAATAAAATTATATTTAATCGAATAACGACGCTGCAGTTCGTATTTTGAAATCGAAATTTCAAACGATTGTACCGGGAGATCCGACCGTCGGATTTTCCCGAAACTGGAACCGTTGGATTCGTTTTGAAAAGACCTTTCTAATGATGTAAATTTTGTGAAGATCCAACGGTTAGATTTTCAGATATGTGTAAATCAAATCTGAAGAAAAACAGCGCCACGGCCACGTTATGGCCCGAAACGTCGTTTTGAATATATTAGCTATTTTAAAATAAATAAAAATAGCGATAAATAGTTATAAAATATCGTAAGCGATATGGAATGGAAATAAACTGAATTTGCTTGATTTATGTGATGTTTGATGGTTGAATGTGTTTGGTGTGAAAACTATATAAAGAACACAATTGGTGTTGTCGAATAATTTAACCATTGAAATAAATCGATTTGAAATTCTAAATATACGTGAATTATTTGAAAGGGCCGAGTTAATTCTCATTTCGAATAATCGACCGACGATTGAAATTCGAAGATGAAGACGATGGTCGAAGACCGGAGATCTTCACCTCGTTTGGATGGTAACTGAGGTCCTGATTGGGAGGCATCCCGAAATATGGATAATGAGTGGTGATCGTTCAGACGTACGTGTTGATCGAAGGGTTTGCGAGGTATTTAGTGCCTCCGGTTTCGTTCAGACCCAGAACGGACTCGTAAATGGACTGTGTGTCTGACATAGGATTTATTCTGTGTGGCATGCTAAGATACAGTGATCAGGGCTTCTGTTGAAAAGCAAAGTCTTGTGGTGATGATCAAAGCACCGCCTGTGTGGCGTAGCTTTGTGTATAACGTGAATTCGCGAGCCTCACACCCCGGTATGAACCAGAAACGGGAGAAAGGACCTCAGGGAGGGCCTGCGTTTCCTCCTAGCTAAAAGTGGCGTCAGTGGTTTTACACGCCCTGACGAGTTTGACTTATGTGGTTGTTGCTGTTGCGAGGCGCCTCGGTTTGATCGGACAATCCGGGTCCGATGGAGTCATTCGTTGGCTCGTTTACGCCCCAAAGGGCGGGGAAACGTATGGTTCAGGCATTTTAATCCACAATCGGTGGACCGGCCCTGTCGCTCCTAGGGTCACTCGAGCTCTGATCCTGAGACTCGGGCTAGGCAGTCTCGAATTCGGTAAGGACTATCTTTTGCCTTGGTTCAGGACGGAAATCCAATTTCCAAATACGTCATCGTGCGAATTTGATTGTATATATATATGGCGACATGATATATGGTACCCATGCCGTCTATGATTGATAGTTATGATTTGAAATTGTTTTCAAAACATATTAACACTAGCAATAATATCAATTGCCTTTGTTTTATTCGTACCAATCATATTTTGGCCATTATAAGGTAAAACTCTATCCTCCGGTTTGCGTTGCATTGTGTGATGGGAACTGAGTCTTATAATGGCTTCATTTTTATAAAAGCATAGCGATGTTTAAAAGAAAGATTTGTTTTAAAGCACTGGCAATCCAATGGAGTAAACCCGTTCCACGAAAGTGGCGTGGTCCTGTGATTAGCCAATTATATATATGTGTGTTGAGTAGATTTCTCATACCAGTCCCATGACTGACTCGTAGTTTGTTTCACTCTCAAACTCGGGTGCCCCTCTTTCCACACGGGCAGCCTTGTATTCAGGTTTAGCTGGTTCTTTCTGGATAGCTGGAGCTGAAGAAGGATTCTATCATTTATTTCTTTTTATGCTGTTCAGCTTCTATTGTACATATTTTGTTTATTTCCGCTGTAGACATTTATGTATAGCTGAACTGTATTTGTACTAAGTAAGATCCTGTATACTGTGTAACTCTGATGATTACTTTTATCCAGTATATTTTGTTGTTCATTCTGGTGTATTTATTTAATTCTGTTCTGCTATTATATGTTTCTGTGTTATATTCCAAAAGATAACCTTGTTTCCGTGAGAATGGGAAATCGGGTCGTCTCAACGTGGTATCAGAGCTTTGGTTAAGCTTAGTTCTGGAATATAACATTTGAACGAACTCGTCAGAAATAGAACCAGTAGTGTTCTAGGACGAGTAACTCAATACAGATAGGATCAGCAATATCCTAGTATGAGTAAAGCAAAATGATTACACCTTGATAGACACATTTACATTGAAGTATGTGTTTCTATGTTTGAAAATTTTCTTTTCTGTGACCTGACACTTGATCTGCTAATTGCAGAAGTACTAGAAAAATGAGTGCCAGAAACAGAAGGAATACAGAACCCGATCTAGAGGCTCTATTAAAGAAATATCGAAATCTGAACGGAGCGCAATTCTCGGGCAATGAATCTATTATTCAAACTCAAGCTTGGTTGAGTTCTGTCGAAAGAATCTTTGAGCATATCCAGCTGAGAGATGACCAGAAGCGATTAGTAGCATCTTGGGCGCTCAAAGAAGAAGCTTTAATCTGGTGGGAATCAATCATCAAAGATAATCCAGAAGGTGATATCATCTGGGACAGATTCAAAGTGATTTTCCTAGAAAGATTTACCCCTCCCGAAGCGACCGAACGGCTATGCGATGAATTTTCTTATCTGATACAAGGAGATATGACCATTCCCGAATATCATAAGAAATTCAATGAACTTTCTCACTTTGCTCCTCATCTAATTCAAAATCCGAAGAGGAAGAATATGAGATTTATTCACGGGCTTCAAAGGAAATACCAGAATAAAGTATTGGGGCATGTGAAGCTTCCTTTTTCAGAAATGATTTATATGGCTTATCAATATGAAGATCTCCATAAGAAAGGCATGTTGTGCTACGAAGAGGAAGTCAGTTCTAGTGACATACCAGAGTCGGAAACTGATATTTCAGAAGCCAGTAAGGAGCCCGAAGTAAATCGAAAAAGGGCCAGATCCGGAAAAGAACTAGTGACGACCGCTGTATGCAGTAACTGCCATAAACAGGGGCATCTGACTAGGAATTGTAAACCCTCGAAGAAGCTGAGAAAAGATGAAACTAAATCGGGTAAGAAGTTCCAAGAGAATAGAAAGTGCAGTCAATGCCATCAGTCCGGTCATCTTTCAAAGGCCTGTCCGCTACTCAGAAAACCTAAAGCAGTACATGTAAATGAGGTGGTAGAAGTACCGACCTCCTCGTCTGTTCAGGAAAGATCTGATGTTTTAGAAGGCACGCTCAATGTCAAGAACATTCCAGTAAAAGTACTGTTTGACACAGGCGCGTCACGAAGCTTTATTGCAAAGAGTGCAGTCAAGAAACTGGATTTGAATTTGAAGAAGCTCAAAGAGCCAATGACTGTCCAAAATCCAGTTGGAGGTTCCATCAATCTCAGTTGGATTTGTGCCGTACCCGTCTCTTTTTCTTGCTATAAATTCCCTATTATCTCTATCATCATGAATTTTAATGAATTCGATCTTATTCTGGGATTGGATTGGTTAACTAGATATGAAGCTGAAGTTAAATGCGCCGAGAGAGTGGTTAAAGCAAAGGCCCAATCGGGGAATTATATAACCATACCATGTGAAGGCCCGACTTCAAATAGAAAAGATTTCTGGTCAGCTCTCGATGTTTCTCCAGCCCAAATAGAAAATGTTCCTGAAATCGCAGAGAATATTCCTGACCTCATTAAAGATATTCCTGTCGTCAAGAATTATGCGGATGTGTTTGAGGAAGTCGTTCGCTTACCTCCGCAGAGAGAAATAGATTTCAAGATTACTTTGATTCCCAATGCAAGGCCGGTAGTTCACGCTATTCGAAGAATGTCCTTGAAAGAGAAGGAGGAATTAGACAATCAAACACGACAGCTAGTGTGGAAGGGTCTAATCAGGCCTAGTTTCTCTGATTGGGGTGCAGCAGTGGTATTTGTCCCAAAATCTGACGGTACTCTACGGCTATGCGTGGATTATCGTGATTTGAACAAACAGACAATAAAGAACAAATATCCATTGCCGCGGATTGATGATTTGTTGGATCAATTAAATGGAGCACAAGTATTTTCACGAATGGACCTAGCTACAGGTTTCCATCAACTTCGAATTGCCGAAGAGTGTGTTCCAATGACAGCATTCCGAGGCCCCGACTTATTCTACGAGTGGTTAGTAATGCCGTTCGGCTTATGTAACGCTCCAGCTTATTTCGTCGATCTGATGAATAGAGTATTCAGAGGAGTATTGAATAAGTTTGTTCTGGTTTTCATTGACGATATTCTAATCTTCTCTAAATCAAAGGCCGAACATGAAAAGCATCTGGAACAGGTTCTAGAAATTCTGAGACGGAATGTATTGAAAGCCAAGTTTTCCAAATGTATATTCTGGCAAGATGAAGTGAAATTTCTGGGCCACGTCGTAGCGAAAGAAGGAATCGCTGTTGATCCAAGCAAAATCACAGCTATTCAGAATTGGAAACAGCCCAGTACTCCCACTGAAGTCCGCAGCTTTCTCGGATTGGCTAGCTATTATCGGAATTTCGTTAAGGACTTTTCTAAGATATCTGGCCATTTAACAAAGCTTACGAAGAAGCATTCTAAATTCAAATGGACTCAAGAAAATGATGAGGCTTTCGAAGAGCTAAAGTTAAGATTAACGACAGCTCCAGTGTTAACCATCATCGATGGCAACCAAGATTTAAAAGTCTGGACTGATGCTTCTAGAGAAGGCCTTGGGGCAGTGCTGATGCAAAGAGGCCAAGTGATTGCTTATGCTAGCCGTCAACTGAAGCCGCACGAGAAAAATTATGTAACTCATGATCTTGAGTTATTGGCTATCATATTCTCATTGAAAATCTGGAGACACTATCTTCTGGGCGAGAGATTTGAACTGTTTACAGATCACCAGTCGTTAAAGTATCTGTTCACTCAGAAGGACTTAAATCTGAGACAGCAACGTTGGCTGGAGTTTCTTGCAGCATATGACTTTGAAATTATATATACTCCAGGAAAAGCCAATGTCGTGGCCGATGCGTTAAGCAGAAAGAATGTAATGATCGCCAGTTTTATTATCACAACTTCTTTGCTAGATAAGATATCTGCTCTTCAGGAGGATGATCACTTCATTCAGAAGATCAGGGGGATAATTCAACAAGGCGAACCCTCGAGTTTTCAAGTTGATAATGATGGGATTTTAAGGCTCAAAGGTCGAATCTGTGTCCCTAACATTCCTGAACTTCGAAAGGAAGTACTGGATGAATGCCACAAGTCAAAACTCAGTATCCATCCAGGAGTAAGCAAAATGTATAATGACATCAAATGCACTTTCTGGTGGAAGTCGATGAAAAGGGACATTTCTTTATATGTAAGCCGATGCCCCACCTGTCAGCTAGTCAAAAGCGACCAACAGAAATTAGCTGGATTATTACAACCGCTAGAAGTTCCTGGCTGGAAGTGGGAACATATTTCTATGGATTTCATTGATGGTTTGCCCAGAACCAGAAAAGGGAATGACAGTATTTGGGTGATCGTAGATCGCTTCACGAAGACCGCCCATTTTATACCTGTCAAATCAAATAGAACCGCTCAGAGTCTGGCGCAGATATACTTCAGGGAAATAGTCAGACTACATGGAGTGCCACTCAGTATAGTCAGTGATAGAGATACAATATTCACTAGCAAATTCTGGGAAGCATTTCAAGTCGAGCTAGGAACGAAGTTAAACTTGAGCACCGCTTATCATCCTCAGACAGACGGTCAGACTGAGAGGGTGAATCGCATTTTAGAAGACCTATTGCGGGCTTGTGTTATAGATTTCGGTGGATCATGGGAAGACCATCTGCATTTGGCTGAATTCTCTTATAACAATAGCTACCAGGCGAGTTTGACAATGTCGCCATTTGAAGCATTGTATGGTAGACCTTGCAGATCTCCTGCTTGTTGGGTCGAGCCTGGAAATAGACTTGTGTTGGGCCCCGATATGATTCGAGAAGCGGCCGACAAAGTCGATTTTATTAAGAAGCGATTACTCGCCGCTCAAAGCCGACAAAAGAGCTATGCTGATAAAAGAAGAAGAGATATATCCTTTGAGGTTGGCGACTATGTATATTTGAAAGTATCGCCGATGAGAGGAGTTATCAGGTTCGGTAAAACTGGAAAGTTAGCGCCTAAATTTATTGGTCCGTTTCCTATTCTGGAACGGATTGGAACTCTCGCATATAAAGTTAAACTGCCTGACTGGTTGCCTGGAGTTCATGATGTATTTCATATATCTCAACTTCGAAAGCACGTTCATGATCCAGACTTGATCGTGGAAGAAGCAGCTCAGCAGGATATTGAAATTACTCCAGAACTAGCTGTGAGGCGAGAGCCGCTAAAGATTATCGGCAAAGAAACCAAAGAGCTGAGGAACAAGAAGGTTCACTTAGTCAAAGTGCAATGGAGTGGAGATCCGCGCGATTGTACTTGGGAAACTGAGGAGAGCATTCAGAAAGCTTACCCCAGATGCCGAGTGGATATCTCTGATTGACTCTGGTGCAAGGTACATTTACTTTACCTTGCATTACCATTTAATTCTCTATTCTGTTGCTATTTTCTTCTCATAGATGTGCATTGTTTATTCTATACTCAGAATATTAAAAACAAATTGGTTGTTGTATTGTGGGATTGTAGATTTATCAAACCACTTTCGACTTTATTCCTTTTCGGGGATGAAAAGTTTTAAGTGGGGGAGATTGTAACGACCCAGAAAATCTGAACCAATTTAAAATTTTTAAATTGGCTAAAATAATGGATTTTAAATATTTAAAATAAATATTTTAAATAATGGCGATGAAAACTGAGTTTGAATCGACAATTGAAAACGAATATTATTAATTATAATTATATATAGAATTGAAAATGGCGCGGTAGTTCGATAATTCGATTTCAAACTTCAATTGAATATACCGGGTGCAAAACAATCCGGATTTTAGTGAAACCAAAAATAATGGAATCTAATTGGTAATATCATTCTAACGAATCCGACCAATCGAAATTTGATAGCGGGAATCAAAAGATATGTCCAGTTGAAAATTCTGAATAGTCGCTATGGAATTCAGGCCCTTAAAAATGGATATTTTGCAGATGACCTCGGATTTCGACGAAACCACTTTTGTTGGGTCCGCAGTGTCAAGTTATTGCTAGGTTTCAAATTTCATAATTTTTCGAATCAATATGTGAGCGTGGCAAAAGAAAACGCGTTTGACCAGTTTTCGTTGATTTTAATCGACTGGAAATTGGCCATTTTTCAAACGGTCTCAGAATTCGACGAAACTAGTTTTGTTAGGACCGTATCGTTGATACGAAGCTAGAAAATATTTTTCTAGAATTTTTCTAGTTAGTATGTGACCCCGGTAATTTGAAATGTGCGTTTAAAATTCAATATAGTGATTTAAATGTAAATTCAAAAGGAAACTGATTGTAACGATCAAATCAGCTTGCGATACATATCCCATTGTGTTCGGAATGGGGGTAAAACGCTATGGACGACAGGCGATAGGCCTCGTTTCGAGGTCATATGTAAAAGTCAACCTTTTGCGAAATTTAATAATTTAATAATAATAAAAAAAAATAACACTTTCCCTCCTTCTTGGCCCCCCCCCCCCCGATTCACAATCCAGTTAAACAGAAAAAGGAAGAAAAAAAAAAAAACCCTAGAACAATCGAAGCCGTCGCCCCCCCTAAAGACCTGACGCCGACGAGCCCATCATCGCCGACGCTCCCTCCCTCGATCGAAGACCCTGACATCGAGCAACCCCCGAAGTCGCCGCCGCCTTTTCTCCGTCGAAGCCGTGCCGTCGCCGATCTGCGAGAAACCCCCCCCCCTCGGTACGTTTTCTTTCATTTTATTTATTTAGTTTATTTTTGTTTTAAATTTTGATTTTAAAACATTTAAGAACTGATTTTGAAAATGATTTTTAAACTGTTTTTTTTAAAAGGTATAAAGCCTGAATTTTAAAAGGAAATGAAGCCTGATTTTTTTTAAAAAGTATAAAAACCGAATTGATTTTGTTAAAGTTTAAAACTGATTCGTTTTAAAATAAAGTAAAAACAGATTTGTTTTAAAGAAAATTAAGACTGATTTTTGTTTTTAAAATAAAGTAAAACTGATTTGTTTTAAAGAAAAGTTAAAACTGCAATTTTTAAAAAAAGGTAAAAAAACTGAAATTTTTATAAAAGAATTTTAAAACAGAAATTTTTATAAAAGTAAAACTGTTTTTATAAAAGAACTTTAAAACTGAATTTTTAAAAGTATTTTAAAACTGAACTGAATTTTCTAAAAGAATAAAACTGCATTTTCTAAAAGAATAAAACTGCATTTTCTAAAAGAATAAAACTGTTTTTGAAATAAAAAAATAGAAAACTGATTTTATAAGCAAATAATAAACTGATTTTAAAAGCATAATAAAAACTGATTTTTATATGAAATTAAAACTGGGTTTTCTTATTAGTAAAAAAAAAAAAAAAAAAAAAACTGATTTTGTTTTAAAAAGAAAAAAACTGATTTTATTTTGAACTTTAAAATAGGAAAAAGGTTTAATCTTTTAGTAGAAAAAGATTTGAACTTGTAAAAAGTAAAAATCATATTTTTTATATGTGAAAGCAAAAATAAAAATCATATTTTTATTTAGTGAAAGTCGGAGTAAAAATCATATTTTTATATATATTGAATAGCATCGTAAAAATTCGATTTTTACATATGCAGAGAATACGGGCGAAAGCGACAAATAGGCGAAGATTTCTATTAAGAAGAGTCTTGAAGTTGGATAGCTATTGGTGAGATTTCTGATTTAAAATTTATATATATATATAAGTGTGAAATGGAAGTGAATAGCTATATATAAATATATATATATATATATACGCCCCTCGTCCACAAACCATGGACGATATTTATTGGTTGAAATTGTGGTGAAAATTGAATGATTGTTTGGGATTGTTTGTGATTGATATTGGTTGATTGGGGTTGAAAAATACCCGTTTGTGGTTGTGAAATATTTGGTTGAAACCACTTAGGATTAGTTTGTGGAAATGAAATAAAAATATACATGCCGCCTGCGTGCGAACTAGATGCATGTTTCCCATTGTCAAAAACCGCGAGGTTTTAAGGTAGAGCGAGGAGCCGTACTAGGGACGGTGCCGGTGTAACTACCCTGCCGTTATGCTGCCGAAATTTTGAATAATATTCTTGTGTTTGAATTATTTTCATATGCTTAAACTATAGAAAACATTCATGTGTTGAATTGATATTCATTCGTTGTTTAGAAATTCATGTGTTGAATGGTATTCATATTTTGAAATAAATAGTTCGACAATAAAAATCACATTTTTATCTATATATAAAAACTATAGAAACATTCATGTGTTGAATTGATATTCATTCGTTGTTTAGAAATTCATGTGTTGAATGGTATTCATATTTTGAAATAAATAGTTCGACAATAAAAATCACATTTTTATCTATATATAAAAACTATAGAAACATTCATGTGTTGAATTGATATTCATTCGTTGTTTAGAAATTCATGTGTTGAATGGTATTCATATTTTGAAATAAATAGTTCGACAATAAAAATCACATTTTTATCTATATATAAAAACTATAGAAACATTCATGTGTTGAATTGTTATTCATTCGTTGTTTAGAAATTCATGTGTTGAATGGTATTCATATTTTGAAATAAATAGTTCGACAATAAAAATCACATTTTTATCTATATATAAAAACTATTGAAAACATTCATGTGTTGAATTGATATTCATTCGTTGTTTAGAAATTCATGTGTTGAATGGTATTCATATTTTAAAATAAATGGTTCGATAATAAAAATCACATTTTTATCTATATATAAAAACTATAGAAACATTCATGTGTTGAATTGATATTCATTCGTTGTTTAGAAATTCATGTGTTGAATGGTATTCATATTTTAAAATAAATTGTTAGATGATAAAAATCCTATTTTTATCACCAACTTGAACTATATAGAAGAATAGTGTTTTGAAATGAATTATTTTACAATAAAAATCACATTTTTATTGTATGCATAAATCGTTGAAATGTGAAATGTTAAAAATAGCCACTTGTTCAAATAAACATATATCAGTTGAAATATTCATAAATTAGCTAATGAAATGATTTGCACCTATTTATGTAACATTAGAATGAATGGAGTTTTTAAACCAAATAGAAATCAAATATGAAGTTGAATAGAAAATGAAAAATGATATGAACTGTATATATATGTACATGCAATATTCATTGAACAGGTTATAGCAAAGGGGCTAGAGAAGAGGAATAAAATTTTGTGCCCGACAAATAGGTACACATTTACTGATTTGTTTGGGTGATGATTTTGAGCCTGTTGGCTAGCCGCTTGGCTTTTTCTTTTTCTTTTTGAGATTAGAAGGACCGGGACGCTATTTGCGATTTCCCGACGCTCCCGGTGCAGGGGAGGTTATGGCGAAATTTTTCCAAAATTTAAGGTGTTAGAAAATTTTTTGAAGTGAAAACGATATTGAAATTGTTGAATGAACTATATTTATATAAATATAAATAAAATTAAAACGAAACGAAGCCGTGTAGTTCGTATTTTGAAACCGTGATTTCAAACGACTAGTACGGAAAATCCGACCATTGGATTTTCCCGAAACCTCAACCGTCGGGTTCGCCTTGGAATAATCTTTCCAACGGCACCAACCTTGTAAAAATCCAACGGTTGGATTGTCTGGAATGTTTAATTCAAATCTGAAGAAAAACAGCGCCAGAAACGATTATATTTATTTATATATATAAATAAAATTATATTTAATCGAATAACGACGCTGCAGTTCGTATTTTGAAATCGAAATTTCAAACGATTGTACCGGGAGATCCGACCGTCGGATTTTCCCGAAACTGGAACCGTTGGATTCGTTTTGAAAAGACCTTTCTAATGATGTAAATTTTGTGAAGATCCAACGGTTAGATTTTCAGATATGTGTAAATCAAATCTGAAGAAAAACAGCGCCACGGCCACGTTATGGCCCGAAACGTCGTTTTGAATATATTAGCTATTTTAAAATAAATAAAAATAGCGATAAATAGTTATAAAATATCGTAAGCGATATGGAATGGAAATAAACTGAATTTGCTTGATTTATGTGATGTTTGATGGTTGAATGTGTTTGGTGTGAAAACTATATAAAGAACACAATTGGTGTTGTCGAATAATTTAACCATTGAAATAAATCGATTTGAAATTCTAAATATACGTGAATTATTTGAAAGGGCCGAGTTAATTCTCATTTCGAATAATCGACCGACGATTGAAATTCGAAGATGAAGACGATGGTCGAAGACCGGAGATCTTCACCTCGTTTGGATGGTAACCGAGGTCCTGATTGGGAGGCATCCCGAAATATGGATAATGAGTGGTGATCGTTCAGACGTACGTGTTGATCGAAGGGTTTGTGAGGTATTTAGTGCCTCCGGTTTCGTTCAGACCCAGAACAGACTCGTAAATGGACTGTGTGTCTGACATAGGATTTATTCTGTGTGGCATGCTAAGATACAGTAATCAGGGCTTCTGTTGAAAAGCAAAGTCTTGTGGTGATGATCAAAGCACCGCCTGTGTGGCGTAGCTTTGTGTATAACGTGAATTCGCGAGCCTCACACCCCGGTATGAACCAGAAACGGGAGAAAGGACCTCAGGGAGGGCCTGCGTTTCCTCCTAGCTAAAAGTGGCGTCAGTGGTTTTACACGCCCTGACGAGTTTGACTTATGTGGTTGTTGCTGTTGCGAGGCGCCTCGGTTTGATCGGACGATCCAGGTCCGATGGAGTCATTCGTTGGCTCGTTTACGCCCCAAAGGGCGGGGAAACGTATGGTTCAGGCATTTTAATCCACAATCGGTGGACCGGCCCTGTCGCTCCTAGGGTCACTCAAGCTCTGATCCTGAGACTCGGGCTAGGCAGTCTCGAATTCGGTAAGGACTATCTTTTGCCTTGGTTCAGGACGGAAATCCAATTTCCAAATACGTCATCGTGCGAATATGATTGTATATATATATGGCGACATGATATATGGTACCCATGCCGTCTATGATTGATAGTTATGATTTGAAATTGTTTTCAAAACATATTAACACTAGCAATAATATCAATTGCCTTTGTTTTATTCGTACCAATCATATTTTGGCCATTATAAGGTAAAACTCTATCCTCCGGTTTGCGTTGCATTGTGTGATGGGAACTGAGTCTTATAATGGCTTCATTTTTATAAAAGCATAGCGATGTTTAAAAGAAAGATTTGTTTTAAAGCACTGGCAATCCAATGGAGTAAACCCGTTCCACGAAAGTGGCGTGGTCCTGTGATTAGCCAATTATATATATATGTGTTGAGTAGATTTCTCATACCAGTCCCATGACTGACTCGTAGTTTGTTTCACTCTCAAACTCGGGTGCCCCTCTTTCCACACGGGCAGCCTTGTATTCAGGTTTAGCTGGTTCTTTCTGGATAGCTGGAGCTGAAGAAGGATTCTATCATTTATTTCTTTTTATGCTGTTCAGCTTCTATTGTACATATTTTGTTTATTTCCGCTGTAGACATTTATGTATAGCTGAACTGTATTTGTACTAAGTAAGATCCTGTATACTGTGTAACTCTGATGATTACTTTTATCCAGTATATTTTGTTGTTCATTCTGGTGTATTTATTTAATTCTGTTCTGCTATTATATGTTTCTGTGTTATATTCCAAAAGATAACCTTGTTTCCGTGAGAACGGGAAATCGGGTCGTCTCAGCACCTCTGTTTCCAACAACTTGTATGCCATGAAACTGTATATTATTTTTGGTGCTAAACTCTCTGGACTTGGCATTTTTTACCCATCCCCTCCCATACATGTCTATATCCCTAATTACCATACTATTCCCAAGAAACAATGCATCATTTTCATCCAATGATTCGTTGATGATGTGGGCAACATAAGACTCAGTTAGCAATGGTTCAGAGCAAGTTATAAATGATATTTCTCGTGCAACCTATCATGGAAAGTTAAGTTGGATGTAACGTTTTCACAAGAAAAGGAAAGGGAAATTTTAACTCAAAAAAACATGAAGCTGAGAAATCAACATTATTAATTGCATTTGATGGAGAGTTCTAGCACATTTTAACTCCAAAACAACTATTAAGCAGAATAGGTGCATGGATATATTATTACTAACGACACATAAATTTTAACTAAAACTATAACTACAATTTAACTGCAAAGCATAATATGAGGGTAAGAGTTGATCGCATACCCGTACACGGTATAATTTTAAATTGTCAGAAAAGGTTTCAGTTTTGCGCTTTTACAATAACACCATCTATAACAACTGCCAGAACCATACCAACAAGAAATAATCAATTGGTGGGAGAAGGGTAGAATTTCATGTTTGTATCTTATAAGCGTACACAATTACCGAAGGTGTCAAGCAGTTATACAACATCAAATAAATAAATAAACAGATGAACAATGAATTATATGATCTTCGATAATAGGAAGAGCTCAAGGAGAAAGAAATTGTTGCCATCGTATTGATAGCTTTCAGAAAAATGATCCACCAGCTTGGATTTCTCGGCACTTCAGTTTTCAATAAAACATGAGAAGGATCATGTCGACAGGGATGCTTGTCAATCAAGATATAAGGATGTGGAAAACAGAACTCAAAGAATTCTCCGAGGCGCTTGCTGGTAAGCTTACTCCCAATCTACAAGTTCAAATTGCATGAATTAGTAAAAATATTTTATTTTAAATCCATGGAAGGACCTATCTTAAATTCTTAATTACTTACCGACACATTATGATTTTGAGTTGTTAACACAAGGAAAAAAAATGTTAACTTAGCAACGTATAATGATGCATATAGGATTGGAACCCAGTGTACAAGGTTCACTACTTGCACAAGGGACAAAAATGAGGGACTTAAGGGTTGTGCCCTGAATATAAGCTCGTGACCAGTAAAAATAGAATGGTGCTGTCTTGGTTTTTTTAAGAAAAACAAATATACACTTAGTGTTCTTCAGGGTTATAATGAACTACTTCCGTTGTGACAAGTGCAACTAAAGCATGCATCAAAATAAAATCACTTACGGAATGACCAAATTAGCACACATAAAGAATGCAAAAGCTACTTGAACAACCATATCAGGCTTAGCCCAGTTCTTAACAGAATCCGAGAGAAGAGAATGGACATTTTGGCAGTCTAACTTTATAACAGCAATTTGTTTATTTTACTTACTTTAACAACATCCATTGCACCTACTCAACACTGTATTATCAGCAGCAAAAGGGTTTCAGGCTGGAGGGTGTTTTAACCCAACATTGCAACAATCAATTTTTCTAAATAGTAGCTGCATTGCAATCCAAAGCACATGCGCACTATAGTTAAATATTTATACCCAACAATAAAACGTAACCTACATTATTCTGCACTTCGATTTGCTCAGCCCAGCTTTTCAGCCAAATATCCACCTATTATCATTTACACTGCCTCATATTCTGAGTGTTTACAACTAGATTATCACAGAAGGGGAAGGGAAAAGAAAAACTACCTGCAGAGAATGACTTAACACGTGTTGCTTCAGATGAGCAGGTTTACCAAAACTTGCACTACATTCTTCACAAGTATTTTTTGCCTCCTTATGCACTGTTTCCACTTGAATATCTTTTGTTTCTTCGTTCTTTATTTCATCCTATACATTTGATGTTTAATACTATTAACATGATAGACATAAACATATGGACTTATTAATCAGTAATACTCAACAGATATAATGTAAATGTTAAAACAGCTGCGGAGATTTAGTATACGTAAAATAATCATTATCATTTGGTCAGATATTAATAGTTGATTTAAATTATTCAAGGTTGGACGTCATTCAAATGGCTTCCTAAAGTTAATTCATGACAAAATGACGTACCCTGTGATGTAAGAGCATATGAGATCTAATTAGTGACTTTTTGGATCTGCAAATTCCACAATATTCACAGTAATACCTCCTAAGTCCTAATGTCTTTAAATATTAGGAATGAAATATGTTCCTCTTTAGGGCAGGTCTCCATCTACATATAAAAATGAACAAAAGTTAATTTGAGTGCGGCAGAAGAGCAAATTAAGTCATTTAAACTTTGTAAGCTAGTTGTTATACTCACTATTACAAGCTTTTAGATTAAAAAAACTATGCGAGAATTTCATACCTGATCGTCAAGATGAGATTTTACTTCTAGGGTTTTCATCTACGAAGGTAAGAGCCGCGATTTCTCTATCCGCAATTGGAGTGCGGCTTTTACTTCTAGGGTTTTCATCTAGAAGTTGGAGATGGGAAAGGATCGAGAAGGGGGAGATAGGAAAGAAGACGGAATGGAGATAATTAGAAAAGAAGCGGCCAATTTTTTTTTTGCGATGGTGTCAAACAAAATTTCAGTGGGGGGAAAAGGATGAGGCTGATTTAATACGGGCTAATAACGTACCAAAAGAAAAGATCCGAAACTATAACGATCTACGGTCAGATTTTTGAGATTGGGATGACGCGGATTGATTAAGCTGTAGCAAAAGAAATTTGATACGGGTTTGAACCCTATCAAATTTGATACGGCTTAAAGCCATATCAAATCTCTGAATCCTGGTGTGTCAAATTGGTTGTTTTGGTGTAGTGATGCACTGTGCTTGTATTTGAATCATGATAGGTAATTATTTCTGAAATAAGTTAGTAACATGTATTCAGCAATTTGAGTTTTATTATTCCATATATAATAGTAATGTTTTCTTAACTCACAACCGTACTGCTCATATATTGCTTGTCTGTGATATCCCATATTTGGTTAATACACTTGCATGGGTTTGTTCCATGTAGCGATTATGCCATACATCTTAAATTATTGAATTTACCTGCATCTGGTCCAGTTTGGAAACCTGAACATACCTTGGTTCATGTAAGTAAACTATAATGTGCCATTCGTAAATACTGAAAACTGAATGTCATTTTAACCGAATGCGGCCGCATTTTAACTGCGTATTGACTAGAATATCTGCTTCATCTTCACAATGTATTGCCACATTTTAACTGAATATTTACCACATTTAAAAGTTGGGGTTACATTTATTACTAGACTTAGAAGTTGGGATTACATTTGCTTTGCTTAAGCCTGTTACTACATTTAAAAATCTGAGTTCACTTTTGTTTTGCTAAAGAGTTAATACTACATTGGAGGCTGAGATTACATTTGTTTCTGCGGAACTTTATAAAAGCTGAAACCCCATTTATTTTTGCTAAATTTTCCAAAGCTGCTCCCACGTTGTTTTGCTAAAAACCGACAGTACATTTCCTTTGGCAAATTTTCATTTTGTTGAGGACACCTAAAATTGCTATATGCCTTTGGGAAATATTCCTAGTATAGAGATAATATATGTTCTATTAACCTTAAGATTGCTGTAAACTGAACCTTCAATCACTTGAGTTATGGTTTTACTTTGGCATTTGTGTTCAGTATGGCATGACCTTAAACATGCATGTACTACCCAAAACCGGTGTATATTTTGGGCATCCTGGGATATGTTGTAGCTTATGTACGTTGAGCCTTTCATGTTTTTAACTGCACCTCGTTTTTCTGCAGCATGAATATATGTTAAATCTACTATGTCATTTGCATTGATACCCTGCAAATCAAGAATATATATTTGTTAACTTGTTGTGGCCATTTGAGTACATTGCATTACCAGGTTTGAAACCTGACAATGTACTTGTTTATGTAAGCTTAAGCAACCATTCTTCGGTTACTTGACTTGTGCAACATGTATTTGTGGTGCACTTGTGGTGCTGTGATTCTTGCTTGGTCCACCTGTCTACTAGGTTTTGCTGCAAATTTGTTTGAACTGCCTTTGCATCTTGAAATGCATGTCCCTTGATTGGTACCCTGCTTATTTCCACCTTGATCCAATATGGTGGACTGATTGCCTTGAATATGGCGCTCTTTCATTCATTCCTGCTACCCTGGTTCACTACATATTTGCGCGTGAACCGTGAATTTCATTGCATTGGTTATTTCTTGTTGAGGAATGCTAAGGCAGTGCACACATGTACCTGTACATGTGTGTATATGCAAGCTTCTGGGATTACCTATGTTATTGTTTATATTCGGTTCGGAAATGCTGAGGCGGTGTACACGTATATATTGTATACACGTGTACACTTGCAAGCTCCCGAATTCGTTCGCCCTAGAAATAGATAGAACTGATATAAACAGATACCACTACTGTTTATTTTATATATGACATTGACGTGGGGGTTAATTGTTATATTTTTGTTCTATGGAAATTATTTTACTTGAACTATGATTTAATCCTGACTCGAGTATTTTGTGTTTTACATGAAATGCTCGGGTCAGAGCCGAGCAGTGCAGATTTAAAGATTTCAGCTTAGGATTTGAAGATTTGCAAGGTTGGGATTCCAAGTGATGCGCACTCTGAAGATTTTAATACGGTAAAGATTTTCTTGTATTTTAAACCGTCCTTTTAAAATTTCGCCATATAGGGAATTCTTTGTATCAAAACTTTGATTATATACAAAAGTTTATTTCGTTGTTCAATACTATGTTATTTATTTATTCTATGTTTTATGTGTTTATTCTGTCTTTAAATTCTATACGATAAATAACGATCCGTCAAGTTGGATGTTTTAAGTTGGTTAATCACCGATTTGAAGCGGTCAAAAGGGCGGGACATTACAGTTGGTCTGTATAAATATATATATATATATATATATATATATATATGGTGGCGGAGGATTTATTCTTTTAGTATAATATCCATATTATATTTGTGCAAATCAATTAGTGATTAACGAAACTGACAATATGGCATTCAAAGTGATTGTGCTATCAATGAAAAGTAAGTAAGCGTAGCCTCAGGCCTCAACAACCGGGAAATGACAAAAATCTGGTAGGCAGCATGGCTAAGTGGGTAGCTCCCAATTAGGGTGTATTATCACCTATCTAGAGAAATTCATTTCAATCTTTATTCTATTCAATGTTGTCCCTTTTCGAGAAACGGTTGCCGATCCCAAACCGTTGGTGATATAAATTCCATACACTCAAGAAAAATGATTGGTCGGTTATGTGTGGCCGGGTTGCAAGATGTTCCTATTGAACCCAGTGTATTCCCCTTTAGATATACACTATCGGAAGGTGATTCCATACCTTGTCATAGTTGGTAATTCATTACCCAATAAATGTCCACGGTTTTGATTGTATATTATGTATGTGGAGCGTGAGATGAAAGCGTTCCACTAGATTTCTATTTATTTGATTTAGACACTATTATAATATCAAAGAGTTTTGATATAAAGATTATCGTTTTCTTTCAAAAGGATTTTAAAAGTTAAATCAGGTGTTTTGGATTCTCATAAGGGAAAAATCTGTTCCGTGCTATACGACATGGTCTTATGAGATATCGTTTATTTTCTCAAATTGTTTTAAATTTTTTACTCATACCAGTCCCATGTTTGACCCAGAGTTTTATTTTTTTTGTTTTCCCTAACTCTTGGGTGCCCAAATGTGTATAGAACGTCAAGTAGTTCAGGATTTTACATATTTATTTAAAGGAGCTTGGAGCAGGAGGCTTCAGCATTATTTATTTATTGTTTTTCCGCTGTGTTGTAAGTGTTGTACGCTGATAATTGTTTGTTATATATTTAAAAAATTTGTACTCCAAAAGTTGATTTATATATATATATATATATATATATTATATTTTGTTCCGCTGTGATGTGAGATTCTGTATTGTTATTTTTGTTCTTCTTCTACCTTTTACTTCTTTATTAATAATGATTTGTATTTCTGTGTTATTTGGGTTGGACGTGTAGTGTATTCAGTCAACTCAGATAGTACGGAAATTCGGGCCATTACAATGTACATAAAATACGTTGTCTAATATAAGAACTTTCTCAGAGGTGAATGTAAGTTCTATAGTGCCTTTTCCCAGAACTTTGCTTACAACTTTGTCTGCGCCAGTAGCTTCGCTGGATTCTCCATTATTCTTTTCGTAAGTCTTGAACAAATTACGGTCTTTGAAAATATGAATGGTTGCTCCAATAACAAGCCTTCAATCATTATCAATGCCATTAACGGAGTTCGCCTCTTGTACAACAGCCACAAGCTTTTCTTCAACCACATTCACTTTTTGTTGTTTCTTCCTTAGGCGACAGTCTCGGGCATAGTTGTCGGATTTTGTTACAATAGTAACAGGCACCCTTCTTTTTGTTCATGGAATTATTATTTTTCTTCTTAAACTGTGTCTCAATCTTAAGCTTCTACTTTCCAATAATTTCAACATTATTTTCCTTAGACTGAGACTCAGTTTGCGGATTATCATCTAGTTAGCGTTTAAGAGAATTCTCTTCAATACGAAGATAACGCTATAAACCGTCTAAAAATAATCTGTTTCCACATGTTTCAATTTTTTCTTATAATCATTCCGTGATTTTGGAAGTCTTGAAATAATAACTCGAACAACAAAAGACTCGGGGAGATCTATACTAGCATCTTTAAGTTGATTCACCAACAGTAAGTTTTCGCTTACTTGTCCAACTATGAACTTGATGGTGACCATTTTGAAATCCATAAAATTACAACTAAGAATCTTCTTATTACTTGCCTCGGATATGAGATATTTTCTCTTTAAACCAGTCCAGAGCGCTTTTGTTGTTTCCAAGGTCCTATGAGCGTTGTGACTAGAGTAGACAATGCGTTCAGAATGTGCCCTCTGCATAGAAAATCGTCCTCTTTGCGCTTTGCACGTTTCTACTTTAGAGCGACATCATCCTTATTGGTTTTCTCCGGTATAACTTCCCATCCATCTTCCAAAATGTCGAACAATTTGAAGGTGATCAGAAAGAGATTCATGTCTCTTGCAATCGAGTAAAATTAGCGTCGTCATCAAAACACGTCAAACGAGTCAAATGCTAATTCATAACCGGTCCAGAACAGCGCTCGAACCGCACATGGTTGAAAGTATTGTCTAAAAATTTGTTGGGGATTTAGTCGTTTGAGACTATTGGAGGAAGATGATTGTCATACTTCAGATTTCAAGAATCTATAGAATATATTCTTTCAAACAATAGTTCAAACCACCAGGTGCGAACGGGTTATCGAACTATATCGACTTTCAAGATCAGTGATGCCTTGGAACAACGTAATCGGATTCAAAGTCTGTACGACATCGATACAACCAAGGACACTCTAAATTTTAATTTTTGATGATGCAAATAAAGAAGAGATGAAGAGAAGAAGAGTGATTTTGCAACACTTTCTTGATGTTAGAAATGGCAATCTGTAGAACTTCGAAGAAGAAGAAGATGAAATGAGAGAAAAGGTTAATTTGAAATAGATTTCGGTTGCTCCTGTTTATAGTGTCCATGGAAGCGACAATTCATAAGGGTCCTGACCGTTTGGAACAGACATATCTGTTCCAATTTAAATAATGTGTCCCTTTCTTTTGCAACAGCCAAAAAAACGACTCATTATTGTTCTGAAATTCTATACAGAAATATTGTTGTTATATTATCTGGGCCCATACCGATTCGGGTTGATCGTACGGACGGCGGCGGCGGTGCACGCGTGTTGGTAATGCATGGCCTCCTGCCTAACAACAGAGCAAACATCTGGGTTCCCCAAAGCCCTAACAACCTTGTCATAAAGCCACTTAATTACTTAGAAATCTTTTTCTATTTTCATGATGTGGGACTACTCCCCACACCCTCCTTCTTCCTTTCTTTCTTCCCTCTTCAAAGACAAACCCCAGCCCCAAAACAAATTTTGAAAATTTCTAACACCGTGATGAAGGTATTAATATTTTTTTGTCTGCTTTTTTTTCTTAGTTCCTTTTTCTTTTATTATGTTATTCTACATTGTCGTATGCATGGAGTATCTGACAAATTAGGAGATGAATAGTTCTTTACCAACATGGAAAGAAATTGGTTGAGGCATTGAAATCATTTAGTTTTATAAATGTTATACTCAAACCATGCATAACGGATAAGTTAAATGCACTTTTTGATCTGATACTTGTAATGTTTCTCTGAAAATTTTGCATTAGCAAGTCAGATTCGATAGTCTTTGTAGTGAAAAACTAAAGTGCAAGAGGTATGTGACAAGTCCGATACTGCACTGGTACAAATATGATAGAGGGGAAATAATGAAACTTCTTCTACTTAAAATGCAGAGAAGGATTTGTTGTACAAGTAAAAGTATGATAGCAGCAACGACTGCTGATGTTAATCATTAATAACATGGCATTATACATGCATTATATCCACCTTTCAACTACTTTAACAAAATCAAATACAAATAGGAGCACATGACAGTTGCAGTTTGGGGGACATAGATGAATGCCATCTTCGATAAGTTGTTGAAACACAGAACCAGGTCAAAACATGGTTGCATGATGACAAATAAATAGCATATGATATCATAACCACATGTAATAATAAGACGATAACATAATAGTTTTGCAGTTCGCTTTAATAAATGCATGGGCAGTTCAGATAGCACAAAAATTAGTAATCGTTTGATTTTAATAATGATGAGTTGAAGTACACATAGGAAACATGGAATATTTCCTAAAAATGATTTGTATATGTAATGGGTATAAATACAGCCATCACCAAGAGACACGTGTAAGGTTAGTATTAAATGTGATGTAGACAAAAATGGGTACGAACACCGCAAGGCTTCACCAACGTGCGCTAACCAAGAGGAAGAAAATGTAACTATCTTTTCCCTTACAACATGTGTTGCAAATTTTTAAATACTTCACGTAAATAAGGAATCTGCATAGTTTAGAGAAGATACCAAGATCAGAAGGTGTTAGGATTGTCTCGCATGTTGTTAAGGAAGGAATGATAGTTTGAATAAAAAGTCTCATATCACGGCATAAATTAGAGAAGTGGAGTACAAATTTGAGTTAGTAGGCATGTAATATCAAAGATTTCTCTTGTTACATTAATGTTTGTGCCAACTCATGTGTGTGCATCCTATGCAGAAGGAAGAGTGGCATTTGTTTCAACTGTCATTTCATAACAGAAGATCCAACGTGGGGTTTATTCAGAATGTATAACTTGTCCATTCACCAGAACTTTTTGTTCTGACCCCCCTCCTCATAACATACCCGCAGGTTAGATTTAGGGAAAAGATTTGGTAGTTTTTGGACACTTTTTAGAAAGTGTTATTATTTCGATGAGGTTATATTTGATTATTATATTTTATCCATTCTGCTGTGAGATGTTTTATCGAGCTCTTGTATATTTATTATCTTTGTCTTTTCTACAGGATACCAAACAAGCCAACTCGAGCTTCAATTGTTTGGGATTTATGAGAAAATTTTGTTCTATCGAAGTTCTGGTTGTTGATTATGGTATCAGAGCTTAGGTTTAGGCTTCTTGACTATAGATAATGAGTTAGCGTAATTTTATTTTTAAAATATAAATATTATATATATATATATATATATACCTAGATACATAAAGGAACCCACCAAATGGGAAGAGTGGCGTATGGAAAGAGTTGGGATATCAGTTATGTACACTAAAGAAATGGTTATGGAAATTTGATAATAATAGACCTTAGGTGGTTTATTTGAAAGTGTACAATGTGTTTTGTAATGAAATAAAAAAGGGATCCCATATATTAGTATATGAAATGTTAGTATTTCGGATTAGTGGGTTTGGTAGTAGAGTCTTATAAATTGGGAAAGAGTAAAAAAGAAAATAGATTAGGAATATATATATTTGAAATAAAGTACTTCGTGGGAATATTTAGGAAAGTCTAAGTAAGATAGAAACCCACTTTGAGTCTATTCCCATTGCTAACTTTTAAGAACTTGACATTTTAAAAGATTTTGGGTGATAGTTTATGTTTTTTTTTCCAGGTTTTGACCTTAAAAGTTTACAATTATAAGATATGTACTAGTTAAATTGTGTAGAAACAATTTTTGAAACAAAAGTAGGTGTTTTTGACGTTTAAAAAATAATGCAAGAAACATATTTGAATAGTACTATTGATTTTTAGAATAAATGGGGTTATATTTTGGGAATGGTGATTTCTTATGAAATTTTTATCTTCAACCAATTCTTCTAGAACAATGTATGCATTATAGACCATGTATAGCTCATTAGTTTTTTTAAAAACTATAAAATATGAAAGAATCAAATAAGAAAACATAGAAAAGATTGCATTTTATTAAAAAAAGATTGCATTTTGTCAAAAACAAAAAATTTCGGTTAGGAATTTTTTGAAAATATCTGTTCTTTTGACTTAAATTTTTGACAATTGTTTTGACATAAACTCTGGTAAGTGGACAATATAAGTTGTTAAAATTCTAGAATATAGTAGATGTTTGGGATGAATTTACAAATTAGCTCCTAATTGTAAGTAATCGAACTAACGTAGTAAAATGAGTTGTTGAGAAATAGTTGTCCTTGTCTATTCCAATTTTTATGATTTAAAAAAAATGAGATTCTATTTTTTAAATGGTTTGTAAAAAATAAGTTTTAATGAAGAAAAATAAAGTTTTGAAGCTTTTAATTTTTGAAAAAAGAAGTGATAAAGCCAAACCACATTTTTAAATCATGAAGTAGGTAAGGATAAGTACCTTGGAAAGACAAGAAATACTTTTGAGGCTACAAAGTAGATGGTGAGAATTATTTTGGAATAATAGTAAATACTTGTAGAGTAGGTAAGCACTATAAAGCCTAGGTTCTTGCTTGGAAAAGGATGTTAGTACACAGTAAGGACTAGTTGTGATAGGTACATGGTAGAGCGCAAGCTATTTGTTTAGATCTTGTGGTTTGGACTTTTCTTGCAGCAAGGACATGGTTATAGGATTCTTAGCCCTTGATAGTAGTTGTGTAGTGTGCTTGTTTTCCTATTTTATCTTTGAAATAATTAGAAGGCTTATTTTAAACTAAACTTAGATTGGTGGATTAAGTTAAATAAGCTAATGAAAATTTGATAATATAACTAAAAGAAAAAAACAATGATGATAACTGCAAAAATAAAGAACAATGAAGGAAAATGAATTCTTTCAAAGTAAGTTCGGAAAACTAAAAATAATTTTTTCTTATGCAAACCATGCTTGGAATAGAAAATAGACACTTTTGAAAAATTAGCAATTAAGTTTTCCAAGTGTAGGGAAAGGGTTATGTAGAAGTGGATGGAAAACATGTAATTTTCCATTTTCTGCCTCTTTCTGACATAAGAAATCGAATTCGGAAAATTAGATTTTTCTGTAATTCACAAATTTAAGTTGGTTGGTAGTGTTTGGATGCAAAAATTGGATGAACTACGCTCTTGCTTTGTAAGGGCATAGGAAAAATTAGACGAAAATGTATTCTGATTTTCAAAATCATTCATATAGAAATGTCCAATATATTTACGACGTGTGCATCATGTTTTCAAAAGGATTTCAAGAAAAATTTGCATTCATATAGGCGGTATTACTCTGACATTCATTGCATTCATGTATTATTATGTTGTGTTGCACTTTGCACAAGTGCACAAATGGTTGCAAAAATTGGATGTACACATATGGTTGTAAATTATTCAAGGAATTACTAAATTTTACCCTTATCAACTTTCGAGAACGAAATTTCCTAAGGGTAAAAGAATGTAACACCCCACATTTTTAATAAAATAATAAAATAAAAATTGTATAATTTTTTGAATTTGGTCACGGAATTAGCGTCATTGGGTCCATGGCGATTTTTTGATCAATTTAGACCTCTGGTTTATAGAAAACAGATTAAAACGAAAACGATATCGTTAAATGAAGCTTTACGACAAACATGAAAAAGAAGATATAAAAGGAACACAAATAAGGACAATATCTACTAATATTTTTAGTCTTGTGAACAAAAGGCTAAGTATGTGAGTAGGTAAGACATGCACTTCCTAAGGTAATGTTAGGAGTTCGAGTCCAGCCAATGTCATGTTTTTAATTTTAGAGGGATGGCTAAAAAAATTCATGTTTTAAGAGAAAATATATACATATATAAAAAACTATATATACATGTGTGTGTGTGTGAGAGTATGTGTGTTTGTACACATGTATATGTGTATATATGTGTATGTGTGTAAATATATATATATATATATATATATATTAATAAGAAATCCATAAGTAAGCTGCAATCAATTAAAATGAGTAAGACATAAATGCCAGCATAACACCATTTGAATTTTAAGAAGAAATGAAAATGTGCGTAAATATATATGCATAAATTCAAAAATTGAAATTAAACTAAGCAAGAGAGCTACGTTTGAAATTTGAATATATATTAAAAGGAAGTAAACAATGAATTAATGGTGTTAATAATGACATTTACTGAGCAACTATTAATGAACCAAGATTTAAAGAGTTATACGCAAATATATGCGCATAAGTTTGAAATTGAAATATTGAATGTTCTTTATAAATGGAATAAAATAATTTGCATGGCAATATTGAGCAAGAAAAGAAATATTACAGCAACATTAAATAAGAAATTAATATCAGCAAAATTAATAATAATGGTCCAGGTCGTTGGTCGACCCAGACCATAGGTGGGTCGACCCAAGGTTCGACACGCCTTAGAGGTGGTTCGACACATAGGTAAACCCACCAGTGATCCAGGTCGACCCAGCACCTAGCCAGTTAACGTAATATTTTAGATTTGTATGTTTTGAATTTTATTATATTTTACCTGACGGACCATAGTCTCCTATACACCTACAAATAGATTAGCAGAGCCTAGCCTCCAACTCATATTTTCTTGGACGATGCCAAGGCTCTGCTATCTTCTTTCTTCTCCAAATCTTTCAGAAATAAGAATATTAGTTTTTAAGAATTTTGATTCAAGAATTAAAAACAAAGATTATCAATCTACAATATAGGTGTTTGGATTTCTTGCCAATGTGAGGAAAATCTTGTGAATCTAAATCATTAAGGTTTCTTTCTTTCCTACTTTTTTAGCATCAAATTTGTAAATCTGTGGCTATCTCGCTAATAGATTCAATCAGAACGACCATGGAATAGCATATCTGAATCAAATTTAAGGATTGGAAAGCAGTCAGGTGACTGGATTTAAATTACACCTTTTGGTAACGATATATTTATCATTTACATTCCCCATAATTCTTAACATGATAAATAATTAAAATTTGTTGCAATTGCGATATAATCTATTCCCTGGGTACGTTAGGAATATTGCTGTTGTAAAAATTTATTCTATTAATTCTCTGTTTGGGTTAAGAATTACTATAATACTAAAATGGTGAATAAGACAATAATTATGCATATATTCTTAAGATTGTTATTCAATGATAAATTGGATATGTTGTAAAAGAGGATTATAAAGAATTATGGAAATAATGGTTGAAGAATTGATATGCCTAATTTATATAGAAATTTACTAACTGGAAATGGTATATGTAGAATAAGAATCAACATCTAATTCAAAAAATAAAGAGGGGAAATTAGTAGTGGACTAAGTTTGTTGGATTTGGGAAAAACGGATACATTTCCATAACGGTAAAATAACTGAGAACGTAGTTGCAAGAAAAGAAAGGAAAACGGATTCACACAAAATAAGGATTCCTTTACCGTATTGCACACTAATCGAATAAAATATATATGTATGCCCACAATGTAAATAAAAGAAATAGCTTGCAACTACGGATCTTAATTGGTATACGAAAATAGATCTTAATTCTTTTCGCTAACCAATCTAATGAGGTGTATGAATTTTTTTTCCTGAAATAATAAGAATGTACAAGACGGTAATTAAAGAAAGATTACAAAAGTAAAAGTTGGTTCACATTATGAAACCTAAGAAGAATTTTGATGAACGGGGAATGTTACCTATTATAATTAATTATATAAATAGGAAGGAAATATAATAGGTAAGCTTGCCCTAGGGACAAGTGTAATTATAATGTAAGTTATAATTAATGATGATCAAAGAACTTATTAATAAACCTTAGTTAAGGTGACTAAGTTAATAAGCAAACCAACAATAACGGTTGTGGTAACAGTGCAAGGTAAGATTATAATTTAATAAGAAAGGATAAAGTAGGCTTATTATTAGTAGATTATAATTATAAGAATTAAGTCTAATAAATAATAAGCAGAAGTCCACTTCGGTGGCATAAGGCTGATTAAAGAAAGTAAGCAGCTAATTGTGAGCTAACGAACTGAGTAACTTGAATAAAAAGTGAATATGTATAGTTAATTTGCAATGTGATGAGATAAAGCAAGCCCATGATGAAAATATTAGACGTAGGATCTAATAACGCAATATCGCGATGCGTTGTAGCTAGTCTACACGTATCGAGGTGAAGAATCCAATAGGGTAGATCATTGTGGTGTATAGAGACACGAGAGGAGCACGTACAATTAATTATTCTACGAGGCTGGAAGGAAGTATGAGACTTCTACGGGACGTGAGGATACGCCATGATGGTCCTCTATGGTAGGCTTCGGGATGTACCCACAGAGGTATGGTTTGTACGGTACCATTCAGTGAGTATACCTTGACTGCAACTATGGTGTGACCATCAGAAGGCTATGGCGGATGACGTTGGGTGATTCAGCGATTTGCCTCACTCATGGAGGAGGTTAGTTAGGACAAATTTAGGACAGTAATCTTCGGATACCAGTCATCGGCAGGCAGTGGGATGCGAAAAGACTAAGAGCTAAACCAACAGACAACGTTCTTTCACTATCCAGGCGCTGGTGAGGGACACGCCTAATTGGATGCTAGATTGGTTGTCAGGGGCACGTCATTAGCTCTTGATGTAGCCTTTCATTATTTGAGGGAGGGACCAGGGTGGGGCCTTAGCCACAGTTAAAAGAGACAGACCATATACGAATATCTGTATTGTAGGCCTAATGAAAGTTGTCCTTTACAGATATTGAAAGCTGCTGATCGAGTTCCATGCATCGGATGTAGCCCTATTATGGGACTCGCGTTATATACGCAGTACGTTTGTGTTAGGGTCTAGATACACGCAGTGGGTGGTGTATTGTAGACATTAGGGCATTACTACGGTTTGAGATGTGATTCGACCAAGGAGTTCGAATATGAGGATCCGTATGCTAACGTGGCATAAAAACGGTAGTCTTGTAGGATTACATGGCATAGCGACATAGATTTACGTACGCGGTTTGGAATAGGATGGAGGTTGTATATGTGTTCGTGGCGTGACTACTGAGATCGTACGAGGAGGGTACAATGGGTAGTACCTTGAGATGTTGGGTATAGCTACATATATACTATATTAGGTCTAATCTACTAGGGAGTAGATGGGTGCGATGTGAGTGCAGAGCCTTGAGTGTTATTAACCCAAATAAACTAATAATTAAGAAAAATAATAATTGAATGGTATATGTAGGGTTATTTCAGAATGTATAATTTGTCCATTCACCGGAACTTTGTGTTCTGACCCACTCCTTATAAAATACTTGTATGTTAAATTTATGGTAGAGATTTGGTAGTCTTTGGACAATTGTCAGACAGTGTTATTATTTCGGTAAGGCTATATTTGATTATTATATTTTATCCATTGTACCGTGAGATGTTTTATCAAGCTCTGATATATTTATTATCTCTGTCTTTTCTGCAAGATACCAAACAAGCCAACTCGAACTTCGATAGATTGGGACATTTTAGAGAAATTCGGTTTGTCAAAATCCGGGTTGTTGCACTCTTCTAATTCTTCTATTTGAACTGAAATAGTATTTTTCCATATAAGGAAAATATAGAACTACTAGACTAAATCATCTTCTATGTTCAACGCAATGCTTGGGAGTGCAAATGGAAGAATATATCAATTCGACAGCATAAATTTGTTTGGATTGTCTATTAGACAAAATATATATAGAAAAAAATGTGACTAATTATTCAGTGATGATCATTTTTTCATCTGAGCGTTTGATATTGCTATTTATTTTGGAAAAGCCAAAGCTACACCAGAAGCACATCCCAAAATCTGTATATTTATAGCTATGGAAATAAATTACAATGAAAAATGCCCCATTATTTGTGTTTTTTGAGAAAAAAGTCTACCCCTAATTAATCTAACTTTTCTATTATATATTGGTTCTTGAATTTTTCAATCTTCACAAATGAAATTGAATGTAAAGATTAGCGCATTAATCTAACTTTTCTATTATGTATTAGTTCTAGAATTTGTCAATCTTCATAACTGAAATTTAATGTGAAGATTAGTTTCATTACAAAAAATAATTGCCCGTATTTTCTTTCCAATCAGGGAGCAATATTGCATTAAGAAAATACATGTCAGTAAACTTTTACATTATGGTTATTGTTATCTAATAGCATCGCTTTATATATCAGTTAAATTTTAGCCTAGTTTCTTTAATTTTAATAATTTTCTAGAAAATACTAGAGGTAAATCAATCCTCTGTTATATTTTATAAAGCAGACTATACATAAAAGCTTTTTCAGCATGTATGGTAATATATGCCAAGGCGGCAGGAAATCGTTAGAAGATTGCAACACTTTAAGTGAGAAGACGGGTGAATTGAACATATTGATAAAATGTAACATTATTCAAAAAAAATTAGTCATTGTTACGAGGCTAAAATAACGATATTTGATTGATAAAGGCAGCAAAAAATATGAATTGTATTTGATGTAGAATAATTAACCTCTAACATTGTGCGCAATGACCTATAGTTGATGTAAATATTTTTAAAATAAAAGACATCTGAAGCACGTTGGTTATCTAACTGGAAAACTTAAATTTAGGATCAAAATCTGGAAATAGTAAAAAAAAAATAGATAGATTTTGAGGGGGAAAATACCAACTTGTGGTTTTGTACAAAGAAAATATGGAGGAATGCACACTCAACTACATAGTATAAATTACTTAGCTCGACAATGCTAAATGACTCGAAGATAGAGTTCAAAAACGGCCCGAAGAAGATTTGACGAGTATAATTTAGCACAGACATAGAAATCAAGGCTTCTCCATGAATTGTGCTAGTAATTGCACTTTTATGCCTTATACGCGGGTTTTATAGCATAATCCTTCTTAGCTGACCAGGGGAGATACAAAGGCTAAGACTTGCAGGTAAGTATGGTCCCAACCCAACGCTGTTTAACAATATAAGTTGCTATCACGGGGCTTCTTTTAACACCACATATTACTAAACTACACTTGTTGACGACCCGTATTTTTAACGATTGGATATTTAAATATTTCATTTGAATATTGATCATTAATTACTCTATTGACGATTTCAAAAGGTGTTTTTTCACATCGATCGAATCGGGATTCGAGATTAGTTCTGTTGTGTTCATATGGTTTGTTAATAAAAAATATAGCGATCGCTATATTTCGAGTTTGGATCCATTGACAGCCATATCAATCTCAAAATTCACGTAAAGGCAATGCCCTCAGATTTCGATGAAACTTGTACCATTGAAAATGTATTGTTGTGTTGATGCACGCCGTCAAGTTTCGTTGCATTTGGGTAGGTCGTTTGATTGCAGCGAATTATAACGCACATTTGATTTTAGTTAAAATTAGAGACATTGAGTTAAATTATAAAATAGAATTGTAACACCCCGTAATTTTATAACACGTGAGAATGATAAACTCTAGAATACTTAATTAAATATTGGGTATTAAATAAAACAGACTGCGCCATTGCGTTCATCTCGGAATTTTGCTTAAGATAGACTCCGACTTTGCGTGAAACAGAGACCGTATGAAGAAGTTATTAAGGTTTGAAGTTTATATACGCACAACAGAATTACATATATACATAACAATCAAAATCTGTTCAAAACAGTTCAAAATCGAGCTTTTGGGGGAAGCGGGAAAATTCCCATCTAGGGGTGTTGTTAACCGGCTTTTTGGTCCTTATATGGAAATTCTGAGTGTGGTCCCCCATTTCTACCTACTTCCACCTACTCCTACCTACTCTCTTTCCTATAAATACACCATGACTTCACACTTGAAAGGGGTTGGAATTTGTGAGCTCAAGACTTCTAGAGAGCTACTTTAATGGCATCTCCCATTTGAGGAAGAAGAAGGGCAAAAGGGTCTTTTTCCTATTATATTAAATATATGATAATGATGACATCATGTCTTAGAGATGACATCATATAGCCTTAGAGGCGACATCATATAGCTTAGATATGACATCATCTAGCTTTGAGATGAATGTAATGAGAGGTCATGAGATGGTCTTGGCCTTGTAACTTTGTTATATTAATAATATTCCAACAACGCTTCAAAGTGGACGTAGGCCCCTCATGAGGCCGAACCACTATAAATCTCTTGTGTTATTTACTGCTTTCCACTCTTGTCTATGCGACTAAATTAAATATTCCTAGTAATTGGAATCTTTGGTGGTTACGACATTTTTTGTCATCAACATTTGGTGCTTTCACTGAGAAACTAAACTCAATTTTTGCATCTTTGTCGCACGTTATCGTATCAACTTCGACGAGCTTGAGGTTCCTTTGCTAAACCTACCGCCGAGTCCGCTTGCGATGGTAAAGCGACCAAAGAACGCAATGGTCGGCTCTTCAGCTACAGCCGAGGTCGGGACCTCCCAACAACCTCAACCGGCGAACATCCCAGCCCCTAATGAAAACATCCTTCCTATTGTGGACCTCAAAGCGCTTCTAACACAAGCTTAGATCCGCACGCTTAAAGACAAATATGAGAACATGGCGGTCGAGCTCAATCAAGCATTAAGGAATAACATCGACCTTATGCGACAACTTCAAGAAAGTCAGCGCATCGTCGCTTGACTTCAACTAACTCGGAACAACACATGACCCCAACCAACTACCTCGGAAACTTCCTCTTCTGAGTCGAGGGGCCCGTATCAAAGGAGGAGGTTTAGCCTCATCAACAACGTCGCCACCCGCACCAATGCCCTTGACAATGGTAACGGCAATGGGAACGACAACGGCGACCGAACTACAGTCACATGTAGCGAGGGGGCTCAATAACGGGATCCCTCTCGCTTAATCATCGATGACGGACCGGGTCCGACCAACCAACCCCTTCCTCGACAAAACCCAATGTTCGGCCACCGAGACGATGGACCTACCATTATAGCGGCCCGTGCTTTCCGCGACCAGGATCACACCTCTTTCATAATAGACCTTGGACTTTACTGCTATTGCGTCATGCCCTTCGGCCTCAAGAATGCCGGCGCCACTTATCAGCGAATGGTTAATAGACTCTTTAAAAACCAAATCGAAAAGTCCATGGAGGTGTACGTCGACGACATGAAGTGTCAAGTGGTCACGTCCACGACCACTTTGAAATGTTCGATATCCTCCGTCGGTACGACGTGAAACTCAACCCCTTGAAATGCTCCTTCGGAGTCGCTTTAGGAAAATTCTTGGGTTTCATCGTCAACTCCCGGGGAATCGAAGCCAATACAAAAAAAATCCAACTATTCGGGACTTCCAAATCCCCAAGAACATAAAGGATGTCCAAAGTTTAAACGGAAAGGTTGTCGCTTTAAGCCGGTTCATATCTAAGGCCGCTTACAAGTGCATTCCTTTCTTTGATTTACTTCGAAAAGGGAAACGCAATTTCGAGTGAACCCCAGAATGCATTTCCGCATTCAAAGAACTTCTGGATCACTTAGAGCGACCACCTATCCTATCTGAACCCATAGACCATGAGGACTTATACATTTATTTGGCTATTTCTACGCACGCAATCAGCTCGGCGTTAATTCGTCTTGAGGACCGCATCCGACGGGTCGTCTACTACATAAGCAAACAATTGACAAGGGAAGAGAAGAATTACCTGAAGCTAGAAAAGCTCGCATTCTGATTGCTAATTTCGTCTCGAAAGCTTCGACCATACTTTTTGTCTCATCCTATAAAGGTTTTCACCGATCAGCCGCTACGACCGGTCCTGCAGCGACCCGAAGCGTCTGGATGACTATTGAAGTGGAGTATGGAGCTAAGCCAATTTGGGATAACATACATCCCCCACCGAGCCATCCTCGGCCAAGCTCTTATTGACTTCATAGTAGAATTCACTGCTCCCGAGGAGACTCCTACAGAGAACGCTGAAGCTCCCGACACTCAATGGAAATTGTATGTGGACGGCTCATCCAACAGCAAATGCTCCGGCGTCGGAGTCGTACTCATCACTCTCGAAGAGCGCCCGATATACTATGCACTAAAACTGAATTTCCATGCTACGAACAATGATGCAGAATATGAGGCCTTGATCGCCGGGCTCAGAATCGCGATTGAGCTCAAACTAATGACCGTCTAAATTTTCTCCGATTCACAACCCATCGTTCGTTAGGTGCAAGGAGAATATCAAGCGAAGGAGGGACGACTCGCCCTATATCTAACCCAGGTTCAGGAATTACTCACCCACTTCGACCACTTCGTCATCTCACACATTCCTCAATAACAGAATGAAAAAGCAGATTCACTAGCTAAGCTAGCAAGCACCGAGGACTCGCAATTCTTGGGTTTCTCCCCCGTCGAAGTGCTCAACTTCCCAAGTATCAAGAAAATACCGACTGAGGCAGCTATGAATGCCGAATCCAAACCTGAATCCTGGATGATGCCAATCAAGAATTACCTGCAACATGAGGCCCTCCCAGGATGCTACAAGGAAAGACGAGTGCTGTAACGTCCCGCATTTTTATCGGTTTGTATTTGAATATTTAAATCAGTTTAAATATTGGATTCGTAATATAAGTGGATTTATATTAATTAAAACGAAGCTGAACGTATAAAAATGTATATTAAATATAATCGAGCCCGTAATATCTCAGTAGTTCGTAATTTAACGTTCTGAACTTCAACCGAGTATACCGGACCCGTTATTAGTCGGATTTCTGCAAAACAAGAAACGTTGGAATCTGTTGAACTGTATTTTTCTAATGAAAGAGAAAAATCGAGATTTCGAATTATATATGTTAAGTGATGTCCAAATTAAATATTCAAAAAAGCAGCGGCATATTCGTATTTGGCCATAACGGTTTATTTGAAATAACTAAATATCGGATTCGAATTTGGACAAAGTTCTTTTGAGACGTAGTGACAATTTAACTTTTAGAATTTTACTGTAATTTTTAATTAATTAATACACAACTTTTTATTTGGAGTATTTTGCACCCTATATCAATATTTTGGGGTTTCAAAATATGAGTTAACCTACCGATATTATTATATTTTTGGGATCGTGGCACACTGCTCGTTACATTGACATATTTATTTCTGTCAATAGCATCCCTTAAATGATTAAATTTTGTGTAGCACGATACCCTAAATCTGATTTATATATAATAAAACCGATTTCCTTTTTCTTCT
Organism: Allium sativum; assembly: GCA_030737875.1. Taxonomy (NCBI): domain Eukaryota; kingdom Viridiplantae; phylum Streptophyta; class Magnoliopsida; order Asparagales; family Amaryllidaceae; genus Allium; species Allium sativum. The sequence continues at coordinate 702,929,335 of CM060916.1, read as the reverse complement.
ACCCTAAGGAACTTGCGCTGTACTGAAGTGGAAACTCAAGTATTTTCAAAATAACTTACTGATAGTAAACCTACCCTAAGCTCGCCGTATGATCAAATCAAAAAAAAAAAGTCTACCCTAAACTAGCATGAAACAGTTCAACACGCAGACCATTTTCTCTAGGCTTCAGGCTATCCTACACTACAAACGTACATACTAAATGTTGGAAATATAACCTACTGCACATGCAAGAAAAGATCAATAGTTGCGTGTATTTTCAAATGCAATGTAAACACATGTATTGAAAATATAATATACGGCCTTCTTTTTACTTAACTATGAAGTAACTTATATATTAATATATTATATATATAAATAACGTACATAAGCTGAAAACTCTTGTCAAAAGACTGTATACCTATGTTTCTTTTTCTTCTCCCCCTAAGACTTAATACCGAAGAAAAGATACCGTACCACAAATGCCTCCTCTTCATTAATGTACAATACAGTGTACCATTTCCTTCGCTGTTAAGTTGGCTTAACTGTTCAGATGACACAGACAAAAAGATATTGTACCACTTCCCTTAGCCATGAAGTATCGAAATATTATAAATACAGCACCTCTTGTTTCTTCCCAAAAGCAACAATTCATTTTAAACACAAGAAACTTTCGCTCCAGTAACAAAAACCGCAGTTATATCTTCACGTGTTCCACAACATATATAACACCAAATCACGCTTCCCTTGTAAAAACAATGATAACCAAATACTTCACACGAAAGTCAAAACCCATATGGTTTCACGCCTGAGGCATGCGGTTTCACGTTGAAGAGGGAGAGGAAACTAAGGTGCGGGATGGGCCTTTATAGGCGGATGTGAAAAGAAGGAAGGGTCGTGCAAAAGTTCGGAAATGGATAAAAATGATAGGAACTAAACTATGTTAAGTGGATGGTGGAGTGCAAGGACCATTGCTACATGGCGCCAGTGAGAAGGTGGAGCTATTTTTCGGGTGACTGGGCTTTGCAAAGCACGGAAATGGTAGTGTTTGGGATTAGCTTTTTACGTGGAGGACTGGGAAGAAGTTTAAGATGGGGCTTGCGTGATTTTTTTTATCAAGGAAGGTGAAACCGGCTTGGGTTAAAACGAATTGGAAAGTATGTATATGTAGTGAGAACATCGTGAAGGAGTAGGGAGGATGAAGGAGCTACAGGAGTTACGGGTTTTTAGTTAAGAAGAGTTGCGTGGTAATGATCAGGCGTTGGAAGAATGGGAGAGAAGAGAAGGAGAGGAGGCACTCGATGGAGTTGGTGCTGTGTCATTTCATTGAGAACGGGAGGAGCTGTTATCCTTGAAGAGATCGGCTGTGGAGATGGAAATATGCAGGAACGGGTTTGTGTATTAGGTCATGGTAGAAGAAAGATTTAAGGTGAGTTACATGATATAGCAGTTCGAATGGGATGTACTGTATATTGGCACAAAGAAAGGTATGGGGTCAGACCTATGTCGTTGATGACAGTGGGACGAGCGAAGGGGAGCTTGGTCGATGGCCGTCTTCGTGGTGTGGGTGATTGTCTGGGTGCGTTTGAAATAGGCAGCACGGTGGAGGCTTGAACGAAGGTCATGCATTGGGATAACGAATTTTTGTTGGTTATTCGAAGAACCTGAAAAGCATCACGTGTTTTTAAAACATAATTAGTTGTCCTAATCACATAATTAAAGGGGTTAATACTGATGAACAGAAGAATAAAGAGGTGGTTTCAAACTTGCTGAACGCGGCCTAGAAGTCACGAATGGCAGGGTATTTGCGTGTTCAAGAAGATGGAGTTCAAAGTGTTGCCAGTACCTGAGCAAAAGAAAATAAAATGATACAGGGGCTCGTGTTCTACATATTTGGAAAAGGGATTGTTTTGGAAGAAGTGATAAAGTTTTAGCAAAGTATTTGCATGAGAAATATAAACGTGAAAAGATGAATAGGGGTGGAAAGAGTTCAGTTGGGAATGATACTGTAAACGGTGCCGGGGGGTGACGAACTAGCGGTTATGAGGAAAAGTAGTTGCATGGTGTTGGGCATTTGAAAGTATATTGCAAAGTACAGGGACAGAATCAAGTCGCAAGGTGATGCGGAAGACAGTGTATGAATGAAAAAGAAATTGGAGCAGTGTCGAACAGTTGTACCTCAATGTGAGTGTTGGTCGGACGTGAAAGGAGGCTACAGTTCGAAAACCAGTGGAAGTTCATTGGAAATGATGACGTCTGATCCGGTGTACCGACGCAAATCGTTATTTAACGGTTAACGCGCAAAAGTGAGTAAATTCACTAACTATGATCTATTTTAAATATTATAATTATATTTTAGTGTTGTTTGAATGTTGTGTGATGGTCGTATAGGTAGATTACCATTAAATGAGTTGATATATATATATATATATATATATATATATATATATATATATATATATATAATTGCATAGGTTGGATACTGATTCCCCCGATTATAATATTCCCAATATGAAATTAGTGTTAATTGTGTTAACTAACATCCGTGGATGCGAGAAACCGGTTGGAGGAATCCGACCAGATTCCTCGATATTTATATGTACTGTTTGTTTGATATGCACTGTTGAACCCGAATTATATTTAAAACCCCATGTGAATATTAATGTTGAATGAAAATTCAACATTTGTTTCGATTAATAAATAAACGTTATCGATTAAGAAAGTGGTAACGGTCGACCGTAAACCCATCATTTTGTTAAGAAGTTGATTGGCCGTCAGGCAAATCAACGAAGTTAATTTTAAAAAATTATATTTTTATAATTAAAGTGAAGTTTTAAATTATATTAGAAGTTTTATTATAAACCAGTATTTTCGAGTTCGTTTTTATAAAGTAAATAAAACGATTGTTGACATTTAAATAAGTTTATAAAGCAGAAATTATCCTACGAGTAAATATTTGGATAATTATTTTAAGACAAACAATTTAGAAATATTATTAGATTAAGTATATTAATCTAATGGTAAGAAGTAATTAAAAATCAGTTAACGAATTTACTGATAAAATGAAGTTGATTTAAATCAACTGTTTAATTGAAAATGATTATTAGACTAAATGGGTCTTCAATTAATCTAATGATAATAACTTGAAAATTAATTGTTTAACATTAATAAGATTTCTCATTAATTTTCTTTTTAATTAATGAAGTTTAAATGGTGATTGAACTAATGTAATTAGTATAAAGCGAACAACTGATCTATTTCGATTAATGATGAAGTAAACTGTTTACTTCAGCAATGATAAAGTAAATATTATTTAATTAAATAATTGTTCTTAAATGGATTCCATTTAAGAATTTATAATAAGATGTTACTTGAATTAAGTATAATGTTTCAAATAAAAGTAAACTGTCAGAAGACAAAGAACGTTAATAGATCTTGGTAAAGAAGTTAAAAATAGAACTGTGAAATGAAGTTAAAGTAAAGAGTTAATGTTTAATATAGATAGTCATAAACAACCAAGTTTCAAATTAAGGATATGGTATTATAAAACCATAGTTCAAATTAAACAAGAAATACGATCTAATAGATATTATAAGTAATAAGGAATTAGAGTATAGACTTATATCTGTTCTAAGGTAAGAACGTTGTCGATCAAGGTCTGAGAGGTAAATAAAATACCCCAACTTGAATGGCTTCACTATTATCGAGGAACGATATCAGTTTGTGACGGAAAGAGATGTCAAGATTAGTATAAAGGGAATATGGCAGCGTATTGCAAGTCTTAGAACTATAGCGATAAAATAAAGTTGTTGACTAGGCTTAAGCGTGACTGTTAAGTCGAGATTAGTAATAAAGGGGAATATTACAGCGTATGACAAGTTTTTGAACTATAACGATAAATTAGCGCTATTGACCAAACTTAAGCGCGATTTTTATATATAGCACTACTCCATAGGGAATGTAAACAATTTGGTTCGAAATCCACTTACTCGGAAGTAATAAATAACGATGTTTGTCCAAAGGAAATATAAGAATAAGTTTAGAAAGAGAAATAGGAGAATCGTGTTAGAAAACGATGACAACATTTCGATGTTCGAAATGTGATTAGAGTTACACCATTAGGATTTAGAACTAGAATTCGACGATGTCGAATGTATTAAAAGTAAATTTTTGTTAGGAATTATATTCTGATAGGATAGTTAATATTTAGGTCTAAACCAATAAATTATAAAAGAATATGTAATCAATATTAGTTATAAACTTGATATTGATTTAACAAGAAGTTGACTTAGAAGCAGAGTTTATAAAGTGAAGTGGGAATATAAAAGAGATTTCGGAAAAACAAGATAACGGTATTTACTACTTGAATAATGTGTTATTTGATAAAGGTGTTCAGATTTTTATAATAGAAATGATATTCACATTTTAAAGTGAATAATGTTTTAAAGTGAATGCTTGGCAGATTAAAATGTTTAAAATGAAATTGGAAATATTTTTTTCCAACATAGTTAAGGTATATTATCCAAGTGTAGAAAATAAAAGAACGTGAAAAGAATGGAAATGTTTCGAACGTTAATAAAGTAAGTTTTCTGGAACATGAGAGAATAAGAGTTTATAATAATTGGGAATGTTTTCCAAGAAGTGTAAAAAGGCTAAAACGGTATTTGAGAAATATCTAGTAAGATATAGAAATTCGAATAATAAAAATGAATGTTAAATAAAAAGTACCTATGTTCATGTGATGTCTAGTTATACATTTGAATGAATGTTTTTTTTACTTCGATGGTTAAATAACCGACTATCGAAGTGTTTTGACCATCGTTGTCAATACGGGGAGACCGGTTGGATATATATTCCGGAAACTACTCCGTGTAGGCATAAGCACTACAAATTATATTATGCTGAAGACAATTGAAGACGGAGTAAAATGCAAGGGTCGTCCAGTTCCAGAATGGTGCTTTCTGTTTGTCCAGTCCTAGGACAACTTGTATGGACGAGTGTCTGACAGAGTATTTCCAACGGTCATGCCGTTGATTTTTACAAATATACCAAGTTGGTTGGGGAGAAGGTAACTTCTCTTTATTCTACACCCAGTGTGCATTTGTGTAATCAATATGTGATTACAGATTTGATGATGTGGCATTCAAAGTGAATAGGGATCAGATGTTCTGAAGATAGACGTAACCTCTAGCCTCATAACCAGGAAGTAACAAAAGTTGGGCTAGGCAGCATGGCTAGTTGGGTCATCCCCAAGCGGGGTGTATTGTCACCGATCTAGAGAAAATTCATATTTGTTCTTCTTTTCGATTTTGTATCTTCGGATGACGGTTGGATGGCCAACAACCGTGGGTGGAAATATATTCGATACACTCAAGCTAAATGAGTGGTCGGTCATGTGAGGCCGGGTTGCAAGACGTTCTTGTTGAACCCAGGTGTATACCCTTTAGAGTACACTGTTCGGAAGGTGCTCCCATACCTTGTCTTTTGGAATCCATTTTCCAATAAGCGCCCTGTGGTTTATGATTTTATACTATATATATATATGTGGAGCGTGAGATGCAAGCGTTCTGGTACTTGGATATTTATTTGCTTAGACATTATCATAATATCACTTGATTTGATATCAAAGATATTTTGGGTTATAGTAAGGTAAAAACCGTCCATATTTATGTGTGGGTTGGTCTTACTATTATCCTTTTGTGTTCAAAAGGATTTGCAAAAGTTAACAGTATGGTTGGAATTTACTCACACTAGTCCCATGACTGACCCAGAGTTTATTTTGTTTGTTTTCCCTAAACTCTTGGGTGCCCAAATTTGTATGGATAGTCAAGTGTTTCAGGATTTTATAGATTCACTTGGAAGGGCTCAAAGCAGGAGCTTTCACCATTAGATATTTAGAGATTATTTCCATTGTGATGTATATGAGTTATACTCTGATATGGTATGTATATATACAAATTCAAATTTGTATTTCAAAGTTATGTTATAGTAAAATTTATTCATTCCGCTGTGTGTTTCGTGTTTACTCTGATTCTGCTCAGTGAGTTCTTCTTCTTCTTCTATTAGTTCTATCTTTTCTTTCTCACCCTCTAAATTCTTTCTATTAATTATCTGAATTTTCGTGCACTTTAAGTTGAATGTGTAGGATTTTAGTCAGCTCAAATTGGCACGAATTTTCGGGCCATCACAAGCGCTCACCCATTAATCAACTTGCTACCTTCTCATGGATGGGGTGCTCTACCGCAGAGGCTTCTCTGTCCCATTGCTCAGATGTGTGGCCCATGACGAGGCCACCCGAGTGCTCACTAATGTACACGAGGGTTAATGCGACGACCATACTGGAGGACAAACCCTGGCCAGGAAAATACTTAGGCATGGCTATTATTGGCCCACGCTCGATCAAGACGCCACAGACTACGCTCGAAAGTGTGACAAGTTCCAGTGCGTCTCAAAGATCCCAAGGGCCCCGCCTGTAGAGTTGACACAAATGATCAGCCCATGGCCATTTGCCATGTGAGGAATCGACATCATTGGAACTCTTCTAATGGCCAGAGGCGGGGCACGATATGTTATCATCGCTGAATTTTTGGGGCCAATTTAAAATTTTATTTTATGTTATTTTATTGAGTTTTGATATTTAAACTTATTTATTTTAAGTAATAACGACCAAAATTCTATTTTTATCGAAGTTAAAATGAATAAATTTTATTTAATTATAAAAGGAGTTTAAAACAGCGCTGCAGTTTGAAATTTTGAATTTGAACTTTGACTGACTGTACAAGATGCAAAATAAATCGGATTTTAGTGAAATAAGAAATATTTAAATCTGTTTGATAATATCTTTCTAACGAACCTGAAAAATTGAAATTTCGTTTTAAAAATCAAAAGTTATGTCAAAATTTAAATTTAAAAAGGTCGCTATGAAATTTATATATATAATATATAAAGGTCAAAACTGCTACTTTTTGCATACGAAGAAATTTGAACTCAAAACCACTTCCATTGAGTTCAGAATGACGTTTCTGCATTGAAAAACACTAAACACTTATATGTTTCGAGTTTCGGAAATTATTTGTTTAAAAACATATTTTTAAATATTAAATATATACGCCTTGAAAAAGTCCATTTTTCAAATATGCTCAGAATTGAACGAAAATAATTTTCCTAGGTCCGCAGCGTCAAAACATAGCTAAATATATTTTTCGGGAATTTTTAAAGTTTGTTTGTGGCCCCGGCTATATATGGTAAATATTTAATTAATTAATTTTTAATGTAAATTTATATAAAATATTTACAGACTTCGAAATTGGGCCACGAGACATAGCCCATCGCGTTCAGAAGGCGTCAAAACGTTAAGATAGACACTAAGCAGGCCTGATTTGGAGTCAGCCCGGATTTTCATCTTTTAAGCACGAAAATCGAGATTTATTATTAAAATAAAAAAAAACCTAACCTTAGAAATGGCCAGCCGCCACCCTCAAATTCAATGGCCGAAATTGTCTGATTTTCAAACCACAATAACTTTTGATCCGCTCAATGAAATTCAACATATTATATACCGAATCGAAGAGAATTTCAAGACCTTTCAATCCATACGGTTAAGATCGAGTTTTGGTTCACGGATTTCGCGAATTCTAGGTCTGAAGTGGCTGCGTTTTTTGGTGTATGGCGGGTCTTAGGGGGGTGCGAGTTGACCATGGCTCGGGGGGGTGGTCGGCGCTGCGAAGGGCAATGGCGTGGCGGTCTCTGATTGGCCGATGGTGGGCCGTAGGATGGGGCGACGGAGGAAGAGGTATTGGAGCAAATGGGTTCAGACCTGGTAATGAATACGACGTTGGAAGAAGAAGGATTAGGGGTAAATCCTTAATTAGTTAATTATTTAATTTAAAATTTAATTTATTCAAACTTAAAAAATTCGTAACTCTCTCATACGAGGTCCGTTTCACAAACCTTAAATTGCGTTGCAATCACAAAGTCGAGATCTACGCGATGGAACCAACCACAACTGAAAAAGAGACAGTTGATTTTTCAGCCAAAATGAGATGTGAGAACTCTAATTTTTATTATTTAATTAATTATTATTTATTTTTCTCGTTTTAAAATAATTGTATTGTGATATTAATTCAGATCTGAAATATTCTGGTTGTATAAATTATTGATTGTCGCTTGTGGTGTGTTCTGCTGTCCATGGTATGCTAGATCCGCATCGAAATTACATATATTGTTGAATTTTATTAGCGGTTAGAAAATTTGATCTAAAATTCATATTTTATTTAGATCCATATATATGTGTTAGATAAATATTTTTGGTTCATTCGTATTATTTTATTGAATTGATGTAATATATTGATTCAATACCACAATATAACTTGTCACTTGTGTTGAATTGATTTAGCTTAACAATTCAACATTAAAAATATGATTTGTCATTTTAAATGAATTGATCTAATTTATCAATTCATTATAAGAATATAATTGGTCATTTGTATTGAGTTGATTTAGCTTATCAATTCAACATCAAAATATTAACATAGGAAAGAAACCATTCTTTTATTTGTGTTTTTCATCACAAATAATAACATAGAAAGGAAACCATTCTTTTATTTGTGTTTCTCATCACAAATAAAAACATAGGAAAAGAACCATTCATTTATTTGGGTTTTTCAACATAAATATAACATGGAAATGAATCACTTTTATTTGTTTCTTCATCACAAATATGAACATTGAAATGAGTTACTTTTATTTGTGTTTCAATACAAATATATACTTAGCAAATAAAGTCATTCTTTTTATTTGTGTTTCAACACAAATATTACATAGAAATGTGACATTAGATAAGAATAATATTTTTATATAGAAATGTGACATTAGGTAGAAATAACATTTTTATATAGAAATGCTACATTAGATAGAAATGTGAACATTGGTAATATCATTTTCAATATAAAATAAGAAAGAAGGAAAATGGACATATTTGAAAATAAAATTTTGTTAGACATTAAAATCCATTTTTAATGTAAAAATAGAAAACAAGGAAAATGATCATAATTTGGAATTAAAATTATGTGAGCATTAAAACTCTATTTTTAATATAATGAAGTAAATTTACATTTTTGTTAATTAAGTTATGATAAGCAAAATTAACATTTTTGTTTATTAAGTTATGATTAGCAAAATTAACATTTTTGTTAAACATAACATGTTAGTGAAATGGGAAATGAACCTTTTCTACCTATTAAAAAGGATTAGTTAAAAAAGGACATTTTTGTCACTTTAGAAAAATGTGAAATAAAAATATTCATTTTTGGTAATTAAAAATGAGAAGATTATGTTTATATTTTATTTTTTCAAATTAGAATAATTTGACATTTTAGTAAAAAAAGAAAAAAAATGTACATTAGGATAAATTCACATTTTTATAAGATGTGTATTAGGAATGGAAATGACATTGTAGTATAAGATGTAGAAGTACAGAAAATTTACATTTTCATTATAAATGATAGCAGTAGAGAAAATTAACATTTTCACTAGAAAATGTACATGAGAAAAATAAAAAAAATAACATTTGTTTATAAAATGTTACATTGAGGATTAAAATAACATTTGGCTATAAAATGTGGTATCAGGATTAAAATAACATTTTTGTTAACAAATGTTACCTTAGAAATAAATACATTGAGCGAAAAGTTATATTTTATTTACATTCTAGGTGTAAATAAAAGAATACATTAAAGAGTTACCTTTTTATTTACAATTTAATTGTAAATAAAGGATTTCATTTTTATTTTAAATCATTTTTAAAGTTTAGAATCGGAATAAAGAATTTCACTTTAATTTTTCAATTAGTTTGAAATAAAATAATGTTGGAATTTAAGGAGAAAACTTTTGTTGTCATTTTTATATTAAATAAAAATGGTAAATTTAAAGGGTAATATTTTATTGTCATTTTATACACAATAAAAAGGAAGGATTTAAGAATCACATTTTTATTGTTATTATTTACACAATAAAAGGGTGTAAATTAAAAGGTATTATTTTTATTGAGATTTAGTATGCAATAAAAATAAAAGAGTTGAAATAATGTATTTATTCATTTTGTTAAACTAGAATTTTTGACAAAATGAAAATGACCTCTTTAAATCATTTTGTTGAAATAGAATCGTCAACAAAATGTATATATCACTTTTATACCTTTTAGTTGAGATGGAATCTATATGCAAATATGATAACAATTTTACTTGCATAACGTATATTGAAATTTATATGCAATAATAATAATCATTTTTATTCGCATAATGAACAGTAGGATAAGTTTGCAATAATAATAATCACTTTTAATTGCATATCATATGATTGAATTTATAGGCAAATATGAAAAACATTTTATTTGCAAACTTACATTAGAATTGATATTCTAATTATAAGAACATATTATTAGTCAAAACATACATTAGAAATGTATAGAGAAATTAGTCGAGAAAATTATATTTTTATTCGACATTGGAAATTGCACTATGGATGTGAATGGATGGTTTGATGAGTATTTATCACTTATTGTCATATATATGAGATGTGTGAAATCCGTATAATTTAAATTATATGGTGCATGGTTGAGTCGCATTCCGATTCAGGTTTTCTTTTAAAAGATAATATTTTGCATTTAAAATATTTTTATATAAAGAATAATTTTTAATGATTATTTTTAAAATATGTTTGATAGTAATGAAGAAATATTTAAAGAGCAAATCTTTTATTTAAGATCATTAACTTTTCTAATTATATTTTATGATTGAAATAAAATGATTTGAGGGTTGGATTTACCGTGGGCAGTGTTTTCAAATGACATTTGGCCTTTAATCCAATGTACGTTGTATTTAATTCTTTGTAATTTAATCTTCCACTGTAATATAATTCGATGTACTCTGATATTCTGTACTCTGATGTTACGTTATTATGATGTAATAAAAGTCTGTTGTTATTTGTTCTACTGTATTGTATTCCCAAAGTTAACGTAGACGGGATTTGAACAGTCTTGGTTGATTTCGCAATCGATTAAGCCCGAGAAAAATCCGACTCGTTACAGTTGGTATCAGAGCTTTGGTTAGCTCAAATCTTTGGGGTACAACTCATTAGAACGGAACAAAAGACTCATCAGAGATTGGATTAGTAATATCCAATAAGAATACTCATTGGAGATAGGATCAGCAGTATCCTAGAATGAGCAAACTCGTTAGAGATGGGGTTTGTAATGCCCTAGAACGAGTTAAGAGTTACAAGTTTATAATTAAAGTATTTTTGAATATATTTTTAATCTATTCTTTGGAAATATGATTTTTATATATAAAGGTATTTATATTTTGAAAAGGTAATCAACCAATTGATTGATGATTGTGTAGTATAATTATTAGTTCAATTATAAAATTATTTAAATCAAGGAATGAATAATAAAAAAAATTGAGTAAGGTAACTAAACACTTTTAGTTTCGTTCCTTTTCGAGGACGAAAAGGTTTTAAGTGGGGGAGACTGTAACAACCCTGAATTTTTTGGGCCAATTTAAAAATTTATTTTAAGTTATTTTATTGAGTTTTGATATTTAAACTTATTTATTTTAAGTAATAACGACCAAAATTCTATTTTTATCGAAGTTAAAACGAATAAATTTTATTTAATTATAAAAGGGGTTTAAAACAGCACTGCAGCTTGAAATTTTGAATTTGAACTTTGACTGACTGTACAGGATGCAAAATAAATCGGATTTTAGTGAAACAAGAAATATTTAAATCTGTTTGATAATATCTTTCTAACGAACCTGAAAAATTGAAATTTCGTTTTAAAAATGAAAAGTTATGTCAAAATTTAAATTTAAAAAGGTCGCTATGAAATTTGTATATATAATATATAAAGGTCAAAACTGCTACTTTTTGCATACGAAGGAATTTGAACTCAAAACCACTTCCATTGAGTTCAGAATGACGTTTCTGCATTGAAAAACAGTAAACACTTATATATTTCGAGTTTCGGAAAATATTTGTTTAAAAACGTATTTTTAAATATTAAATATATACGCCTTGAAAAAGGCCATTTTTCAAATATGCTCAGAATTGAACGAAATTAATTTTCCTAGGTCCGCAGCGTCAAAACATAGCTAAATATATTTTTCGGGAATTTTTAAAGTTAGTTTGTGGCCCCGACATATTTAAATGTATGCTAAATATTTAATTAATTAATTTTTAATGTAAATTTATATAAAATATTTACAGACTTCGAAATTGGGCCACGAGACATAGCCCATCGTGTTCAGAAGACGTCAAAACGTTAAGATAAACACTAAGCAGGCCTGATTTCGAGTCAGCCCGGATTTTCACCTTTTAAGCACGAAAATCGAGATTTATTATTAAAATAATAAAAAAAACCTTACCCTATAAATGACCAGCCGCCACCCTCTAATTCAATGGCCGAAATTGTCTGATTTTCAAACCACAATAACTTTCGATCCGCTCAATGAAATTCAACATATTATATACTGAATCGAAGAGAATTTCAAGACCTTTCAATCCATACGGTTAAGATCGGGTTTTGGTTCACGGATTTCGCGAATTCTAGGCCTGAAGTGGCTGCGTTTTTTGGTGTATGGCAGGTCTTAGGGGGGTGCGAATTGACCATGGCTCGGGGGGGTGTCGGCGCTGCGAAGGGCAATGGCGTGGCGGTCTCTGATTGGCCGATGGTGGGCCGTAGGATGGGGCGACGGAGGAAGAGGTGTTGGAGCAAATGGGTTCGGACCTGGTAATGAATATGACATTGGAAGAAGAAGGATTAGGGGTAAATCCTTAATTAGTTAATTATTTAATTTAAAATTTAATTTATTCAAACTTTAAAAATTTGTAACTCTCTCATACGAGGTCCGTTTCATAAACCATAAATTGCGTTGGAATCACAAAGTCGAGATCTACGCGATGGCACCAACCACAGCTGAAACAGAGACAGTTGAATTTTCAGCCAAAATGCGATGCGAGAACTCTAATTTTTATTATTTAATTAATTATTAATTATTTTTCTCGTTTTAAAATAATTGTATTGTGATATTAATTCAGATCTGAAATATTCTGGTTGTATAAGTTATTGATTGTCGCTTGTGGTGTGTTCTGTTGTCCATGGTATGCTAGATCCGCATCGAAATTACATATATTGTTGAATTTTATTAGCGGTTAGAAAATTTGATCTAAAATTCATATTTTATTCAGATCCATATGTGTTAGATAAATATTTTTGGTTCATTCGTATTATTTTATTGAATTGATGTAATATATTGATTCAATACCACAACATAACTTGTCACTTGTGTTGAATTGATTTAGCTTATCAATTCAACATTAAAAATATGATTTGTCATTTTAAATGAATTGATCTAATTTATCAATTCATTATAAGAATATAATTGGTCATTTGTATTGAGTTGATTTAGCTTATCATTTCGACATCAAAATATTAACATAGGAAAGAAACCATTCTTTTATTTGTGTTTTTCATCACAAATAATAACACAGAAAGGAAACCATTCTTTTATTTGTGTTTCTCATCAAAAAAAAATACATAGGAAAAGAACCATTCATTTATTTGGGGTTTTCAACATAAATATAACATGGAAATGAATCACTTTTATTGTTTCTTCATCACAAATATGAACATTGAAACGAGTCACTTTTATTTCTGTTTCAACACAAATATATACTTAGCAAATAAAGTCATTCTTTTTATTTGTGTTTCAACACAAATATTACATAGAAATGCGACTTTAGATAAGAATAACATTTTTATATAGAAATGTGACATTAGGTAGAAATAACATTTTTATATAGAAATGCTACATTAGATAGAAATATGAACATTGGTAATATCATTTTCAATATAAAATAAGAAAGAAGGAAAATGGACATATTTTGAAAATTAAATTTTGTTAGACATTAAAATCCATTTTTAATGTAAAAATAGAAAAAAAGGAAAATGATCATAATTTGAAATTAAAATTATGTGAGCATTAAAACTCCATTTTTAATATAATGAAGTAATTTACATTTTTGTTAATTAAGCAATGATATGCAAAATTAACATTTTTGTTTATTAAGTTATGATTAGCAAAATTAACATTTTTGTTAAATACAACATGTTAGTGAAATGGGAAATGAACCTTTTCTACCTATTAAAAAGGATTAGTTAAAAAGGACATTTTTGTCACTTTAGAAAAATGTGAAATAAAAATATTCATTTTTGGTAATTAAAAATGAGAAGATTATGTTTATATTTTATTTTGTCAAATTAGAATAATTTGACATTTTAGTAAAAAAAGAAAAAAAATATTCATTAGGATAAATTCACATTTTTATAAGATGTGTATTAGGAATGGAAATGACATTGTAGTATAAGATGTAGCAGTAGAGAAAATTTACATTTTCATTATAAATGATAGCAGTAGAGAAAATTAACATTTTCACTAGAAAATGTACATGAGAAAAAAAAAGAACATTTGTTTATAAAATGTTACATTGAGGATTAAAATAACATTTGGCTATAAAATGTGGTATCAGGATTAAAATAACATTTTTGTTAACAAATGTTACCTTAGAAATAAATACATTGAGTGAAAAGTTATATTTTATTTACATTCTAGGTGTAAATAAAAGAACACATTAAAGAGTTACCTTTTTATTTACAATTTAATTGTAAATAAATGATTTCATTTTTATTTTAAATCATTTTTAAAGTTTATAATTGGAATAAAGAATTTCACTTTAATTTTTCAATTAGTTTGAAATAAAATAGTGTTGGAATTTAAGGAGAACACTTTTGTTGTCATTTTTATATTAAATAAAAATGGTAAATTATAAGGTTAATATTTTATTGTCATTTTATACACAATAAAAAGGAAGGATTTAAGAATCACATTTTTATTGTTATTATTTACACAATAAAAGGGTGTAAATTAAAAGGTATTATTTTTATTGACATTTAGTATGCAATAAAAATAAAAGAGTTGAAATATTGTATTTATTCATTTTGTTAAACTAGAATTGTTGACAAAATGAAAATGACCTCTTTAAATCATTTTGTTGAAATAGAATCGTCAACAAAATGTATATACCACTTTTATACCTTTTTGTTGAGATGGAATCTATAAGCAAATATGATAACCAATTTTACTTGCATAACGTATATTGAAATTTATACGCAATAATAATAATCATTTTTATTCGCATAATGAACAGTAGGATAAGTTTGCAATAATAATAATAATCACTTTTAATTGCATATCATATGATTGAATTTATAGGCAAATATGAAAAACGTTTTATTTGCAAACTTACATTAGAATTGATATTCTAATTATAAGAATATATTATTAGTCAAAACATACATTAGAAATGTATAGAGAAATTAGTCGAGAAAATTATATTTTTATTCGACATTGGAAATTGCACTATGGATGTGAATGGATGATTTGATGAGTATTTATCACTTATTGTCATATATATGAGATGTGTGAAATCCGTATAATTCAAATTATATGGTGCATGGTTGAGTCGCATTCCGATTCAGGTTTTCTTTTAAAAGAGAATATTTTGCATTTAAAATCTTTTTATATAAAGAATAATTTTTAATGATTATTTTTAAAATATGTTTGATAGTAATGAAGAAATATTTAAAGAGCAGATCTTTTATTTAAGATCATTAACATTTCTAATTATATTTTATGATTGAAATAAAATGATTTGAGGGTTGGATTTACCGTGGGCAGTGTTTTCAAATGACATTTGGCCTTTAATCCAATGTACATTGTATTTAATTCTTTGTAATTTAATCTTCTACTGTAATATAATTCGATGTACTCTGATATTCTGTACTCTGATGTTACGTTATTATGATGTAATAAAAGTCTGCTGCTATTTGTTCTACTGTATTGTATTCCCAAAGTTAACGTAGGCGAGATTTGAACGGTCTTGGTTGATTTCGCGATCGATTAAGCCCGGGCAAAATCCGACTCTTTACAATCGCAGTTGATTATTTTACCAAATGGGCAGAGGCCGAAGCTCTTGCCACGATCACCACCAAGAAGATGGTCAACTTCGTTGTATGCAACATCAGTACTCGATATGGGATCCCTCAAGCTATCATCTCCGACAACGACACTCAGTTCGAGAGCTCCGAATTCAAAGCCTTCTTTCATCGGCACAACATCGAAAAAAGATTCTCGGCGGTGGCTCATCCCCAAGCCAACGAGCAAGTCGAGGCGATTAATAAGGTCATCAAATACATTATCAAGAAACGCCTAGAAAAGGCTGGGGGTACGTAGGCGGACGAACTTCCTCTAGCCCTATGGGCCTATCGATCGCCCACATAATAGCAACCGAACACACACCTTTCGCCCTTGCCTACGGATCTGAAGCCGTCATTCCCATCGAGCTCAAGCTTCCATCTCATCGAGTCACTTATTTCGACCCGAAGACAAACCAAGATTTACTTTTGGGATCACTCGACTTGCTAGAAGAGAGAAGGAACGAAGTTGACCTCAGAGCCACAGCCCAGCGACAACGAGTCGCCCGATATTTCAATTCCAGGGTCCGCCGTAAGGACCTCAACGTCGGCGAGCTCGTCTTGAAACGGGTCTTTCCTCCACCCACCGGCCTCTCCCCGTATTGGGAAGGTCCGTACTCAATACAACGAAATCTCAGCAATGGATCTTTCAAACTCGCAACCGTGGATGGAGCTGAACTCCCAAGGGCATGGAACAACGAACATCTCCGCCGCTACTTTACATAACTCAGTTCATAGTTGTTTATGCTTTCCAACGATGCTTTGTTTCTAACAATTCAAGGCATTGTAAAGGCTATTGCTGCCAAAATTATTAGTAGAAATGATGTTCAGCTTCCTATCTCCTTTGTGTTTATTCCGCGCATGACATGTTTGATTAGTCCTAGCAACCAGCTGACATATATTTCGTCGATCGTCGTATCGGCCCTCGAGCACGGGAGCCGGTGCCACCACATCGAGTCCAAATAGCACTAGCTACGACCGACACCCCGAGGACGGGAGCCGACAACGCTACTCGAGTCGTCGGCCCATGGCGCGACCGAGTATAAATAACCACGAACTCGAACCTCGACCCCATGCCGAAAGCGAGGATAAATCGTTCCGCGCTTAAGTCCCAAATGACTTGGGGCCGCCCAACGGCCAGTTAGGAGTAATGTAAATTTCTCCCTGGCTACGGGTGCCGGTCGAATCTTGGCGCACCACAAAGACCGACCTTCGTTTCTTTCCCGAAGCTCTCAAAGCTAAGGGGTAGCCTATGGCCACAATCGGACCCTACGGGCTGGTGATCCGGGCTTCTCTTCTCAGGCGAATAAACGATGCATGCGGCTCGCCTCAACCCGATGAATGACAGGAGAGCCACACATCGTACGGACCGCATAACGCGACGTCATACGCCTTCGCTATACTTTGTATCAACCCCGGGCAACCCAAAACTGCAGGCGCCCAGCCTGGTTTCGCATACTACGGGTTTCCTGAGCTGACCGAGACTTACTGAAACCAGCGCTTTATCTCGCCCCTTCGGAAGAATCAACCCAGTGCACGGCCCCCGATCGCTTTTTTGTTAAGTGTAACGATAAGTATGTTTATGCAAGTACAAGAAGCCGGAAAACATAAGAACATCCGAACACTCGACACAAATCGCAATCTTTACTAATTCATATTCAATTTCCATACACAAATATTTAACAAACTACATGTTTAACATATTTTTTTCTAATGACAGGGTGTACATGAGAACCACACCGTGTCTTGAAAAACCAAAAGTAAGGGACGTACTCGCGTAAATTATTGGCCATACTACCAAAATGAACGGTAATGTTTACTTAAGTTACTAACACTAACCATGTCTTTTCTTTTTGTCCTTATGCTTCTTCTTTGCAGATTCCGCACTTGACGGTTCATCCTTCGCGTTGGGCCTCTTCTTACCAGACCCGCTCCTTCCGCCACAGCCCTTCAAAGAAGTGGTTGATTCATGAGAAGCCGAGAGACGCTTCTCGTCCGCACCATCACCGCTAGAGATCTCGGTGATATCCACAAGGGCGGCATGCGACGTAGGCATGGGGGCACTTCCGCCAGCAAGGCCTACTACCGTGCCACACTTCTCTGGTATCTCCTTGCCTTCTCGACCAGCCCATTCCTTGGCCTCTCTGGCGGCCCGTCGCTCAGCAAGCTTCTGAGACTTATGCGGCATGACAGAACCAGCCTTGGTTTTCTCAAGGGATTCAGTAGCCCTCTGCTGGGCTTCCTCATCCTCCCTTTTCTTCCGGGCCTCATCATCCGCCCTCTTCTTCTCTGCCTCCTCGGCGGCCCTCCCCCGTGCGACCGTTTCAGCGGCTCATGCCTCAGCATCCCATTTGGTCTTCATTAGGACCTCCTGCCTAGCAGCCTCGTCCTGTCTCCTCTTCTCCTCCACTTCCTCGCTTTTAGCCACCATCTTGGTTTGTTGAGCCTCCACCATGGCTGCCATCGAGGGCACATCAGCTTCCACCGGACCTTTGGAATGAGAACTATGCCCGTCAACCACCTCTCCTTCCTCCATAAGGCTCTCAAACATGCTGGGAGTTATTCTTATATCCGAGTAGGTGTCAAGCTGATCGTCGCCTTCTCCAAATTGCACCGCCGTAGGTCCTGGCCCAGATTCAGTTATTTGTGGGACCACGGGGGCAGGCCCCGGTGCCATAGTCAGTCCAGGAAGGGATGTACAGTAAAAATACAACCTTTTAGTCCGCAAATTCGGTAATTATGTCATCCTCGAGGACGCATGACAAAAGAAATTTACCTCCGGTCAGGGATGGTGTAGAAAGGACGAGAGGCGTACTTGTGGGGGCAGGTAAAGTGAATCTGGTCTCCCCAAGCCCCAGACGCTCAGGGTCATACTCAGTCGAAGCCCGAATTGAAGCTGTGGGATCGCTCACCATAACCGATTCAGGGGCCAGTGGCCGATATGAGCTAGCATCTGCAAATGTCTCAGCTACCACAACGCTCTCAGTCATGGCAGTCTTCCCTTTCTCGACATTGAACCTCTCCAGTCTCTCTCTTTCGACATCCTCAAGCAACAACCTCTTACTCTCCACCAGCTTCTCGCGCACTTCAGCGGTCAAGAGATCAATTATAAGTTGTCGTTCGTCCAAGGACCCGACGCCCACTTGGTGCAAATAAGCGTCATACGGAACCAACCTCTCCCAAGTCCGAGCTAGTTCCCGGGGATAGTCGTCAATCCATGAGAGACCATGGAATTTCAGAACCTTAACGTGTATGTTTCGGATATCTTCCTCCACAGACGATTGTACCCGAAATTCTGTATCCTCCAGCTGCTCTCTCAATTGCTCCACCTCTTTCAGATGTGTCGCTCTCAATCCATCCATTTTTTCCAACACATCCCGATTATTGACCTTCGCGTCCTCCTTGGCCTTTTTCATCTCCTTAAGCTATCTCTTCAGGCTGTCATTCTCCACTCTCAAAGCATTGTTATCGTTTGGAGCTCAAATACTCTCGCATTGTCCCTTTCCAGATCGGCGCATACCTTATCAACCTCGGCCTTGTCCCTCTTTAGGGTCGTGTTCTTGATGGTTAAGTCGGCTATAGTTTCCGTGAAAACAGAGCAGGAGTGATCGGCCTCCCTCTTAAGTGTCTTGTACCCTTCCTTTATCTTAGCTACATCAATGAGATTCACGAGTTAGCATTTAAAGACACGGGAATGGGCGACAATGTGCCCACGATACAAAAGGCAAACTCACCTATTTCTGCTTAAGGTGAACGACGGTGGTCTTCTCAGCATCAATAGTTAACTTTTGATTCATGAGTTCCATGTTCTTCCTCTTGATCAGCTCTGATAGATGAAAGGAATAGGTAGTAAGCTTGTCAGCCTGGTGGTACTCTTCCCTCACATGCATCCAGATCTCTCTAGAATCCCTGGCTGGAGACGGGCAGAGATCAGGAAACACAGCAGCTCATCAAAGTAATGTTGAGGTAAAGTCGTTTCCAACCATGCCCTCCATTCCTCCATGGAGAGCCCTTGTTGCTCAGAGGCCACTAATCCTCGCGTCCTAGTTACGTTCATCCTCTCTGGCCTTGGTTGGCCGAGTGGCGGTTCCCTCTCTCTAGTAACTGGAATGGCCGCAGAAGCCACTGTATGTGAAGGAGTTGTCAAAGACTGACATCGAGAACCCCCCAAGTTAAGTCGAGAATCTCCGTCGGACACCCGAACAGAAGGGGGAGGAGGAGGAGGAGATCGTCGAGATCGATCCTCTTCTCGGTGTCCACTACCGCGACCACGCGGCGGTAGAGTGTCATACAAGCTGGTCGCTCTTTTAAAATCCTCAATGGAAGGATTCCTAGGGCGTTGGCAGCCTCCATGACCATAGCCTCGTCCTCCGCTCCCTCTGGCCATATCACCTGATAAAGAAATAAAGCAAAGTCAGTCAAGTCGCACACTCAGATAAACCACTATGCTATGCAGTGTTAATGAGTGTATACCCTAAGTGTTCTCTCAACGGACCAGATTGTGATCCGCTCGAAGGAGACAACCCCTCTGCAGCAATAGCTAGTTCTTCCAGGCTAGTCGTAACTGGCCATGGAATTACTTCTAAATCAAGTTGATTAAGGGCATCAAACTGGCCTCCATCTCGAGGAAGGCGATGTCCTCGGTTGGAATCACCAGAGACTGTGGTGTGTCTAACGTTCCTCCCCCTACCTCTCCTGTCTGAGGCAGGACTGGAATACTCGACACACCCTCATCCTCGGAAGGCCTCTCCTGATCACGAGCCTCGTCTCCGCGTACATCTCCTTGAAATTATATGACATTTTTTGGTCTGAGCCCAGCAACAAGCAGCTTTCTTTTCAAACTTGAAGTTGCTGGACCTTCCATCACCTTCCCTTTTGGTACGCTGATTGCAACTGCAGGCACAATTATAGCCCGATCATCAGGAAACAACCCCGAAGGGCGAAGGCGCTCTTCGATTGTCACAGTATCAGTTTTGTGAGACTCTTCGGGAATTACCCGCAAGGCGTTAAGACATTGCTTGTACTCTTCACCGGTCGGTGCCTCTGGATTCCCTGCCGCAATAAAAAAAAGTAATAATGAGACACGGGCTCCAAGAACTTTATACTAGGGAACGAAGTTCGAAAGTACTTACTCCGTTATATCCACCTCCTTGCAAATCCAGGAGAGTAGTGCACAAAGAACCAGTCTTGTTTGAACACCGATGGCGTAGGCCACGTCCCGACGAAGAATTTGGTGGCGGCTTTCACTTCCAGGAACCATTGGGAGGGCGATCCGCTAGACATTCTCCTCAGACTGAAGAAATACCGAATGTCCTCTCTGGTAGGTTCCATGTGCAGAAATTCTCGATATAGAATGTAAGTGCCTAAGAGCGATGAATAAGCATTTGGATGAAGTTGCAAAGGTGCAAGGCGGAAATAAGATAGCATGTTCGGAATGAGGTCATTGGCTGGGGACACGCATCCCGCAAAACAAGCTTGCCTATTCCAAGCGGTCAAACCCTCGGGTGGTGCATGAGCCCTGCCACCCTTTCCCAGTGCATGGACATTGCTCCCCGGTATACTAAATCACAACGCCATTTTCCTAACTGCTGCAGAATCCATGCACGATGGTACCGAGTTCGTCGGATTTTCCAAAATAACTACATTGGGAAGTGTATCCGGGGCTACCGGAGCTGCCAGTGCGTCCTCGCTAATAATATCCATGTTCTCAGCCTCTTCATTTATGACTGGAGAACGTAACCTCTCAATTTGTTCTCCATGATCAGATACTTCAGGTGAACTGGCCATTTGAGAAGGAACGAATCCTTCGGTAGTCCCAAGCTCACTGCCACTCGTGCTACCACTGTTGGTAGAATCAGATGTATTTGATGGTGGCGGGGAAGCCTCAGCTTCCAAGGTTTTCCCAGTCCTTGATCTTGTTTGCATCGCTAGCTATACTTTAACACACTAGTATTAGACATCGCATTGGAATAACCTGTACCCCTCTTGCTGGTTAAAGCTAACAGATGCGTGCAATGTCATGCAAAGTTAAGATGTAAAGAGAAAATTAAATCAGTCCAACAGTTCAGTCGCAGTTCAGATATGTGCGATATCCTATGTGAAAAATTCAAACCTTTGTCCACTGACTATCATTGTACGCATTGAAGCCAAGAGCGCAAGTATACAATCCATATGTAAACATAAGGGCGGGCAGTCAGGAGATCGATGTTCTGTACGAGAGAAACAATACCCCGCTAAGGCGTAGCATAGAGCAGATGGGCTAGCAGGGTACCCGAACCTCGCGATAGGCGAAAGAGGCTCCTGCAAACATCAAGGATCGAAAATTCGAAACTGAAGGTTCCAAAAAATTCGAACCCCTCAGAGCTCGGAAATTCGAACCCCAAGGTTCGAAAGTTCGAACCCTGCGGGGTTCGAAAATTCAAACCTTGAACGTTTGAAAATTCAAAGCCCCTCAGGCTCGAAGATTCGAACCCCTCAAGGTTCGAAACTTTGAACCATGGAGGTTCGAAAATCCAAACCCGAAAGTTTCAGAACTCAAACCCTTCAGGTTCGAAAATTTGAGCCGTGGGGGTTCGGAACTCGAACCCACGAGGGTTCGAAAATTCGAACCCCCAGAGGGTCGAAATTTTTAACCCCGTGTGGGTTGAAATTTCCAGTCCTCCGCCTCTCTCCCTCACGTCGAACTACTACGACTAGGCCCCGACCCTTCGACCTCCTTGCGCCTCGACCCTAAACATTACCTAGGTCTAGTTCGAAAAAGCACTAGGTTTCGAACCACTGAAACAATGGCGGCCGAGATAGAAAAATAGTGAAAGAAGAAAATGAGGGGGGCTATTTATAATAAAAAGAAATAGTCCCTTGGTATTCCCGAAACTTTCGAACCCACGGGTTCAAATTTTCGAACCCATGAGTTCGGAATTTCGAACCTCCATGGTTCGAAATTTCGAACCTCCAGGGTTTGATATTTCGTACCTCCAGGTCATGAAATTCCGAACCTCGGCAGGTCAAAATTTCAGACCCCTATGGTTCGAAATTTCGCACCCAAAAAAAATAATAAATAAATAAATATATACATAATCGATCCTCCGGGTTCGAAGCTTCATGTCGCGCGCTCATGTACACAAATTCCATGCGTATACCAACCCTCGCGAGCACGCGGAAGCAATGAGCGGTGAATACTTAGCAACGTGAGCACGGCGCCACACCGGCAACGGCTCACTCGCAATTCCACAGCGAACGAGCCTGTTGACTAACATATGTTTTCCTTTAACTTACAGGATAAACCAGCAACTCGACTACTATCTCAACCAACGCAAAGCACATCATGTCAAGACAAGACGTACTTTGAGGGGCAAATGTTAACCGGCTTTTTGGTCCGGTTCCCAAAAGTACACGAGCCCCACTCGACTCATCGCATCGCGTGGAACTAAAGCCGAAAGGGACGCTTAGGAGCGAAAGAAACAGGATGAAGAGGGGTCACGCCAACAGAGACCTCATGGCAACCCAAAAACATTTCCGAACCAAGGCCTCGAATCCCTAAGACTCATAAGCGCGGATCTCGAGCCCCCTAAACACCTATTCATGCAGCCTTCACGTGCCTCATAAAGCGAACTTCATACCCCCGGAAGGAGCGAAATTCGCACCCCCTGGTGCGAAATTCGCATCCAGTAGGGGTGTGAAATTCGAATCCCAGGGTACGAATTTTGCACCCCCATAGGGCGCGAATTTCGCACCCACGAGGTGCGAAATTTCGCACCCCAGGCCCGGGTGCGAATTTTCAACATGCACAGGCTCCAGGTACGAAATTTACGGGTGTGCAGGCTCCAAGTGCGAAATTCTGGGTATGGTCCCCCATTTCTACCTACTCCTTTTCCTATAAATACCCCATGACTTCACACCTGAAAGGGGTTGGAATTTAAGAGCTCAAGACCTCTAGAGAGCTACTTTAATGGCATCTCCCATTTGAGAAAGAAGAAGGGCAAAAGTGTCTTTTTCCTATTATATTAAATATATGATAATTATGACATCATATATGATAATTATGACATCATGTCTTAGAGATGACATCATATAGCTTAGAGATGACATCTTCTAGCTTTGAGATGAATGTAATGAGATGGTCTTGGCCTTGTAACTTTGTGATATTAATAATATTCCAATAACGCTTCAAAGTGGACATAGGCACTTCACGAGGCCGAACCACTATAAATCTCTTGTGTTATTTACTACTTTCCACTCTTGTCTATGCGACCAAATTAACTATTCCTAGTAATTGGAATCTTTGGTGTTTACGACATTTTTTTCCGTCAATAGGTGTCGACCCTGTAAGGGGGTGTCGACCAATGGGTCGACCCCATAAGGGGAGGTCAACCCCCCTAAGGCAGATCTGGGCAGATTAGGGTTTCTCCTGATAGCTATATATATGGTTGCATTTCTCTTGTTTCTCCACACCAAAAATAATGGAGAACGAGATGCTGCCTCTGCGTAGATTAAATCAAGTCTTTTCTTCTTCTGCAATCAAGTTATTCAAGTTCAGAGATCTGTGATCCGATCCTTCTTCTATTTTTCTAGATCCAAAAGCATTGTAAGTCTACGTTAATTTTGGATAGAAATATTTAAAAGTTAATCTTGACATGACTATAACTTGGATCTATGTCTATGACTATTTGAATCATATTAGATCTTCTATAACCTGTGTATCTAAGTTATTCTGACATGACTATGAACCAGATCTAGGCTTATACCTATTCATGGTGTCAGATTTGCCATTATTTGTAGACCTAATTCACTGTTTAGATCACATCATGCATGTTGCTACTATGTTTGTGGCTTAATCAGATCTGTTGTTAGTTGGTTATCTAATTCATTGTTTAGACCTTATCATGCATGTTTATTATGTCCCTATTATGTTAGAATCAGTTCTATTGTCACATATTCATCATATATGTTCCTATATTCCTATCTTGTCATTATGCCACTATATGTTTATGCCTATTTTTGCCATTATATGTCAATCTTGTTAGTATGATCATTTCTATCCTCCTCCCTTCATCTTTTCCCTTTTATTTTTTTTATAGTCATGCTACCTTCGAGCCTAGGCATGCCGCTGAAATATGCGAATGCGTTAAATTGGGAACGAGGGGAAACGGTAAAATTGGGGCATAACTTGTAATCGGAAATTTGGGCATAACTTGAGTAAAATACATGAATATGAATTTGGGGCATAAATCAAAATGTGATTAAAGACCTTAATTTGGAGCATATGGTTCATTATGAACATAATTGGGAAAGGGGCATGAAAATCTATTATGGCATAGGAATAATTAGTTAATAATTGAAATGCCTAGAATTATAGTAATTAGAAACTGTAACCGTGCTTAGACATGAGGTTAGATTACACTTATCGCAGAAGTCTGCCTGGAACCGACCGGCATATCAAGCGACCACAAGTGGTGAATCTAATGTGAGGGGTCTAAGTGCATAAACATGTGACGTGCTAAGAAACGAGGTTAAGTCCGACTTGTGGAAGAAGTCTGCCCGGACCCGCTTGGCATATCTAGCATCCACAAGTTGTAGGCTTAATGTGGGAGGTCTAGCGCATTATAACCAAAAATGGTAATGAATTGGAGTAAACGGGGAATGGTAGTAACCTATTATAATTAATTACTTGAATGAGAATGTTATAGAATAGGTAGGCTTGTCCTAGGGACAAGTGGAAATTATAACATATGTTATAATAAAAGGAAAGAAAGCTTTTTAATAAATCTTAGTTAAGAAAACTAGGTTACACTACAACAAAACAGTCATTTTACAATGGGCAAAAACCGTTGTAATATGCATTTCACAACGGGCATATACCCGTCTTAATATGACCCGTCGTAATAGCTCCTGACTATTTGACAACGGGCAATGACTGTTGTAAAAGACCGTTGTAATAACTTGCTCTGTCACGTGCAATGACTCTATGACAATGGTTATTGACCCGTTGTAATAGCTAATAAATTACAAGCGGCCTTTGCCCGTTGTAATACAGTATATTACAACGGTTTTTGCCCGTTGTAATAGCAAATTTAAATATAACTACTGCAATATGCATCCATAATAATAATGAATATTTTAACATGCAATAAATACTGTAATGCAACAATCAAAATCACATAATAACACATACTAAAAGACTGAAGCAAGAATCATATAATTCCAACACATTTCAAAAAGTTTGATAAGTTTATACTCCAAAAGACTAGATAAGTTTACATTCCAAAAGGTTACATAAGTTACGTCGACGTAATTCTAACATAAATTACATAACTAGTTTCATAAGTACCAAAACTAGACCAAGAAAATGTAATCTTTGTGTCACGCGACGGAAGATCCAACGGCCTGTTGATCTTGAGTCTGCATATATTTACTTGCACGGTGTGACTGCATAAAAAGAAAAAAGGTTACCAAGTGTAGAGAGAATATATTATTACACACCATTCAAAACTGCAGTTCAATCCACATAACATCATTACACTTATTTGCACCAAGGGCCGATAATTTTTAGCATTTATCATTTAGTATCTTGATGGTAAGCACAAATTGCCAGGATAAATAATATTTGGGTGTGCAGCATATCTATTTGGGATGTAATCCATGTTCAATTTTAAACAAAATATAATGTGCAGCATATCTATTTGAGAGGTAATCCATGTTCAATTTTAAACAAAATGTAATCTTGGATGCCTACGGCCAGATGCTTACAAACATAAAAACAATTTGCATTGAATAAAGTAACAGTAATCAACTTTATTTGAACACACCATAATATATTGTTTATAATTGGATTTAGACACAACTTCTACCAAAAAGGTAGGAGAACAATCAACAGTAGTAGAAATAATATATACCATTTTTCAGCCCAAAATATGACATTGATAAAGCTACTGTTAATTTCTAGTCTCTCACATTATACTGCAACACAAATAATTAGAGGTTAACTGAATCTAAAATTGTGGACTCTTCACTATGATTCCAAAACACACTACGTAAACTCCCTAGCTAATAGCATATGCACGTTGCTTCTTAGCTAGTTGTAAGTATCTCGAATTTTTTTTTAAAATAAAGCTGACTGATAATGTAGTTACTCAGAAAAATAGGTGCAACGGAACAAAACATGGAATTGTAAAACATGATCAAGCAAGTCTGGCTTAAGTGTTTAGTGTGATTGTTGCTTCAACTCATGTCAATTTTATCTTTCATTTATTTAGCAAAGCATGTAGAAAACTCTAATAGATGCAGTCAATTCCCAAGTTAAAGCCATCAATAGAACCAATACCAAAAGGAAAAAAAATCCAATTAGAACTTTTCCATCGTAAGACAACAGTCAAACAGTAGACAAATCACGTTACTAACATTGTTTTGTGATAATTAGGTTACACATCATTTAAACCAAGACATGAATTAGTAGTAAATGATTTATCTACCAGGTTAAAAACTACTATTATGCAGAGGCAGTAAACATAAATTGTCATCTAATTGAACCACATGCGGCAGGGGTGAGATGACCGTTTGCTGATAAACATCCACCAAAATAGGTAATAAAAGACTAACGCAAATGGAAAATTACATCAGAATAATCAAGCACATAAGCATTGGGGGTTGGGGGTAAGGGGGGTGGGGGAGGAAGGGAGAGGGAGCGCGAGAGAGCGAGATTTACATGTTCATATTAAGTTAGTTTGTATTCTAAAAATGTTTATAATCTGGCATGGTAATAACTTACAGGGAATCTGTTGCGATTAAAGTAATGAGAAAATAAGATAAGAAGCCTGATTAAATCAATTGAAAATCAATACCTAGTTACCAGTTAGTAGAAAAAAGGGAATACAAACCATTATATATTTCCTTCTCTATACCACGAAATGGAATAGATTTGTTAAAATAAAAGAAGATTAATATGCATATCATGCAATCACAATTATCAACCTTACCAAATTAAATTCCGAATAATTTTAGGAACTCAAGATAAAATCATCAAAGAATCCCTTAAATTGAAAATGCATGATGCTTAAGATATAACAATCTCCAAGAACTTATATCGATATCATCATAACTAAATCTAGTTTAAATTCAAAAAGAAATCTATAAATTCCATCAAATCCTATACTCTCTAGGCTTTAGAAAAGATTTAAAGGTGTAGCACATCAAATATTGAGTCGATGTTAATTTGCATGTTAACTATTAATGGTGTTGGTTATCATACTCAAAAGTTAGTATCAAATTTATGTTTGCCAGCCGCTTTAGTGCATTGAGCGCCTTTATGGTGCCTCAAGGATGAGTGGTGCCTTAATGCACTAATCGTGGTTGTCGCTAAGTTGAAACTCGGACCTGATTTAACATATTTTAGTCTTCTTTTCAAGGTAAATAATCACTGCCATTATCTTATATAATTTTAATTTTGAATTAAAATTCTTAAATTGGTATTTTATTTCCATGTAATTTATATTATCACGATTTGTCTCTATGTATATAGGAAAAGTAACCCAAGTAGAGTGTTTGTATGTACCTATCAAGGGAAAAATAATCTGTACGATTCATATGACATAAATAACGTGGCACAGACCCAAGTAGAATATGTGCAACAATGATAAAGAGTGTGTAACAATGATAAAGAGTGTGCAGTTCTAAACAGTAGTTCTGTTTTCGGATACATATGAAATATAAGTAACATTAATACTAAAGTTCTAGAAGAGAATTCAAAAGGAAACAGTATCTATTATATTTTATAATGAAAAAAAGATGAAGCTGACCTTTCAAACGTCGTTGGGCTAATTTTAATGTGAATTGCTTTCTTGGTATGAGTCTGAATATAGCTTCATTGATTGGGATAGACTAAACATAAGCAGAGAATCCGAATATAGTTTCATTGACTGGGAAGGACTGAACATAAGCAGGGTTATTTTATCATTTGATTAAAGAACATCATTCCACTGATACGACTTCTTGTTACGCGTGCCCGCCTGCATACATACAAATATACTCATGAACAAGTAGGAGTATGTTTTATATATGAAAGGTTATGTTTTATATATGAAAGATTGCATTGACAACATATTCAATAAAATAAGTAGAATACATTTGTATTTCCAACTCTTTTTTTTTGTTTGCAAGTCATAATACTTCAGTAAAAAAAAGGAAGAGGCAAGAGTTCAGTATGTATATGTGTGATGAAATAATTCTCAACCTTAAGCACGTAAGCTTTTTATTTATGTGCAATAACTTAATGTTCACTAGGAAAAGAAGTAGAACCATTATTATGGCATGTAACTCAAGATAGTAAATTAATACTCAATGGCATGCCAAAAATAAATTAATAACCTATGGCATATATCATTAAGCCTTCCTTTCGCCTATTTTAACATTTAGGGAAAGTATTTGTAAAATTTATTCGAGTAGAACATGTAATGTGTTGCTCCACATACAACATTTGCAGCATATGTAGGAGTAGTAAGAGAAGCTAGAAGATTTCCTACCCCAATCGCAAAAAAGGCATATTCCATATTTGTTTTGTTGCACTCATAATGCAAAAT
Source organism: Allium sativum (assembly GCA_030737875.1). Classification (NCBI taxonomy): domain Eukaryota; kingdom Viridiplantae; phylum Streptophyta; class Magnoliopsida; order Asparagales; family Amaryllidaceae; genus Allium; species Allium sativum. The sequence goes on along the minus strand of CM060916.1, from coordinate 702,899,698 downwards.
TTGGTGAATGAAACTTAGGTAATTAACTATATACTCATAACAAAAGAATAATCACATTTATTCAGGGTATGTGATGAAAAAATCATCAACAATTGTCTCAATAATCTTAAACAGCATCACAAATTAATCAGTTCACATAAATAACCACATCAGTAAGCAAATAAAAAAATTATTTATGTGCAATAACTTAAGCGTTCACCTACAAAAGAATTAAACATGATTACCGAGGAATGTAAGTTAAGATAGTAAATTAATACTCAGTGGCATGCCCAAAAAAAAGAATTTAATAAGCTGTGGCATATATCAATAAGTCTTTCTTTTGCCTATTTTAACATTTAGGGAAAGTATTTGTAAAATTTATTCGAGCAGGAACATGTAACGTGATGCTCTACAAGCAATAGTAGCAGTGTATGTGGGAATAGTAAGAGAAGGTAATAATTAAAGAGAAGAGTTCCAACCCCAATTGCAAAAAAGGGCATGTTCCATGTTTCTTTTGTTGCACTCATGGTGCAGAATTGGGCGAATGAAACTTCAATTATTAACTATATACGCATAGCAAAAGAATGATCACATTTATATCGGGTATGTGATGAAAAAATCATCGACAATAATAGCTATGTCAAAGTAAACAAATAAATATAGTAAAAGGCTATGAATCCCTTTTAAAAGGAAAAAAAATCCACATTAACAAATCAAGAAACAATATATGAAGTAACCTTTAAATTAGTCAAATATGGTAGTAAACCAAGTTTACGCCTCAAACTAATGGCAACCACGATTAAAGTCAAAATTATATGATTGATGAACATAAATTAAGTTTACATTAGTAGAAACAAATTAGAGGAAGAAATCATCAATCTTTGGGAAATAAAATATGAGGCTACCTTGAAAAGAAGACTAAAATATGTTAAATCAGGTCCGAGTTTCTAATTAACAACCACGATTAATGTGAAAATTATATTGCAGATGGATGTCAATTAAGTTTGAATTAGTGGAAACCATTTTGAGGAAAAAACAAATGTATCACATTTTACGTATTCTAAAGGTAAGAATGTCTCATACACGGGGAATTCCCATTAGCAATTAGTACTCAATTTAAGTGCGTAATGTAATGCGGTTCACAAAACTAAACCTTGAAAATTCATTAGATTATTTTTGAAAAACGTATTGGATTAAGAATATGCTACAACTTATAGTTTCATATAAGGTTCAGAATTTGAAAATAATTCTATTCACTGAATTAAAGTGATACATTCAAAATGATAATGTTATGAGTTTTAATAGTATGTAATTAGCAGGGCCGGCTCAAGCAACCAGGTTGCCCTAGGCAACATGTAGAGCAAACAAAATAAAATGCAAAAAAGTGGAAAAAAAAATGTTGCCTTGGTAAGCCAAAAAAATGCAGCCCAGATAAGAAAAAAAATGCATACAAAGAGATTGTTTCTTACTCGTGTATAATATAGCGCACTGTACACACCTGAAAGCATCCAACTGTACAAAAATGCATACAAAGAGATTGGAGCAACACACTGTACACACCTGAAACCATCCCTTCTCCTCAAAATGGTTGTCCAATCTAGCCCAACTTGTGCACCCGATAGCACTAGCAGCTCAAAGAGCATTCTGTAATAGACCAAGTTATCAAAATTAGATTAATTTAATTAAAAAAAATCATTCTTAATTCACAGCATAAAAACTCACTTATCATCATGAACAGGCACACCCCAAAAAATTTGAATTTAACCCAAAAAAAAATCAATGTTTAACATTTTTTTTCTTCAATTCTTATCAAAAATCTTTTTTTTCTTCTTCTAGTAAATGAGAATTCAATGTTTAACTTTTTTTCCCTCCACTTAACTGTCTAATAAATAAAAATTCAATGTCTTTGATATTTATTAGTTACCAATTACCATCAATCTATGCCTACTTTCTAAGTTATGATAAGCAACATCCATAAGGCAACAGCCAACAAGAATCATTCAAAATTGCCCCAAAAAAGAAGAATCGCAAACTGAAATGCCAACAAAAGATAGCAATTACCTTTCACACCAATAACAAGAAATTAACGAAGCTGCGAAGGAAGGTTGAAACTGAAAGAGGCAATCGCTGAGTCTTGTCTTGATTATTCGATCTGAATTGAAGCCTGAAGGCGGGGGTTGTTGCGGCTTACGAACAGGGTTTGCTGCCGATTCACCGATGAGGGTTGCTGACTTACTGATGAACTCGAAGGAGGAGATCGTCTGAGAGAGGAGGCGATGCCTCCGAATCGCTTCGTGCGGTTTGAGGAGCCGAGAGATTACGGATTAGGGATAGAAATAGTTTTTTTTTCCTCCGTGTTGCCCTATGGGAACGGGTCGAATAGCCTAGGTAGCCTTGCCCAATAACCGGGCCTGGTAATTAGCACACCATTCTATTTCACTGAATTTAAGTGATATTAGATAATATATTATGGATTGATGTCACTTTGAATGGTATGTAATTATCAAATTTCATTGAATTAAAGTGATATTAGATGGATAATATTTCAATCGATATTCACATAACATGATATATGTATTCACCCTCAGGACAGTTGTATTCAAAAAAATGCTAGGTTGATGACTATCTCCATGTTATTCTTTAAACCAAATTTATCAAAGTGATCTATTGTTTCACACTAGCAAGGATCAGTCTTTCATAAAAAAAAACATGAACTTACAACTGCTTACACATAAAAAGAAAAACAGTTGGGAAAATTATAAAAAGTCGTCAAAAATATCAAAATATAAGGAAATCTTCATTCCATATGTGAACCAAACCTGGTATGGAAAAAGTTCATCATCCCGGCTCATCAAAAATATTAGAAAACTTTGGCAGGCAAATTGCATTTAGTAACCAACTCCATCTTCATTCCATATGTTAACGGTTAACTGACCGACAAAAGTTTGGTTAACCGAACCGAAAATATTCGGTTAAGATGGTCGGTTAACTGATGTTTTAATAACACAATTCAAAATAAAATTAGGTCTACGGATAACTAAGTTTAACAACTAGACCAAAAACAAAAATTATATTATATTATATCAGTTGAAATTGACTTTAATTTCTCATCATTGCTAAATTAATTAAAAAATAAAAAACAACCTTCAAAATTAAAAAATTAGCATAAATTATTAATGTTTATTGTTAATTAGCATAAATTTATATGATCGTTGTAAAATTAACATCAGTTAAAATGATTATTTTTCGTAGTGTAGTAATATTATTAATCATAAATTATTAATGTTTATTGCTAATTATAAATTATTGATATTGATTACTGGATATATATTATTTACTAATAACTGGAAAGTAAAATTATGTTTTTTGGAATATTGATTATATATAATAATTAATAATTAGAGATTATTTATTAATAATCATTAATTATTATAATTTATAAATGATTAATATAATATTATTAATGATTGATTATTAAATATTAATAAATAATATAATATATTAATGATTAGTAATTAGTAATATAATATTATACTTAATAATAAGTAATATATGATTAATGATTAATTATTAAATAATCAAAATTAATTTTATGGAAGTATTGTAATTATCAATTGTCAAAAATTAGCGTCTATTACAACGGACATTTTGTGATCGTTGTAAAATAGACATCTATTACAACGGGCGTTTTGTGACCGTTGTAAAATAGATATCTATTACAACGAGCCTAAAAATGACCGTTGTAATATCATTTATTACAACGGGCAATATATGCCCGTTGTAGAAAGGGTGTTGTACAGGCATCTATTACAACGGTTCAGAAAATGACCGTTGTAACAGAAGTCTATTACAACGGGCAGCAAACGCCTGTTGTAAAATGGACGTTGTAATAGATCTGTTTTGTTGTAGTGTTAATAAGTAAACAACGACAAGTTGTAGTGATATATTAAACAGAAAATAGGTGAACTGAGATGAAGTATACCTAATTACATATTAAGTAAAACATTTTATTGTAACTATGGAATCAGACAATGAATAATACAAAGGGATTGTAAGATTACTTCAGTTAAATACAACCCAGGGGTGAAAGATAGTAGATCACATTCTAAAGAATAACATGTGATGGGACTTATTAATAAACTTAAATGGATTAAGTATTATATATATATATATATATATATAATTAATAAGCGAGTGGAACTTGGCAACTTGAAAAGAAGTCAATGTGAATGGGGATAACCTGTTAACCTATAATACATAATCTATTTGAATCCGTAAGGATTACATGAACATGATAACATGAGTAGGGGTTAAGTAAACTTGCTTAAAGACAGTGGAAGGGTTAAGTATATCTTGGGGTGGTGGGTAATATTTATATATAGGCATACAAACTTAACCTGCGGGGTTATGCAATCTTTTTACTCTAGTATGGCATAACCTGTGGAAATCCTAGTAGTGGGGATGCAAGCCTAGGGGGAAGCTTGTATCATCTTGTGTGTGGGCCCCATTTCCGTCAGTAACCCATATATAGGTATCAAACGAGTACTCCGAACTAGGTCGGAGTCGGGGCACGCTTATGGGCTGATTGTATGAGATCCAAAACGAAGGGGCGATGTGGGCGGCGCGTTCCGATGGGGTTACGTGCGTGCATGGGTCTGGCAGAGGAGGTTTAGACGCGGTGACTGTAGATATGGTTGTGCACATCCTGAAAACGAAGGGTTTCCACTTTAGGAAGTGATACATCCTACTGTAGGCCAGCACAAGGTATCTACGGAGTTGGGAGCCGATCGATTGGGGTAGTGGTTAGGATACATCTAGACTCTGGTAAGTTTAGGAGCCCGTTATTATCCTTAGGGGTAACTCCGGTATGTTGGGCTGCATGTTGATTGTATGGGGTTAAAACCTCTCACCAGAAGTACGCCTAAGTCTACCATCTTATATATGTTGGGGATCATCTCATTTTGGTTATACTAGTATTGGTGCAGAGAAAAGAAAAAGTATTAGAGAAGCGCAATCTCTGTTCTGTTCAGTTTATCCTATTTACGTTGTCATACCTGCCATTTATGTTGTTATCTCTCTTATCCGCTTTATATGCCTGTCATGATGCTTTTACTTATTTATATGCTAAAAGTAACTGGACTCGCTAGACTTTATGTCTGACCCATTTTGTTTCCTCTTCTTTCTGTTCCGTTTCTCTCCCATCCCCCCAAGGTTCTCAGGGTGGGAATACTGAAGCCTGATCGAGACTCTGCTTTCATTCTTCTTGGAGCTGCTTAGATGTATTGCTCGAGTTCTTATCTTTGTACTATGGCTATGTCTTTAGGGAATTATGCTTCTTTTATTATTGTACTCTGATATTTTAAGTACAAGACAGAAATTTCAATGATGTACTGGGTTTTATGCATTTCAGGCATATGATGTAACTATGTTTTGAACTATGATGCTTTACGATTATAAAGTTTAAAATTCCGCTGCTATTTTATATCTGTCTTGCAATGTTTCTGTTTCTGTTTACCTATAACGCTTCACAAAACTTAATGCATTCTCTTAATGAGTTACATTAACGGACGTGGGGGTGTCACAAGAATTATCTAAACCCTTGAATCCAATTGGACTTCTGACTGTTTATTATCTTTCCCAATCTCTTCATTATTGTTACATTACTTAATGGATGCCACTATCTTTTATTTTCTAAAATCAAAATATAGAGATTCAATTAACTAAAAACCTATATATAAATCTCAGTAAACTCATGCATCGATCCTCTCCACATCTATGCCATTTACATTGAACTAGATCTCCATCCTAGGGTTTCACGATGTGGAGGTCGCACTTAGGGTTTGATCTCTTAGGTGATTCTTTAAGTATTGATTTGATCGGAGATCAAGGGCATGCTTCTCTCGATGAATAGCACATCGTGGTATTGACTATTTTAGGTCTGACCTAATCAAAGTGGATGTGACATTTACTGTGTTGCCACCTGGTGTTGTAAAGTGGTAGAGTCGGACTTTGCATGAGATGATCGAGTTGCACGAATTTGAGTTCATTGCGGATAGGATGTGGAGGTAAACCCATTGGCAAAAACGATGAAGTAAACCGTTGTGTATTGGATAAGGAATCGTTGATGGAAGTTTGGGGAATTCCCGACCATGTTCATCAGTGCATTATGTAGAACAAGGATTAATTTTAATTAGGTAATTATCTTATGGTTATTTATTTAATTAATTATCACTTAAATGATCATCAAACTTATAACAAGCATATATTTCCCATATGAGATCGAAATTGGGTGTTGTTTCTTGCTATGGACTCATACTCTATATTTAGAGATGGTTTAGGTTGATTTGATTAAGGTGAGTGATATTATCTGTCACTGAACTGCATTGGTTTATATAGTATAAATTCGATGATTTAAATTGATTTATAATTCTAAAACATAATATTTAGAATATTTGAACCTAGCAAGCGACAAATAAAAAAATAAAAAAATGATTTGAGTAGTTTGGCTATGATTAGAACATTTTACACATTTGCATATGTTGTGCATGTTATTTACCCTTTTATGCACTATTGCGCACAATTTTGACAATATAGCTAGATTTAGACTATTTGGACATGTAGTTCACTTTTATTATCACGGATAGTTTCTATTTGATTTGTTACAATTGTTATGGATGCTTGTATGCTACTTTAGGAATTTGGATGATTATTGGTTGTATGGTTGAATTGTTTCTTAGTTTAGATTAAAATTCCATTCAAAAGCGAACTAGTATTAGGAAATATTTCATTCGTGAGAGTTTGGGGTGTTTATACGTGTTGGTATATATCAATTGAATCACGAGGATGGTAGACTCGAATGGGTGAGATATGTTCTCGATGGAGCTTCAGAGCTCGTAGATGGATTCGACGACGGAAGCAGCATTGGAGCTCGACTACGTCGATATCGACTATGTCGATTCAGGTATAGGTGACTAAGTTCGCATCGGCTATGCCGATCCGGTTTGACAAGGTCAAACTAAAATTGAGTTGACCCGGGGGAAGGTGACGTGATGATGCCCGATTTTGAGGCAGAAGATGGACTTAGTGACGAGCTGCACTTGATGAAGAGATGGATTTCGCAACAAATGTCGGACATTTTCCTGGATGTGTATTTAACCAATTTTCGTTAAATAGGTGACCCGAGTAGTCGTTATCGATTACTATAAAGTTGTAGATATCAATTACTGTTCTTAGTGACCACTTCGGCTAACTTGACGTCAACGACGAAGCAATTTCGAGGAGTAGATGTGATGGTTCATTTGATAGTGATTTTGAGATGATGGCTCTTCGACTAGTGGCTTAACTTGAGACGAGATGTGGTGCTTATATGCAATGATGCATCATCCGACGATCATGATCCTAGGTTGATGATTGAATGACGGAGGCAGGGATACTGAGTTGGATTAGATTTCTCTAAGATGCAGAAAAGAAGACACTAAGTTGTATTGAGGTGACTGTCGGAGAGAGAGATAGGAGACACAAGATGATATCCCATGGCATACTATGACCGTCGGGGATAGTTCCCATGTTGAGAGGACTTCAGACAGGAGTCTTATAGACAGTCTAATGTGGGATACTACTAGGAGAATGTATGCAAAAGGAGTTATTAGTATTCGTGACTCCGGTACACCTTAAAGAGAGGAGCACAATGACTGATCAAAGCCAATGCAATATGGACCGATCGGCCTTGAACCCAGAGCCAATGTGGTGTGGACTGGGTAAGGTTATCAACTACATTTCATTCGATGGGACGTAGTGATAGTCAGGGTGGAGCTCATGGGATGGGCCGTGCCAGTGCAATTATTGATTGGGCGACCAAAGTACTAGATGCCATATGCTTTACGCACTGAGTAAGCGAATGTGAGGAAGAATGATGGATGCTATGGATGTTTATTTATTTACCATCATTAGTGCTTAGACATCTATCACACCAGTTTTGTATGAGGTTTATAATAGATAGTATATATCAGTTGTTATGTGCTTATTCTGTGGATGCAGGTGCAGGGCAGGTATGATTCTCCATACCTCCATGCCATATATACTTTTATGACTTTTATAGTACTTTGAGATTTTTTTAACGCTCACACTAGACTTTTGTATGACCTAAGGTTGTATTTCCCTCTTATTACCTTGGGTGCTCATCGGCGAGGCTGATGAGCAGACCAGATGGTAGACACGTGTATTCTTTGGAGCGACGCAAGTGGATTCGCAGGAGGCGGCAATTTATATATTTGTACTGGTATTATATCTATTTATTTCCACTGTGTGGCACGGTGGATCCTTAATAGTGTTATGTGTTTTTGTTAGAGACAGTTTATCAGTTGAGTTTATTCATATCTCATATAAAACTCTATTATTGTTATGTTTAACTATATGAGCCTGTATATTGTGATTATCTGGTTTATATAGTTATTACTGCCTCGCCTCCCTCATATTTGTGAGTTGATTATTATATGTTATCTGATGCGCTTGGGATATACAATATGTTCTTTGATTATGTTCTCTTCTTTCTCTTCTCTTTTATTTCCTTCTTTTCTTTTTCTTTTCCTTTTCCCTTCTCTTCGACTATTTCTTTCACTTGACTATTGCTTTACATCTATCGGGTGCTTGTACAACATGAATTTTAGTTATGAGCACCAGTGATGTAAGGCAGGTCATCGCACTTGGTACCAAAGCTTAGGTTGCATTATTTAACCTAAGCAGTACTGAATTCGAGAGTTAATTAATATATACGAGAGAGTATGAATTTATATAAAGTTTGGTTTTCAAATCTATATATTAATTGTGTATATATATAACATTGATTGTCCCACGCACGAGTTTCATAGGAATAGTTTTCTTTATTAGTTATTGATCGTTCTATTATCTGAGATGATCTAGCGAATGAGAAAATACTTCTAATCAGTCCGTATTTGGAGCTGAGATTCAGACAGAATCGAGAACTACTAGCCTCGATTTACGATCTTTTGTCAGTAATGATACGATCCATTATCTGAAATGCCCTCAAACCCCTAAATAGCTATGGCGCTCACGTGCGGCGATTCGAATATGCCGCAGTGTGTAAACACTTATATATCCATGTGGCACACCATTCCTTGGAACAAAATCGACTGTTGTAGCGCGAGAGTTGGTTAGGATCTTACAAGGGGTTTTCTTCGATGACTTGGAATTAGAGTTAAAATGAATTAGGAGTTTACTCCTAGTAGACTCCAAGGTCGAGCCTGAATGGTTGTGAGTCGTTATCGTTTCAGGTTTTCAAAATCGATATGCTTGAGACCAGTTCACTTTGAAGAGTTTTTACATTGAATTTTCTGGAATTGATAAGAAGTTCACCGATTTAGGTGATGTATTTGTGTTGGAGAGTTTGACTAAGCTCGATGTGATATCAAAGTAAGCTTATTTCTCTCCTTAGTCACTCCAAAGTTTGGAGTTTGTGGATGGGTTAAGTGATCGACTCAGAGGGTGATTATTTCATTCCAATGGAATGATAAGTTGCAGGAGTCGGTAAGCTCACGATGTTTGAGCTTGCACCTAGTGTTGAGGTTTGTCTTACTTGGTCGGGACAAATCATGGAAACATATGTGTTGATTTTCATTCTTGTTCCTTGTAACGCTCCCTCGATGAAGGAGGAAATAGCGACATCGTCGCTTGATATATGTTTTAATCAATGGCATTTTCATATTTGTTTTCATTTAACATTGAAAATTCATCATTCCATTTTATCGTATGAGTTGATGGATTGGACGGGATTGGGACTCGTGAATTGATTTACCTCTCTTGATTGTGACGTATCGTGTTGAGTGCTTAGTTAGCTTATATATGTGTGTAATATCCAGTGTTTGGCCGTCAGAACTTAATACTACGGGTTACTGCAACATCCATAGCTATTAATGTCAGGCCTCGGGTGGGGGAGTGTTATGACATAGTTAATCTACACTTAGTAGTATTTTTCAAAACTTAAAATCATTTCATGATTGAATGTCTATTAAACTGTTGCTTGTTAATTATTGAGCTTAATTGGACTTAATATTTAAGTCTAGCAAATCATTTACTAGAGGATATAGAATATGGGTAGTAGTGAGTGGTTGTTGGTGACGATAGTGTTCTAGAACAAAGCTCAGTAGTGAGTCGTTTTTAGTTTAGTGATAGCGGGCTAAGACATAGATCTTCAGTAGGCGATTCGCTTATGATTGGACGATACCAGGCTAAGACAGTTCCCTAGTAAGAGTCTCTACTTGAGATTGTAGCTTGAGAGTATCTGGACACACTCGATGAGGTGACCAGATTGCCACTATGTTTGAGTCAAGTTCCATATCGATCTAGTCATGGATGTCCTTTCATTTCGGAATCCCAAAGGGATTTTATCGATTGTGAGCGGTTGGGTAGTGTATGTCGATTATAGCGCTTTGTAGCCTATTTTGATCTTGATCAATTGTTTGGGTTGTTCGAAACAACTAGTGAATCGGCATACCTTGTACATAGCTTATTGGAATTTCACTTTTCATTAAGGAAAAGTGAAGTGCTATGGTAATGTTGTCTTGAGTAGGATGTCGTTGTGATTCCTATGAGAGTTTAAATGGTTTGAAAATTGAGGTTGTCCTATGGGTACATCGATTTCTCATTCCTAGGAGGAATAAGAAGCAGATAACAATCACTTGGTTATGTGGGTTGTTTGAGTGCTTTGTTTTCAAATGAAGGGTTATCGTGTCTTAGTCGGTAACAAAAACCGTGCAAGAAGAAGTAGTCGACTCTTGATTTGGAGTCCATGGTGATAGAGTTTGTTTTGGTGAGTTTGAGGCACTATTGATTAGCAAGGGGGTTAGATTCACTGGTGATGTCGCATCACCGATATTTCTCTTTCCTGAGAAGTATATCAACAATGGTTGAAATTCTTAGCCTCCGACGCGTATGAGATTTCCTATAGTCATGTTTAGGAAATGAAATTGTTCGTATGTGTCGAGTTGGAGATGTGCCGGTTCGAAAGTGATATTTTGTTAACGGATATTGCTTGTGTTTATAATTGGATACGACTCCATACCTCGACGAGAAGTAGTATAGACTCGACCGTGATGGTTGGCTCCATGTGGAATGAGTGTTGCTTGTTTTCGACACTATGAGCAGGGGTTGATTTCACATTTATTTATAATGTATGCGATGTAAGCTTTTTAAAGATGAGTAGGATGGTACAAATAGTTTTCTATAACTATTTGAGATTTCCAATTAAGTACGGGAATAGTTGTTGATGGTTTCCATCGATAGGTTGCCAAGGAAATTAGAAATAGTATGATAGTGCTCTAATCATACACGATTTATTGTCAAGAGATGCTAGATTACTATTTTTTATTTTTTGAATGGCAACCAAGTTGTCGAGTCATATATGGATTAAATTTAATATTCGGTGCTTCATATTAGCTAGGTTAGTATCTTGCATGCTAGGATAGGTATGGATGTTATTCTTTAAATTTGCTTATGCATGTTGATTGATGATGTTTGCATGTCTATTTATACTTCTATGACTGTTAAGCATGTGAGATAACTATATTATTGTATCGTTTATTTATTTGAAATAAAATCCATAAATGACTTAACTTGCTATGTTAGATAATTCAATTTTTTTAACATGTTTAATTTCCTTATTGTTATTTTTACAATTGTGTATAATCCTCTCGGTTGACATGTCCAAGTACAAAGAACCAAGGTTTAATTTATTTGGATGCTAATTTGCTTTTATTTGCTTTTATTTGCATTTAAATATTAAGCTTGCTTAAAAATAGGTGTAGTAGATATAAAGTTGTGTTTTTTTCCATTTGGTGCATTTTGGTGATTTTTTCCCATGTATGGGTTGCCAATTTTGGGTTTTGTTTTCGCTCATTGAGATGGACCTTGCATGGCGATTTTGGATATTTTCGGATCAAGCCGTACATGGGAGATGCTGCCGAAATTTTCCGAGAATTTTGTCATAATTGGAAAGAAATTCAATATGCGTTGATATATTAATTGTTTTTCAAATAGAAAGTTGTCACTTCTATTTTCCAATATCTATTAGTTTGGGAAATAAGTGTAAAAGTTATGTGTTTGGCTTGGTTGCATCGATCCTGAGTAAGATGGTTGTTGTACAAAGGAATGGGAATGTTGGCTTCATGCCAAATTCTGAGTCCATTTCCTTTATTATGATCGCTTTCGGTGGTTGTTGTTGAGAGCGATAAGCGACAATTTCTTTGGTGTTGTCACTTACTCGAGAGTGTTAGGTTGTGTTGTTTTGTTCTTGAGAATTTCGAGGATGAAGTCCTATAACGAGGGAAGAAAGTAACAACCTGTATTTTTAACGATTGGATATTTAAATAATTTATTTGAATATTAATCGTTAATTATTCGATTGACGGTTCCAAAAGGTGATTTTACAAACGATCGAATTGGGACTCAAGACTAGTTCCGTTGGGCTCATATGGCTTGTTACGTTAATAAAAAAGTAAACTGATCGCTATACTTTAAGTTTGGACCTGTTGACGGTCATATCGATCTTAAAGTACGCGGAAAATTATTGTTTCGAGCAACAGTCTCGGATTCTGATGAAACATGTACCATTGGAACTATATCGTTGTAGTGGTGCACGCCGTCAAGTTTTGTAGCATTTCTATAAGTCTTCCTTATACATAGTTATTGGTCTCTTGTCAGCTTAGCCCCATTTACTCAATGCGTGGGGCCTATACATGCATTAGAAGATGAATTCTCTCACATCAAGGTGCGCAGCAGCTGCAACAAACCCGACTTTCATGTTTGAAGAGGACAACGATAAATGATTCCATTTGGTATCCCCAGTATATTAATTCTAAGACAAGAAAGAAAGCGGTAATATACAAAATAGAAACCCTGAGACTAATAAATAGTAGAGAGAGACCCGCTGTTACTTCCTGGCCTCTACCTTGTACCAATTAATATACTGGACTTGGTATCCCAGTATGATCACAACGAATTATAATGCACGTTCGACTTTAGTTGAAATTAAAGACATTTGAGTTAAATTGTAAAATAGAATTATCTAAACCTTTGATTCAGATAGGCCTTGTGAATGTTCATTATTCTTTCCCAATCACTTCGTTATTTTTACATTTCTTAATGGCCTCCACTATCTATACTTTTAAAAATCAAAATATAGAGACTCGATTAACTAAAAATTCGGGGATTTATCTCATAAAGCTCGTGAAACGATCCTCTCCACATATATGCTATTTATATCGGGCTCGATCTCCATCCTGGGATTTCACGATGTATAGGTCGCACTTAGGGTTTGATCATTTGGGTGATTCTTTGAGTTTTGATTTGATCGGAGATCACGGGCATGCTTCTCTCAACGACTAGCACATAGTAGTATTAATTGCTTTGGGTCCAACCTAATCATGGTGGATGCGACATTTACAATGTCATTGCCTAGAATTGTGGAGTGGAAGTGTTGGAATTTGCAAGAGATGATCGAGTTGCACGAGTTTGAATTCATTGCGTAGAGGATATGGAGGCAAACCTATTGGTGAAAACGACGTAGTAAATCGCTGAGTAATAGATGAGGAATCAACGAAGGAAGTTTACGGGAATGCACCATAAGGACCCGGTTTTCTATATAGGAATATTTAATTTATTTAAATATTTAAAACGATTAATTTAAGGATTTAATAACTTAGGATTTTTTTAAGTAGGAATTTAAATGTTAAATTGCTTAAAAAGGGAATGTAACAACCCGAAATTTTAGCCATTTAATTCTGAATATTAAAATTTGTTTTAAATATTTTATTTGAAATATAAATCGATTTTTAATAATCCGAACATCATTTTAAATTGAATTATCGTGTTCAAAATTCAAATATGTTTATTTTGGAATTATATGTTGTTCTATTCGGATATATATATGATAATAATAATTTATTATTATTTAAATTGAATTGCTTTTGAATTTATTAGTATTATAAAATATGGGTCACTTTCAGACAATCCTTACCAAATCCTTATTTATCAGTTCATAAATCTTTAAAACAATCTAAATGAGAATTTGGCACCGTATAAACCTTCTTAAAAGCCTGTACATGAGATTAGACAAACTCTGCGATGTTATTTTCATATCCTCGTCCTAAGAATATTTCGCTGTGTTCAAATAGCGTTCGTAAGTCATAAATATAAGCGAGATACTTTGAGCATTAGAATTCATGAATGATCTACAAGGATACATTAAATAAATATAAAAATGTAATAGTAATATAATATATGTCGTTTATTTCTAAGGAGCTTATCTTCTGCAAACACTGTAATAAAAGTCAAATCGGATCTTTGGAAGTTTGAAAGAAATAAATTCTTGTTATGTTTCACTGTGCAGGATGGTTAAATTTTTCGGTTGTAAACCTTACAATTAAATAAGGGTGGTCTTCCAAGAAATATTTGTACGTCAGCCTTTATTCAGATCTTTACACATGACAAATCTTTGAAGAATTGTTCGTACTTTGAAAATCAAACGTAAACCTTTGGTAAATCTTAGGCGTGATTCTGTAAATGTCTGAGCTGTTCTCTGTTCATCTAATAAAAACGCTATTCAAAATCGTACCGATATCTGCAGAAAAATCTTACCCAAGTCTCAATACGAGTTTGTTGACCCCATTTTAACTAGGGTCACCATGACACCACTAACGGTGTCAGTGGTGTGTGACTGAGATTGCCCCCTGAATTCCTCCTATTAAATCTCAGCCATACACCACTAACACCGTTAGTGGTTGTAACAACCCGAAAATCTGGGCCAGTTTAAAATTTTTATTTCGGCAATTTTAGCGAATTTTGATTATTTAAAATGAATTATTTTAAATAATATCGACGAGAAATTTATTTTGAATGGAAATCCAATGTATATATTATATACGTCGTCGTTAGAAAATAAATAATTATATATAATTATAAAAGGAATTGAAAATGGCACGGTAGTTCGATAATTCGATTTCAAACTTCAATTGAATGTACCGGGTGCAAAATAATCCGGATTTTAGTGAAACCAAAAATCATAGGATCTATTTGATAATATCTTTCCAACGAATCTGAAAAATCAAAATTTCATAGCGGGAATCAAAGGATATGTCCAGTTGAAAATTCTGAATAGTCGCTATGGAATTCAGGCCCTTAAAAATGGACATTTTGCAAACGGCCTCGGATTTCGACGAAACCACTTTTGTTGGAACCGTAGTGTCAAGTTATTGCTAGTTTTCAAATTTCATAATTTTTTGAATCAATATGTGAGCGTGGCAAAGGAAAACGCGTTTGACCAGTTTCAGTTGATTTTAATCGACTGGAAAATGGCAATTTTTCCAACGGTCTCAGAATTCGACGAAACTAGTTTTGTTAGGACCGTATCGTCAATACGAAGCTAGAAAATATTTTTCAGGAATTTTTAGAGTTAGTATGTGACCCCGGTAATTTGAAATGTACGTTTAAAATTAAATATAATGATTTAAATGTAAATTCAACGGAAACTGATTGTAACTATCGAATCAACCTACGATACATATCCCATTGTGTTCGGAATCGGGGTAATATGCTATGGACGACAGTCGGTGGGCTTGATTTCGAGTTCGTATTTTAAAGTACCTTTTTGAAATTTAAAATAATAAAATAAATAAATATAAAATATATATAATCCCCTTTAACCCTCTCCTCCCTATACCGTTGACTAAATCAGAATAAAATAAAATAAAATAAAAGAGAAAGAGGAGCGACGGGTCCTCCAGCCGCCGTCCCCATCGACGCCTCCTCCTCCATGCGCCACCGAGCAGGCAAGCGCCCCTCCGACCTCGCTTCAGCCCGCGCCCCTTCCCCTGTTCGAACCCGAACCCAAACCCTACGCCCACCTCGAGATCCGCAAGCCACCCCCTCCCGTTTCGCCATCCTGTGTCGCACCTGCCTCCGCGCTCCGCTCCTTCTCTCCCTCTTTCCATCCTCTCGATTCCAGCACCGCGAAACCCCTCCCCTCAGCTTCGAAATCACCTGAAGCCGCTCCTTGCTCCACTTCCAGCAAGCTTCAGCCCCTCCAAACGTGAAAGGGTGAGTTTTTGTTGTTGTTTAATTGGTTTAAATTAAATACGTATGTCATTAAGTTTAAGATTCAATTTTTATACGATGAAAGATTGAATTTTTATGTACATCAAGGGTAGGTTTTATCAACATAAAGTTCATGTTCTTATATGGACAAAGTTTAGATTTTTATATGTTGAACATCGAAGTAAAAATGTGATTTTTATATATTGAACATCGAAGTAAAAATGTGATTTTTATGTATTGAACATCAAAGTAAAAATGTGATTTTAATATATTGAACATCGAAGTAAAAATGTGATTTTTATATATTGAACATCAAAGTAAAAATGTGAATTTTATATATTGAACATCGAAGTAAAAATGTGATTTTTATATATTGAACATCGAAGTAAAAATGTGATTTTTATATGTTGAACATCGAAGTAAAAATGTGATTTTTATATATTGAACATCGAAGTAAAAATGTGATTTTTATATGTTGAACATCGAAGTAAAAATGTGATTTTTATATATTGAACATCGAAGTAAAAATGTGATTTTTATATATTGAACATCGAAGTAAAAATGTGATTTTTATATATTGAACATCGAAGTAAAAATGTGATTTTTATATATTGAACATCGAAGTAAAAATGTGATTTTTATATATTGAACATCGAAGTAAAAATGTGATTTTTATATATTGAACATCGAAGTAAAAATGTGTGAATTTTATATATGTAGTGGCTACGGGCAACGAAAGTGACGAAAGGCGAGAACGTTGAAGATTTCTATCAAAGAAGAGTCAAGATGAGTGGATAGCTATCGATGAGAATTTCTCACCTTTCAATTTCTATTTCTAGTTATATATATATACTAGGATGCAGATGGTGTTTAGTAGCACCCGACACCCGTCATCCACAGACCATGGATGGCATGTTTGTTAAATTGTTTGGTTGTGTAGTTGGTTAGATTATTGGTTTGAACTGAATTGTTTGGTGAAATGAAATTGATTTGATTGATGTGTGAATGGCGTGGGCCTTCACTAGACCGGGGATAAGGCTAGGCCTCGTCCCGTTTCTAGTATCGTGCCGTTATGCCGCCGAAATTTCCTAAACATAAATCATAAAAATATCATTTTATTTGATAAATGAAATGAATAGAAATTCATGTGTTAAAATAAAATATATTATCGTTAAAAATATAATTTTTAACGTGAAAGTGAATAAATAAATATTTATAAACAAATCGGCCGATTTGTTTATATACACTGATTTGACTGATATTGATTGGGTCGATAAATTTTACACATCGCCCAACTGCACAACTAAAATCTGTGTTTGATTGTTTGAAACCCCACACGGATATTGGGATGATATTCGACGTACACTAATCCCGATTGTTCAGTTGTATGTCGATCGGTTGGTCGACAGGCTGTGTAAGCATTGATTATTTATATTTGATGCTTATACAGTGTGGAATGCACTTTGGATGATAGTTGATTATTCATCTTTGTTGATATATACCTGTGTTGTAGAAAATCCATATAATTAACATTATATGGTGATTGATTGGGCCTCATTCCAATTTAGAAAATAAAGAATATTATAAAATAAAGGTTCATGTGTTGACAGTACTCATCCGTTGAGATTAGTCATGTGTTGAACGAAATATTTTAGTAATAAAATTTACATCTTTATCAATATAAAATAAAGGTTCATGTGTTGACAGTACTCATCCGTTGAGATTAGTCATGTGTTGAACGAAATATTTTGATAATAACAACTATTTTGAAAAAGAAATATTTGAAATAGAATATTTGAAAATAGGAATATAAGAAGCCGTATTGATTAGATTGACGCCATTCTGACGTGAACGGTATTTATATCGATTTTATTCATCTTATAATGAATATCGAAAGTGATTTCAAAATCTGATATTTTGAAAAGAATTGAATATAAATGAATTCGAATTGAATTCGAATTAGAAATCAATTTGAATTGAAATCAATTTGAAATGAATTTAAAATGAATTTAAAATTGGAATATTCAATTTTGATTTGAAATTGAATATGAAGTTGAAACCGTTTTGAATTGAAATCGGCGAAGTATATATTATATATATTATATATATAATATAATGGCCTGAATAGAACGCGCCACGCCGCGGCAGTTCGCGAATTTCGACCATTGACTTCGAACGGATATTGCGGGAGATCCGACCATCGGATTCTCCTAAAAACGGAACCGTTGGGTTCGTATCGAAAAGAGCTTTCTAACGAATATTAGAAATTAGAAATCTAATGGTTGGATTTGGAGATACGTCCAAGTCAAATTTGAAAAAGGTCGATGTAAGTGCAGTTCGGTGGCCGTTGATGGAAATCGACTGTACGGGCCTTGATAAAATTATTAAAAATAATAATAATTTGTGTAAAATCATAAGAAATGATTTAGAAAGGATTGGGATGAAAAACTCCATATTTGAAAAGATAAAAATAGATTTTTATCGAAATGAACTAGTTTGAACTAGAATTATAATTCTATTTATTTTTAAAATAAATTAATTGAATTTAAAAAGGGTTTTAAAAATAACCAGAATTTCCAATGATTGCATTGGAGTGGATTTGAATCGAAATTGTCTTCGGAATATTTCGATGTTGGAATTCGTGATTATACAGGTGTTGTTATGGAAATTTGAAAGATATATATTTATATCGTTATTTCCAATACGACACTTGTTAATCGTAGAATTTGATATTGAATATAAGCCGATATATTTTCTATTCAGAGCCTTGTATTGAATATCAAATGTGATTTGGGTTTGTCGTGAATGGTGTCTTCACTAACACTGTTCTTGAACCCAGTTGAGAAAAGATTAAATCTTTTTATTTAGATTTAATGAAGTGTACCAATTAAACAATATTTAATTGGAATTAAATTGATATTGATTCTTGGGTTTATCGTGAATGGTGTTTTTAAATAACACTCGTTCTTTAACCCGATAATTAATGGAAATGTGATTTTGGGTTTATCGTGAACCGTGTTTTAAATGACACTGATTCTTTAACCCAGTCACAGATTAAAACTAAGTGGAGTTTTAATGAATCTTTAATTAGATTGAAAAGATCGAGAATGGAGTATCACCAGTTTTACTCCAGGCGATAGTTAAATCTTTAATTAGATTTGAACATGAAATGGTAATTGAATTTACCGATAACACCGTGGTGTTAGATATGAAGTACTAACCAGTTTTACTTCATGGGATGAATAGGTTGGGATTGGGAAATTAAAACAAATGAGTACTTCGGTAAGGTTCGTTAATCCCGACTAGTTGAATCGAAATTCAAAAGAAGATTAAAGAATAAATTCAAGGAATTTATCTTGGATAAAATTAGTGGGAACCTTTCCCTATGAATGCGAAATTTAGAAACTAGCTATCGGTTAGCTAAGCAGAATGGTTTTCTGGATATTGATCTGATGTTGGTTTCGGCCTTCGGGGTTAATATTTGGAGAATTATTCTCTTGATTAATTTACGGTTAGTGACTGATGAATTGGAATGAGGCGTATGTTGTGTTTGTGTAACACTTTTATAAAATATACGCGAGTTATTCGGGAAGACCGGGTTTATCCCATTCTGAATAACTGATACGACGATAAGTCGAAGATGAAGACGATGGTCGAAGACCGGAAGTCTTCACGTCGTTTGGGTAATTACCGATGATCTTGATTGGGCTGTACACCCAAGAAGATGGAAACAGTTGGTGATCGTCCAGACGTACTTGGAGATCGATGGATATGCGGGGTACTAGGTGCCTCCGGTTTCGTTCAGACCCAGAACGGACTTGCAAATGGACTGTGTGTCTGACATTGGATTTTAGTCCGTGTGATTGATCTCTATTAAATATATATCTGTTTGGCGGCGGAGAATTTATTCTCTTGCTTAACGCCCTTCTCTGAGACGTACGAGCTCAGGGGTTATATACTGATGGATATCAAACGCATGGAGTGAATTGCCTGTGTGGCATGCCTAAGTGGCAATTGATCGAGGCTTCTGTTGAAAAGCAAAGTCTTGTGGTGATGATCAAAGCACGGCCTTTGTGGCGTAGCTTTGTGTAACGTTTACTTCGCGAGTTTCGCACCCCGGTTGTGAACCAGAAACGAGAGAGGACCTCAGGGAGGGCATGCGTTTCTTTCTAGCTAGGGTGGTGTCAGTGACCTACCAGCCCTGACATTTATATACTTTTCACCTGTGTGGTTGTTGCTGTTGCGAGGCGCCTCGGTTTGATCGGACGATCCGGGTCCGATGGAGTCATTCGTTGGCTCATTTGCGCCCCAAAGGGCGGGGAGACGTATTGTTCAGGCATAATAATCCACATCGGTGGACCGGCCCTGACGATCCAGGGGGCAGTTGCGACTGTTCCTGAGACATGGTAGGCTAGATTGTCTCGAATCGGTAGAGGACGATCCCTGGCCTCGGTTCACAGACGGAAACCCAATTTCCAAATACGTGACTTTGCGATTTTGATTGTATAACCTATATATGGCGACATAGTGGTATGGGGCATTCATGCCGCCTATGATTGATACTTATGATTTGAAGTTGTTTTATACACTATAACCTTATTATAGTATCAAATAATCTATTTTAAACGTATCAAGCATTCTTTGGCTATTATAAGGTAAAAACCCTATCCCCCGGCTTGCGTTGCATTGTGTGATAGGACCTGGGTCTTATAATAGCTTCATTTTTCTTTATTTTGCATTGCGCTGTTGTTTTATGCACTGGTATTCTTGGGAGGAAACCTGTTCCGCGTTATACGGCGTGGTCCCTTGATTTACCTAATGATTTAAAATAAAGATTAATAACTGTTTTCGTTCTCACACCAGTCACATGACTGACCTGGAGTTTATTGTTTTAACCTAAACTC
Source organism: Allium sativum (assembly GCA_030737875.1). Lineage (NCBI taxonomy): Eukaryota > Viridiplantae > Streptophyta > Magnoliopsida > Asparagales > Amaryllidaceae > Allium > Allium sativum. The sequence continues at coordinate 702,878,711 of CM060916.1, read as the reverse complement.
TGGGTGCCCTTATTTTGACACGGGCAGCTAGTAGTTTTGGTTTTGCAGATTTATATTCACAGGATCCTGGTTTACAGCTGGAACGATATCCGGAATGCTTTGTATCCGCATTTCTCTTCTAGTTGTGTATTGTATTATTTTCCGCTGCTATGTATTTAAATGTAATTTAAATCTCTGATATTTCTGTGTAATATTCATTTATACTCTGTATATTCTTGTATTCTGATGCATTGTTGTAATATACAATTAAATGTTCTTCCGTATGCGTTCTGTTGTGGCTTGTTCTCGACTCAATTCGTTCTTTCTCATCTCTTCGGAGACCGGGGAAGTTCGGATCGTTTCATTGTGGTATCAGAGCTTTGGTTTACAAAGCTCAGAGAACAAGGCACATTAGAACCATACGAAAGAATTCATCAGATATTGGATTAGTAATATCCAATTAGAATGACTCGTTAGAGATGGGATCAGTAGTATCCTAGAACGAGTGTGAAGAGTATATTTTTAAAATGAAACGAATTTTGTTTTGAAAATTTAAATCATTGTATACGTATTTGAATATTTATTTTATAGTGATTAGGACAGTCTAGTATATAAAGATTTTGCATATACGCCTTGCAAACGTGTATTTGAAGTTTTAATATACTGGATAGATATAGAATTTCACTCTAGTCGCCCGGGGGTGATTCTGATGATTGATGTATCATCATCAGAATTTATATTCGAGTGACGAATGTGTAATATCTATATATTTCCTATTGACTGGTGTGAGAACCAAAAATTAGATAGGGCCTATTGTTGTGGTTTGGCATCAAAAACATGATTTTTGTATATGTATCAAAATTATGAATTTCAAAAACTAATCAACTAATTGATTGATGTTTGTGTTGTTTGTTTATTTGATTGATAATTTTGAACCAGTATGCCTAATTCTATCAAATATTGAACGATATTGAAAATTGGTCGCATATGCTTGCATATATGTGCTTACATTGAACAGGTCATAGCAAGGTGGCTAGAGCAGAGAATAAAATTTGTTTGCCCGACAAATAGGTACATGTTTACTATATAATTTACTGTTTTGTTTGGGTGATGATGATTTTATGAGCCTATTGGCTAGCCGCTTGGCTTTTTCTTTTTCTTTTTGAGATCAGAAGGCCTATATGGCAATTTCGGGATTTTCCCGTGGCTCCCGGTGCAGGGGAGGTTATGGCGAAATTTTTCGAAAATTTAGGGTGTTAGCCAAATTTTTGAAGAATTTGAAAATTCTCAGAAACTGAAAAGTTGGAGAATGGAAGCCAGATCGAGCGTAGAGTTGATTAATCAAACCACTTTCAACTTTGTTTCTTTTCGGGGATGAAAAGTTTTAAGTAGGGGAGATTGTAACAACCCGAAAATCTGGGCCAGTTTAAAAATTTTATTTCGGCAATTTTAGCGAATTTTGATTATTTAAAATGAATTATTTTAAATAATATCGACGAGAAATTTATTTTGAATGGAAATCCAATGTATATATTATATACGTCGTCGTTAGAAAATAAATAATTATATATAATTATAAAAGGAATTGAAAATGGCGCGGTAGTTCGATAATTCGATTTCAAACTTCAATTGAATGCACCGGGTGCAAAACAATTCGGATTTTAGTGAAACCAAAAATCATAGGATCTATTTCATAATATCTTTCCAACGAATCTGAAAAATCAAAATTTCATAGCGGGAATCAAAGGATATGTCCAGTTTAAAATTCTGAATAGTCGCTATGGAATTCAGGCCCTTAAAAATGGACATTTTGCAAACGGTCTCGGATTTCGACGAAACCACTTTTGTTGGAACCGTAGTGTCAAGTTATTGCTAGTTTTCAAATTTCATAATTTTTCGAATCAATATGTGAGCGTGGCAAAGGAAAACGCGTTTGACCAGTTTCAGTTGATTTTAATCGACTGGAAAATGGCCATTTTTCCAACGGTCTCAGAATTCGACGAAACTAGTTTTGTTAGGACCGTATCGTCAATACAAAGCTAGAAAATATTTTTCAGGAATTTTTAGAGTTAGTATGTGACCCCGGTAATTTGAAATGTACGTTTAAAATTCAATATAAGTATTTAAATGTAAATTCAACGGAAACTGATTGTAACTATCGAATCAACCTACGATACATATCCCATTGTGTACGGAATGGGGGTAATATGCTATGGACGACAGTCGGTGGGCTTGATTTCGAGTTCGTATTTTAAAGTACCTTTTTGAAATTTAAAATAATAAAATAAATAAATATAAAATATATATAATCCCCTTTAACCCTATCCTCCCCATACCGTTGACTAAATCAGAATAAAATAAAATAAAATAAAAGAGAAAGAGGAGCGACGGGTCCTCCAGCCGCCGTCCCCATCGACGCCTCCTCCGTGCGCCACCGAGCAGGCAAGCGCCCCTCCGACCTCGCGTCAGCCCGCGCCCCTTCCCCTGTTCGAACCCAAACCCTACGCCCACCTCGAGATCCGCGAGCCACCCCCTCCCGTTTCGCCATCCAGTGTCGCGCCTGCCTCCGCTCCTTCTCTCCCTCTTTCCATCCTCTCGATTCCAGCACCACGAAACCCCTCCCCTTAGCGTCGAAATCACCTGAAGCCACTCCTTGCTCCACTTCCAGCAAGCTTCAGCCCCTCCAAACGTGAAAGGGTGAGTTTTTGTTGTTGTTTAATTGGTTTAAATTAAATACGTATGTCATTAAGTTTAAGATTCAATTTTTATACGATGAAAGATTGAATTTTTATGTACATCAAGGGTAGGTTTTATCAACATAAAGTTCATGTTTTTATATGGACAAAGTTTAGATTTTTATATGTTGAACATCGAAGTAAAAATGTGATTTTTATATATTGAACATCGAAGTAAAAATGTGATTTTTATATATTGAACATCGAAGTAAAAATGTGATTTTTATATATTGAACATCGAAGTAAAAATGTGATTTTTATATATTGAACATCGAAGTATAAATGTGATTTTTATATATTGAACATCGAAGTAAAAATGTGATTTTTATATGTTGAACATCGAAGTAAAAATGCGATTTTTATATATTGAACATCGAAGTAAAAATGTGATTTTTATATGTTGAACATCGAAGTAAAAATGTGATTTTTATATATTGAACATCGAAGTAAAAATGTGATTTTTATATATTGAACATCGAAGTAAAAATGTGATTTTTATATATTGAACATCGAAGTAAAAATGTGATTTTTATATATTGAACAACGAAGTAAAAATGTGATTTTTATATATTGAACATCGAAGTAAAAATGTGATTTTTATATATTGAACATCGAAGTAAAAATGTGATTTTTATATATTGAACATCGAAGTAAAAATGTGTGATTTTTATATATGTAGTGGCTACGGGCAACGAAAGTGACGAAAGGCGAGAACGTTGAAGATTTCTATCAGAGAAGAGTCAAGATGAGTGGATATCTATCGGTGAGAATTTCTCACCTTTCAATTTCTATTTCTAGTTAAATATATATACTAGGATGCAGACGGTGTTTAGTAGCACCCGACACCCGTCATCCACAGACCATGGATGGCTTGTTTGTTAAATTGTTTGGTTGTGTAGTTGGTTAGATTATTTGGTTTGAACTGAATTGTTTGGTGAAATGAAATTGATTTGATTGATGTGTGAATGGCGTGGGCCTTCACTAGACCGGGGATAAGGCTAGGCCTCGTCCCGTTTCTAGTATCGTGCCGTTATGCCGCCGAAATTTCCTAAAAATAAATCATAAAAATATCATTTTATTTGATAAATGAAATGAATAGAAATTCATGTGTTAAAATAAAATATATAATTTTTAACGTGAAAGTGAATAAATAAATATTTATAAACAAATCGGCCGATTTGTTTATATACACTGATTTGACTGATATTGATTGGGTCGATAAATTTTACACGTCGCCCAACTGCACAACTAAAATCTGTGTTTGATTGTTTGAAACCCCACACGGGTATTGGGATGATATTCGACGTACACTAATCCCGATTGTTCAGTTGTATGTCGATCGGTTGGTCGACAGGCTGTGTAAGCATTGATTATTTATATTTGATGCTTATACAGTGTGGAATGCACTTTGGATGATAGTTGATTATTCATCTTTGTTGATATATACCTGTGTTGTAGAAAATCCATATAATTAACATTATATGGTGATTGATTGGGCCTCATTCCAATTTAGAAAATAAAGAATATTGTAAAATAAAGGTTCATGTGTTGATAGTACTCATCCGTTGAGATTAGTCATGTGTTGAACGAAATATTTTAGTAATAAAATTTACATCTTTATCAATATAAAATAAAGGTTCATGTGTTGACAGTACTCATCCGTTGAGATTAGTCATGTGTTGAACGAAATATTTTGATAATAACAACTATTTTGAAAAAGAAATATTTGAAATAGAATATTTGAAAATAGGAATATACGAAGCCGTATTGATTAGATTGACGCCATTCTGACGTGAACGATATTTATATCGATTTTATTCATTTTATAATGAATATCGAAAGTGATTTCAAAATCTGATATTTTGAAAAGAATTGAATATAAATGAATTCGAATTGAAATTGAATTAGAAATCAATTTGAATTGAAATGAATTTGAAATGAATTTAAAATGAATTTAAATTGGAATATTCAATTTTGATTTGAAATTGAATATGAAGTTGAAACCGTTTTGAATTGAAATCGGCGAAGTATATATTACATATATATATTATATATATAATATAATGGCCTGAATAGAACGCGCCACGCCGCGGCAGTTCGTGAATTTCGACCATTGACTTTGAACGGATATTGCGGGAGATCCGACCGTCGAATTCTCCTAAAACCGGAACCGTTGGGTTCGTATCGAAAAGAGCTTCCTAACGAATATTAGAAATTAGAAATCTAACGGTTGGATTTGGAGATACGTCCAAGTCAAATTTGAAAAAGGTCACTGTAAGTGCAGTTCGATGGCCATTGATGGAAATCGACTGTACGGACCTTGATAAAATTATTAGAAATAATAATAATTTGTGTAAAATCATAAGAAATGATTTAGAAAGGATTGGGATGAAAAAATCCATATTTGAAAAGATAAAAATAGATTTTTATCGAAATGAACTAGTTTGAACTAGAATTATAATTCTATTTATTTTTAAAATAAATAAATTGGATTTAAAAAGGGTTTTAAAAATAACCAGAATTTCCAATGATTGCATTGGAGTGGATTTGAATCAAAATTGTCTTCGGAATATTTCGATGTTGGAATTCGTGATTATACAGGTGTTGTTGTGGAAATTTGAAAGATATATATTTATATCGTTATTTCCAATACGACACTTGTTAATCGTAGAATTTGATATTGAATATAAGCCGATATATTTTCTATTCAGAGCTTTGTATTGAATATCAAATGTGATTTGGGTTTGTCGTGAATGGTGTCTTCACTAACACTGTTCTTGAACCCAGTTGAGAAAAGATTAAATCTTTTTATTTAGATTTAATGAAGTGTACCAATTAAACAATATTTAATTGGAATTAAATTGATGTTGATTCTTGGGTTTATCGTGAATGGTGTTTTTAAATAACACTCGTTCTTTAACCCGATAATTAATGGAAATGTGATTTTGGGTTTATCGTGAACCGTGTTTTAAATGACACTGATTCTTTAACCCAGTCACAGATTAAAACTAAGTGGAGTTTTAATGAATCTTTAATTAGATTGAAAAGATCGAGAATGGAGTATCACCAGTTTTACTCCAGGCGATAGTTAAATCTTTAATTAGATTTGAACGTGAAATGGTAATTGAATTTACCGATAACACCGTGGTGTAAGATATGAAGTACTAACCAGTTTTACTTCATGGGATGAATAGGTTGGGATTGGGAAATTAAAACAAATGATTACTTCGGTAAGGTTCGTTAATCCCGACTAGTTGAATCGAAATTCAAAAGAAGATTAAAGAATAAATTCAAGGAATTTATCTTGGATAAAATTAATGGGAACCTTTCCCTATGAATGCGAAATTTAGACACTAGCTGTCGGTTAGCTAAGCAGAATGGTTTTCTGGATATTGATCTGATGTTGGTTTCGGCCTTCGGGGTTAATATTTGGGGAATTATTCTCTTGATTAATTTACGGTTAGTGACTGATGAATTGGAATGAGGCGTATGTTGTGTTTGTGTAACACTTTTATAAAATATACGCGAGTTATTCGGGAATACCGGGTTTATCCCATTCTGAATAACTGATACGACGATAAGTCGAAGATGAAGACGATGGTCGAAGACCGGAAGTCTTCACGTCGTTTGGGTAATTACTGATGATCTTGATTGGGCTGTACACCCAAGAAGATGGAAACAGTTGGTGATCGTCCAGACGTACTTGGAGATCGATGGATATGCGGGGTACTAGGTGCCTCCGGTTTCGTTCAGACCCAGAACGGACTTGCAAATGGACTGTGTGTCTGACATTGGATTTTAGTCCGTGTGATTGATCTCTATTAAATATATATCTGTTTGGCGGCAGAGAATTTATTCTCTTGCTTAACGCCCTTCTCTGAGACGTACGAGCTCAGGGGTTATATACTGATGGATATCAAACGCATGGAGTGAATTGCCTGTGTGGCATGCCTAAGTGGCAATTGATCGAGGCTTCTGTTGAAAAGCAAAGTCTTGTGGTGATGATCAAAGCACGACCTTTGTGGCGTAGCTTTGTGTAACGTTTACTTCGCGAGTTTCGCACCCCGGTTGTGAACCAGAAACGGGAGAGGACCTCAGGGAGGGCATGCGTTTCTTTCTAGCTAGGGTGGTGCCAGTGACCTACCAGCCCTGACATTTATATACTTTTCACCTGTGTGGTTGTTGCTGTTGCGAGGCGCCTTGGTTTGATCGGACGATCCGGGTCCGATGGAGTCATTCGTTGGCTCATTTGCGCCCCAAAGGGCGGGGAGACGTATTATTCAGGCATAATAATCCACATCGGTGGACCGGCCCTGACGATCCAGGGGGCAGTTGCGGCTGTTCGTGAGACATGGTAGGCTAGATTGTCTCGAATCAGTAGAGGACGATCCCTGGCCTCGGTTCACAGACGGAAACCCAATTTCCAAATACGTGACTTTGCGATTTTGATTGTATAACCTATATATGGCGACATAGTGGTATGGGCATTCATGCCGCCTATGATTGATACTTATGATTTGAAGTTGTTTTATACACTATACCCTTATTATAGTATCAAATAATCTGTTTTAAACGTATCAAGCATTCTTTGGCTATTATAAGGTAAAAACCCTATCCCCCGGCTTGCGTTGCATTGTGTGATAGGACCTGGGTCTTATAATAGCTTCATTTTTCTTTATTTAGCATTGCGCTGTTGTTTTATGCAATGGTATTCTTGGGAGGAAACCCGTTCCGTGTTATACGGCGTGGTCCCTTGATTTACCTAATGATTTAAAATAAAGATTAATAACTGTTTTCGTTCTCACACCAGTCACATGACTGACCTGGAGTTTATTGTTTTAACCTAAACTCTGGGTGCCCTTATTTTGACACGGGCAGCTAGTAGTTTTTGTTTTGCAGATTTATATTCACAGGATCCTGGTTTACAGTTGGAACGATAACCAGAAAGCTTTGTATCCGCATATCTCTTCTAGTTGTGTATTGTATTATTTTCCGCTGCTATGTATTTAAATGTAATTTAAATCTCTTATATTTCTGTGTAATATTCATTTATACTCTGTATATTCTTGTATTCTGATGCATTGTTGTAATATACAATGAAATGTTCTTCCGTATGCGTTCTGTTGTGGCTTGTTCTCGACTCAATTCGTTCTTTCTCATCTCTTCGGAGACCGGGGAAGTTCGGGTCGTTTCAGTGGTGTTATGATGACCCCAGTTAAATAGGGTCAACAAACTAGCTCTCCCCAAGTCTTTACGGTCAAACTTTTTTACTGTTCTTCGTTTTGGGGACTGTGAAAACTGTGGGGACTTTGTCTTCTTTTTATGAGCTAGAAAACCTTCTAGTCGAGGCCAACTCTATAGAAAAATAATAATAAAATAATAATAAAACTGTTTATATATATGCACTCCTTTCAGAATACCCAATTTCCCAAACTATTTCTCCCCGTTTCATTTTTACAGCTTCTCAAAACAAAATCTCGTTCGCTCTAATCATTGTAAAAGGGAAAAAAAATCTGAAGCTTTGATTCGTTTAGATTGTTATAACGCGAGCTTCCCTTCTATACCAATACGTTCAATCCGGTTATAATCTCTAGGGGTTCGAAAGGGTTCGCAGTAGCTAGGGCTCGGGTTTTTTCGACATGTGGGGCTGAAGTATTGGTGAAGGTACGATGGTGTGAAGGACGAGTGGGGGAAGGTCGAAGGTACGGTCGTGAAGGCGAGGTGACTGGTGCGGTCGGTGGTAGTAGCTTGTGGTGGAAGGTCAGAGTTTGGTTTTAGTGAAGGAGCAGTTTGATATTAACGTTAAATTAATGGATTAAGCAAGGTGGGTTTTGAACGTGATTAAGATGTTCTTGTGGGTCTCTATTGTGGTGTTGATGGACTAGAGGAGTTTAGAGATGGAGTTGGTGGAAATGTAGTTACTGTTGAAGAGATGGGTTTACATGTATGTTGTATGCATGGGGAAAGGCAGTTCGGTACATTCGGAGGATGTCAAGAAGAAACGAGAGGGCATGGGGGAAGAATTTAACGGTGGCGAAGTTCCGATCGCCTGTATCTTGTGCTGGTGGACTTTAAAAGGGTCGAAAGCTCTTGTATTAACTAAGATGGAAGAAAAAGCATACCATTTTAATGTTGCATGGAAGAAGGATAATCATAACGTGAGTTATAAGAGAGAGAGAGAGGGAAAAAAAGGGTGTGCTGATGGTCTTGTGTGGACGGTGAAGAGGAGAAGGCTTGTATGGTGTTCGGCAGAACATAGAAACAGAGTTTTAAAAATAGTCGGGGAAGAAAGAAATGAGGAGCATGTTTTCTGCGTGATTAAATCTTCATAGAAGGGACGGGTTTTTCCCCTTCTTGGAAAGTGAGAAACGATTTATTAAGAAAAGGAAGACTAGTTGAAATGGTAATTAAAGATTTAATCTACGTGATTAAAGTTAATTATAATTATTTTAAATATCGGATAATTTATAACCTTGTCACTCCAATATATATCTCATTCGTAAACAGAATTGGACGCGACTAGATCCAATGTATCCATAATAACGCATCATGAAACTGTTCAGGCTGAGAATACAGAAACTGCAATTTCAGGGTAAAATCAAACGCCAGTTTGATTTTAAATGAAACTAAAGTAGAACCATCAACTGCAAAACAAGGTGAGTAAACTCACTAACTCTGACTCATTTATATTTTTATGTAAACGAGTTTTAAATTTATTTATGGTAATTTTATACTATGTGATGGTTGTTTGGATGAATGTTGATAAAATTGGTTGAAATGGTTGATATAGTTATGTCGTCAATCGATTATTAATCATGTTCACTATGATATTTCATTTTGATGTGAAATTAATATTATTGATGTTATTATGTTGATTAACATCTGTGGATGCAGGGAAACAGATTGGAGGGATCCAACTGGATTCCTCAACATTTATATTACTGTTTATTATTTATTGTAAATATACGTTGCGATATATATAGCATAGTTGATTATACTGTGTTGAATTACCTGGCCCTTGAAATTTAGTATTTTAAATACCATAAAATATTTTCGAATATAAAAGAAAAGAATTTAATATTTAAAAAAAATTCAAAATGGAAATTGAAATTTCAAATAGATTTGAGAATATAAACTTGTTTTATTGGACAAAGCGACTAATTTAAAATTATAAACGATATTTATGAATTATCTTTTTAAAATTAATAATTAGTTTAAAATCAATATTTTATAATCAAATATAGAATTGTTATAAGGTTTTAAACGGGTATTTTAAATAGAAATCTGTTTTTAACAGATATATCGAGAAGATTAATTTATAAATGATGTTTATAAATTCAGTAAAATATTTATTTCGAGACAAATGAAAATATGAATTCAAATTTGAATTCATATTGAAAAGTGGAAATCGGTTTTTGAAACCAATATTTGAATTGAGATTTGAACTTAGCAAAGTTATAAGGAAATTATAAACAAGATTTTATATGATTGCAATACAAATGAGATTGGTATGAAAAAAATATGAATAGAAGTTATAAATAGAATTTGGGTTTAAGATATTATTTATAAAATCAAACTGATTTGATTACATATAAAAGAAATATATTCACGATTTAAGTGAATGGTTTAAAGAAAATATTTTGCAAATGAAATATCTCTAAAGAAAAATTAGATTTGAAATATGAACCCAACTTGAAAATTGAGTAAAAAGGGAAATGGGCAATCGTTTTAAAAGAAAACGTTGAGTTTTAGTTCAAAATCCGAAATATAAAATAAAGTGTAATTACATTTTGCAGACTGGAATGATTATAAAGGAATTTGGTAATAATTTGGAAAGGATAAATTAAAAGGTGAAATTAGGAATTTGAATTAACCTGAAATGGTAGATAAACTTCGAAGTTTGGAATATAAACCGAATATAGATTATTCGAGAGAAAGTTATTTATTGGAATTCGATTATATCGAATTTAGGGAAGTAGTTATTTTTACTTTCCATTTGAATCAAATTTAATTATTTAATTATTTACTTATTAATTTTTTTTATTGCGATTAATAAGTACAAATTATATTCGTTATAAACCAAATATTTGGAAACAACGATTATAACGCTATTGTTACTATAAATGTTTTGTAAATCTAAATAACGATTATAGCACTACTGTTATAATAAATGTTTTGTAAATCTAAAAAGCGATTTTAACGCTACTATATAATAAATGTTCTATAAAGCTAAACAGCGATTGTAACGCTCTCCTTAAAATAAATGTTTTATAAATAAAATATTTGGAAACGGCGATTATAATGCTATCGTTATAATCAATGTTTTTCTGTAAAAGAAGTGTATTCTTAGATTGATTCCGAGAGTCGCATAAGCGATGTTTTGTTTGAAGTTGTGAGCTTTGACTATTTCAAAGTTGAGAATGTTGTTCAATTAAGGTCTGAGAGGTAATTATACCCCAACTTGATTGACTTCATGATTGACGGAGGAATGGTTAAGGTTCGGTAGTGAAGATTAGTTAGTTATATGGTTAGTTAATGAATGATTAATGACTTGAGTTATAAGGAGAATGTTTTTATAACATTGGTTTAATTCAAAGGATTTTGAAATGTTCCTAAATAAAATGAGAGATATTTTCTAAACATAGAAAATGAAATGATTTGGGATAACGAGAAGTTAAGAAATGGAATATGGAAATGTTTTCAGATATTAATATAGTATATTTTCTGAATATAGAAAATAAGGATTCTTGAATATATATAAATGTTTTCTAACTCGAATAAGAGATATTTTCTTGAATAAATGAATTATGATATTGGAAATGTTTTCCAAGAATCGAGAGAGAGAATCAAGCTTTGAACAGAAATGGAAGAGGGTAAATGAGAATTTGGAATGATAATATAATAAGAAAGTAATTTAAAAGGGGCCAATGTTGTTTAAAGATTGATTGGTAGAAATTCCATTTGGAAATAAGACCGTTGATTGTATGGATGTTTCCTTTGATAGTTAAATCACCGATTATCAAAGTTTTGGTTTATTTTATACCTCCGTTGTCAATACGGAGACACCGGGATCAGATTTATTATCTGAAAACCACTCTGTATGGGCATAGCGTTACGAATCAACTTATGCTGAAGACAATGGAAGACAGAGTAAAGTGCAAGGGTTGTTCTGTTAACCTTAGGCAGATATTGCCTAATATTGATTAATAGAATGATGATTTCGGTTTGTGCATACCCGGGACAACATATATGGACGAATGTCTGACGACGTGACATCCAAAGTAAATGGTGGCATGATGTTCTAAAAGGAAATCGTGACCTCAAGCCTCATCACCCGGGAAATGACAAAAATCGGGCAGGCAGCATGGCCAAGTGGGTCATTCCCATTAGGGGTATTATCACCTAATCTAGAGAAATTTCATTTGCTTCTTATTATATTCGCTACTATATGCTTTCGGTAACGATTGCTGATCACAACCGTTGGTGATAATATGCTCGATACACTCAAGTTAAATGAGTGGTCAGCCATATGTGGCTTGGTTGCAAGATGTTCTTGTTGAACCCCAGTGTATCCCTCTAGAGTACACTGATCGAAAGGTGGTTCCATACTTTGTCATAGTCAAAATCCAATCTCCAATAAGCGCTTGCGGTTTTGATTTTATATTATATATGGAGCGTGAGATGCAAGCGTTCCGCTAGATTGCTATTTATTTAATTTAGACACTATTGTAATATCACTGGATTTGATATCAAAAATATTTTGGGTTATCGGAAGGTAAAAACCATCTGTGTTTATGTGTGGATCGGTCTTACGATTACCTTTTCTTTCGAAAGGATTTTGGAAATTAAACAAATGGTTTGAGTTTACTCACACCAGTCCAATGACTGACTCAGAGTTTATTTTGTTTTGTTTACCCTAAACTCTTGGGTGCCCAAATTTGTACGGGCTGTCAAGTAGTTGGGATTTTTCAGATTCACCTGGGGGAGCTTGAAGCTGGAGTTTTTCATCAAGGAGTTATAAATTATCATATATTCCGTTGTATACTATGTTTGTATCTGGAAACAGGTGTTTATAACCGTTCCAGGAATAGTTATTGTGCTCTGATGATGGTATGTATATAAAAAACATTTTTGTATTTCAAAAGTTATGTTATATACTATATTTTCTTCGTTCCGCTGTGAGATTGTGATCTTCGTTTTCTTCTATTATAATTTTTCTTTCTTTCTACTTCTCGTCCTCTAACTTCTTTCTAATAATGATTCGTATTCCTGTGCAATTTGGGTTGGACGTGTGGTGTGATTAGTCGACTCAAAGGGTATGGAAATTCAGGACATTACGTTTGGTATCAGAGTTGAAGGTTGAGTAGTAACCTTGGCTCTGTGGCGTAACTCGATAGAGATGGGGTTAGCAATACCCTAGATTGAGTTTGAGTGTATGTATACGAGAAAGCATATTTGTAGATTTGATATAATAATTGTTTTATATTGTGTTGACTGGTTTTTTGAGTATTTTATGAATTCTGGTCGATATAAAATGTACAACTGCATCGATAGGTGTTTCTAAACTCTCTAACAAAGCAATTCGATACAGTATTGTTTTAAAATGGGTAAATGCAATAATTTTACCCAAAATTATATTTTTGATATAAATGAATAATTTCTGAAATATTATAGTATATGGATGTATTGATTGTTATTATAATCAAATGAAATTATAAAATATTGAAATGGTTATATAAAACCAAGTGGAATTTGTGTATGGATAATGTGTACAAATAAGATGAACTAACATTAAGTTCAAACTGGAATTTGAGAATTTAAATCCTGGATGTTTAGAAATATTTTCCGAAGTATTTTTAAAAGTAATATAACATCAGTTTGAAGGATTTTAGAATAAGAATCGTTTTAAATGGATTTTAAAAAGTGATTAAGCATTAAAATCACTTCAATCGCTGGAAAATAATTCTGATGATGAGTGCACCATCGTCGGTGTTCATTTTCGAGTTTTTAGGTGATGGATTGCACTCATAATGGATTTATTAACGGAAGTTTGTTTGAAAAGAACAGGTTGTTTTAAAAATTCAAATGTTTTGAATTTCCAAATGATTATAAATATATGTATAATTGTAGATTCCAAACTAGTTTGGAAATAAAAGCCGGAAATTCAAATTCTGGATTTAAATTTTAGCTGGTGTTAAGTTAAGAAAATTGGAATGGTAAGTAAATCGAATAGATTAAAAATTTAACTAAAGTTAAGTTAAATAGAATTATATTGGATTGGAAATTAAAAGTCGAGTAGCCTATAATTTGGAAGTGAATAAATTGATTTAAAATCAATTTGGAGGTTGTATGCGGATTATGGATTAGATGTGTAAATATGGATGGAAATTTAACTTAAGCTAAATGAAATTGGATTGGATTGAATAATATCCCGAGTGAAATTGAGTATAATGAAAAAGAGAAATATTTGAGATTCGTATTACTAAAATGAATTAAAGTTATACATAAACAAGTTGAATACATATATTGGATGTTGTTATTTGAAACTTAATTGTGAATAAAATTTGAACTCAAATAGAACAAATGGGTTGACTTTTAGAGTAGAAATCAAGTTTGAATTACAGAATAAAAGCGAACTAGTCAGGAAATTGAATAGTAAAAAAAAAGAAATGGATTGATTTGTAAATCACTTGGAATGGATATGTTGAGAAGACATTGAATGGAAGCAAATGCTAGAGATAAGATTATGTTCAAAAAAAGGTACGTGTTTATGATATTATTTGGGTTGGATGAAGCCCAATTTGGCAAGCCACATGGCTTTTTGATTTTCTTTTGGATTGAAGAAGGCCTAGATAGGCGAGTTGTAGTTGTACCGATTGAGCCATGCAGGGAAGACTCTACCAAAATTTTCTGAAAATTTAAAGTGCTAGAAAATTTTCAGAATTTTTGAAAATTTTCGTTAGCAGGAATAAATTAATATTTTAATTGAAATTAATTGGTTCAGTTAAAACTGAATTTACGAAGTAAATTACAAGATTTTTTGCTTAGTCAATAGGGTATGTAACATTTTTCCTACCTTAGCAATTTCGAGGACGAAATTCTTTTAAGGGGGGAGGAATGTAACAACCCGGATTTTTAGCCATTTAATTCTGAATATTAAAATGTGTTTTAAATGTTTTATTTAAAATATAAATCGAATATAGATTATTCGAGAGAAAGTTATTTATTGGAATTCGATTAAGTAGTTATTTTTACTTTCCATTTGAATCAAATTTATTTATTTATTTATTTACTTATTAATTTATTTTATTGCAATTAATAAGTACAAGTTATATTTGTTATAAACCAAATATTTGAAAACAACGATTATAACGCTATTGTTATAATAAATATTTTGTAAATCTAAACATTGATTATAACGGTACTGTTATAATAAATGTTTTGTAAATCTAAAAAGCGATTTTAACGCCACTATATAATATAAATATTCTATAAAGCTAAACTGCGATTGTAACGCTATCGTTAAAATAAATGTTTTATAAATCAAATATTTGGAAACGGCGATTATAACACTACCGTTATAATCGATGTTTTTCTGTAAAAGAAGTGTATTCTTAGATTGAATCCGAGAGTCGCGTAAGTGATGTTTTGTTTGAAGTTGTGAGCTTTGACTATTTCAAAGTTGAGAATGTTGTTCAATTAAGGTCTGAGAGGTAATTATACCCCAACTTGATTGACTTCATTATTGACGGAGGAATGGTTAAGGCTCGACAGTGAAGATTAGTTAGTAATATGGTTAGTTAATGAATGATTAATGACTTGAGTTATAATGACAATGCTTTTATAACATTGGTTTAATTCAAAGGAGTTTGAAATGTTCCCAAATAAAATGAGAGATATTTTTTAAACATAGAAAATGAAATGATTTGGGATAACGAGAAGTTAAGAAATGGAATATGGAAATGTGTTCCGATATTAATATAGTATATTTTCTGAATATAGAAAATAAGGATTCGTTAATATATATAAATGTTTTCTAACTCGAATAAGATATATTTTCTTGAATAAATGAATTATGATATTGGAAATGTTTTCCAAGAATCGAGAGAGAGAAACAAGCTTTGAACAGAAATGGAAGAGGGGAAATGAGAATTTGGAATGATAATATAATAAGAAAGTAATTTAAAAGGTGTCAATGTTGTTTAATGATTGATCAGTAGAAATTCCATTTGGAAATAAGACCGTGGGTTGTATGGATGTTTCCTTTGATAGTTAAATCACCGACTATCAAAGTTTTGGTTTATTTTATACCTCCGTTGTCATTACGGAGAGACCGGGATCAGATTTATTATCTGAAAACCACGCTTTATGGGCATAGAGTTATGAATCAACTTATGCTGAAGACGATTGAAGATAGAGTAAAGTGCAAGGGTTGTTATGTTAATCTTAGGCATATATTGCCCAAGTAAGATTAATAGAATGATGATTTTGGTTTGTCCAGACCCGGGACAACATATATAGATGAATGTCTGACGACGTGACATCCAAATTAAATGGTGGCAAGATGTTCTAAAAGGAAATCGTGACCTCAAGCCTCATCACCTGGGAAATGACAAAAATCGGGCAGGCAACATGGCCAAGTGGGTCATTCCCATTAGGGGTATTATCACCTGATCTATAGAAATTTCATTTGCTTCTTATTCTATTCGCTGCTGTATGCTTTCGGTAATGGTTGCTAATCACAACCGTTGGTGATAATATGCTCGATACACTCAAGTTAAATGAGTGGTCAGCCATGTGTGGCCGGGTTGCAAGATGTTCTTGTTGAACCCCATTGTATCCCCTCTAGAGTACACTGATCGGAAGGTGGTTCCATACCTTGTCATAGTCGGAATCCAATCTCCAATAAGCGCCTGCGGTTTTGATTTTATATTATATATGGAGCGTGAGATGCAAGCATTTCGCTAGATTGCTATTTATTTGATTTAGACACTATTGTAATATCACTGGATTTGATATCAAAAATATTTTGGGTTATCGTAAGGTAAAAACCATCCGTGTTTATGTGTGGATCGGTCTTACGATTATCTTTTCTTTTGAAAGGATTTTGGAAATTAAACAAATGGTTGGAGTTTACTCACACCAATCCTATGACTGAATCATAGTTTATTTTGTTTTGTTTACCCTAAACTCTTGGGTGCCCAAATTTGTACTAGCAGTCAAGTAGTCGGGATTTTTCAGATTCACCAAGGGGAGCTTGAAGCTGGAGTTTTGCATCAAGGAGTTTGTAACACCCTGTATTTTCTGTTATTATTAAAGTAACGAATTAAAGAATACTTAATTTTAAAATTAGGAATTAAGGGAAATGGGTTACGCTATTGCATTCGTCTCAGAATTCTGCTTGAGATAGAGTCTGAGTTTGCGCTAATCGGACTCCGTATGAAAAAGTTATGGAGTTCAGAAGATTTCGTGTTTAATCAGAAAATTAAATAAAAATAAAAATTAAATAAACAAAAGCAGTTCGAATTTCAAAATTCCGAGAGTCAGCTGGGTAGGAAAATTCCCGCTCATAGGGGTCGACATAGGTGTCGACCCCCCAAGAGGGGTGTCGACCCAACCCTGTAGGGGTCGACCCCCTCGGCCAAATCCGAACAGTGACGATTTCTGACTCGTTGCTCAGTCACTAGGGCATAGGTGGTGGTTTCTGGATAGCTCTATTTGGTCTGGATGGTTCTGATTTCTCCTAGGTTGATCTAACGACTTACATTAATCTAAACTTCTATATAAACAGCCCCAACCCTCAACCTTAAACCACATAATTTCATTCCAAGGAGCCGTCATGATGTCCATGGCCAACCTAGCATAGCCACCATTCTTCTCCAACTAGAAAGCAAGCTAGGTAGCAAGATAGAAGCCTCAAACCAAATTCAAATTAGAGAACCAATAGTCTACATCAAAGGATAGCTTTTCAATTTCAGAAAACATATCCCAGAAAACAAAATTTGTCCTTTGTTTTGTAAGTTCAGTTATTCTTTAGATTTGAACAAATAAAAGTCATGATTTGTAATAAAGCGAAACTAGAACTGTGCCTAGTTGTAAGATAATCATACTCTGATTTATGTTTATCCTTGTGACAATTCTGAAATTACTTATGCCATCGAGACTATTGTTGTTGATACAATTTATCATGTTGTATATTAATTTGGTGATGAACATATCATGTTGTATATTAATTTGGTGATGAACCTATCATGTATTATATAAATTTGGTGATTCTTTCATGTTATGTTACATGCAAGTTATAAGCTAAGTCATGTTCATATATGCATATATGTTTAGATCTGCATCCTTATATGTTTAGATCTATGTTAATTCGATCCAACTCAAATGCAAGTTCACCTTTACATGCCTAATTTAATTTATGTAGTTCTATGTAAATTCTTGTTCATATGCTTAAGATTCATGTTAATTGGATCAAAAATGCAAGTTCATAATTAAATATATATTGTTCTATGCCAAATTTATATGACACATGTTTAGTTGGATCCATATTATTTTATGCTTGTTGGAATGTTACATGTTCCTTTCTTTTCCCTTCTGTTTGTGAGTTAGGCTAAATTGCGAGCCTAACGTTCTATGTGAATTATGCGAACGTATAACGGGGGTAACGCTGGGTAAAAACATTAAATTACATATTATTGGCATAGTTTGGCTCAAAATCATGTAAATGATTAGTATCATGAAATGGTATAATTTATATACCTAAAAATTATGAACATGATTTAGAGGGTAAATGGGGCATGACTTGAATGACAATAATTGTGGATAATTTACATATAAACATAAAGGGTAAATATGTAAATTAATTAAAAGATGAATATGCCTAACCCGAGGTTAGATGGAGTTACGGTGTATGACTTCCCGGAACCGCCCGGCACATCCAGCAACCGTAACAATATAGATCTAATGTGAGAGGTTAGCGCATTTAAGCCCAAAAGAATCCGAGGTTAGATTGAGTTGCGGTGTAAGACTGCCCGGAACCGACCGACACATACAGCGACCGCAACAATATCGATCAAATGTGAGAGGTTAGTGCTTTAATGAATGAATTAAAGCTAAGGAACAGGCAGGCTAAGAATGGTAGGGTTAAGTTAATTAAGGCAACACTTGACCAATACAACATGTTAACTAAACTGATGGGTGGGGTTAGGTTAAATTGAGAAAACTTAACCATTTTAACATGTTGATTAGGAAACCCTAGTAACGGAGACCAATTTCAGCAGTAACCCACATAGATGTATCATGGTACCCTGAACTAGGCAGGGTGGGGCAAGATTACTGGGCTAATTATAAGCGGTTAAAACAACGGCGGGTGGTGCGTCGGTGTAGGTTCCGGTGAAGTACGGGCGTGCACGTACTCCTGAGTGGAAAAAGCAGACGGTGGGCATCAGTAGTTATACACTGTGCATCTTGAGTTGTGTCGGGTTGCCACCATACGATTTGATACACCCCATGGTGGGACCAGCACAGGTATCTATAATCAAGCGGGACCGAATGACACAAGTAATGAATGCATGCGAATAGAAGCCGATCGATAAAGGGGATCACCTTGTTATGAACACATAGTTGAAACATTCGTTAGTAGGTGCAAAGAAATAAGAAATGATTGCGACAGTACATTCAGTTTACCCTGCCTTATCCTGTCTTAAGTTATCTTGTTACTATGGTACTGTCCTATTTTCATTTTTTCATGTCATGATCCTTTTTCTTGTTCACATGCTGAAAAATCATTGGACTTACCAGGCTTATGTCTGACCCGTTTTCTTTCTTCTTCTTTTCTTCCATTTTCCCCTCCTAGGTCCATAGGGAGGGAATACTTTAGCTTAGTTCGGACCATTTCCAGCTTGAAGAGAGTAGATGTATTGCTTGGATTCTCTTTTCTTGGGCTATGGCTGTGGTTACACTCTTAATGGGGATTTATACTGCTTTATTATTGTTTTATGCTTCTTTATGTTTTAATCAAGACAGAGATTTTGTTGTAATGATTTGGAAGTTGGTTTGAGACAGTTGTTGTAATGTTTTGACTGAACCACGTGCTTACGAAATAAAATTTAGTTCTTTCGCTTTTTTATATGTCTGTCTTATAAATTATCTGTATCTTTTACCTATAACGCTCCACCAAAGTTAATGCATTTCCTTTGTGAGTGACCTTAACGGAGGTGGGGTGTTTCACTTGGTATCAGAGCTAATGGTTGCCAGATCAGATAAAAATTTTAAAGATTAATTTTCAAAATGAAGTTTAAAGAAGTATTTTCAAGAAAAGAAAAGTGTTGTTTTTATTTTAAAAGGCATAATCCCCAAAGCCATATGCATTATCTTTCTACCCTTTGTTTTGAATCTTTTCTTTTTCGTTTCAGCATGTATGGGGATCTTAACCTTCCAGAGGGCGTACCAGTGCCTGGCTGGTTCAGAAGGTACCTAGAGGCAAGGGCTAATGATGCGGGCCCAGCAGACGTTCCTCCTCCCCTAACTGCAGTCGTTCCTCCTCCTCCTCCACGTGCAAATGCTTTCTCGAAGATATGTAGAGACTTTCGAGCCATGGGTGGAAAGAACTTTAATGGAACTGAATCATTCGTGGAAGCAAGTAACTGGCTCAAAGAAACCGAGGATTTGTTTATT
Organism: Allium sativum; assembly: GCA_030737875.1. Classification (NCBI taxonomy): domain Eukaryota; kingdom Viridiplantae; phylum Streptophyta; class Magnoliopsida; order Asparagales; family Amaryllidaceae; genus Allium; species Allium sativum. The sequence goes on along the minus strand of CM060916.1, from coordinate 702,858,318 downwards.
ATCTTCGAAGTGGACGATAGGCAGAAGATACAGTTGACCATATGGTTGCTTAAAGACGAAGCCTCTTATTGGTGGGAAGTCACTAATGTTGAGAGACCAATTGAAACTTGGGAGGATTTCAGAATGAGGTTTGAAATGAAATTCCTCTCACAAGCTGAACGAAGCCTACAGATGGAGAAGTTCTTAGCTCTCAAACAGGGAAGTATGTCGGTCAAGGAATACGTCAACCAATTCAACCAACTGGCTAGATTCGGACTGGAGTTAGTGAACACTCCACATAAGAAGGCTCTCCGTTTTGTTAAAGGGTTGAATGAGCCATTGCACAGCCTAGCTATGTCCCATATACCTATAGGTGCGACTTATGAGAGACTGATGGACATGGCATTGTTACAGGAGGAAGACAAGGATGGCAAGAAAGAGGCAAAGGTGGAAGTACCTCAAGATAAGAAAGTGGAGGGATCGCAGAATAAGAAGACAGATTCCAAGAAGGGCGGGAAGAATAACAAACCCCGTGACAAGAGGAAGTGTAATTTTTGTGGCATTCCTGGACATCTGATTAAGGGCTGCAGAAAGAAAAAGAGGAAGATGGATGGTTGTTTTTAGTGCGGTGAAACAGGACACACGGCTAAGGACTACCCAAGAAAGCAAGGGCAAGGGCAGAGGACTGGGTCTACTTCTGAAGGGCAAGTTCACGCTCTCATAGCACCTCCGCAAGAACGAGGTAGAAATATTTCTGTTGAGAGTTTAGTTTATCTTTTTGATCATCCTGTTCGTACTCTCTTTGATTCTGGCGCATCGCACTCTTTTATATCTACTGCTTTAGTTGAATCTCTGCACCTAGACACCAGTATAGTAGAGGATCCCTTGGTTGTTTCAAATCCAACTGAGGGTTCGGCTTATTTGTCAATGATTTGTTTGATTTGGAAATTTCTATACTAAGTGTTGGGTTTAGATGTAATGCCTATGTTTTTGGCTTCACGGGCTATGGGTTGATTCTAGGCATGGATTGGTTATCCAGTAATGGTGCCATCCTCGATTGTGAAAAGAGAGCGGTTAGACTTATGACTCGTCTCGGTAACACTCTCGAACTCTCTTGTAATCCCATAAACCTATTATGCTTAGCTACCTAGAATCTCTTGATGCGTCTGTTGAAAACTTGCAGTCTGTTAGAGTAGTCCATGAATACTCGGATGTATTTGAAGAGGTGAAGGGCTTACCTCCGAAGCGGGAGATAGACTTCCGCATATACCTTGTTGATAATGCAAAACCCGTTGCTTTACCCGTTAGCACATGGATCCAAGGGAGAGGAAAGAACTCAGCAAGCAAGTTAAAGAGCTGCTCGAAAAGGGGTTCATAAGGCGGAGTATTTCTGAATGGGGTGCTCCAGTAGTGTTCGCAACCAAAGCGGATGGTTCACTTCGCCCATGTGTGGACTATAGGGAGCTAAACAAGCTGACCAATAAGAATAGGCACCCACTTCCAAGAATAGACAACTTGTTCGATCAGCTTGTAGGTGCATCGGTTTTCTCCCAACTAGATCTGGCTACCGGGTTTCATCGGCTAAGAGTGGCTGAAGACAACATTGATAAGACCACGTTCAAAACCTCGGATGGTTTCTTCGAATGGCTTGTCATGCCTTTCAGCTTGACAAATGCACTCGCCTATTTCATTGACTTGATGAGCAGGGTGTTCAGGGAGTTCCTTAATAAGTTTGTAGTGGTCTTCGTGGACGACATTTTGATTCTCTCGAAAAGTGAGGAAGAGCTTGCTTTGCATTTAAGGGAGGTCATGGATACTCTTAGTGCACATCAGCTAAAAGCCAAATTCTCCAAATGCCATTTCTGGAGAGAAGAAGTAAGGTTTCTTGGACATGTGGTGTCCAAAGAAGGGATAGTTGTGGACCCGCAAAAGTAGTTGCGGTGCAAGATTGGAAGGTTCCACGGAATGCAACCGAAGTCCGAAGCTTTCTCGGGCTAGCTGGCTTTTACCGAAAGTTCATTAAAGACTTTGCGAAGATCTCAGCACCACTTACAAGATTGACAAAAAAGAACCTAACTTTCGCTTGGGATTTGGATTGCGATGTTGCTTTCCAACGTTTGAAAAGGGCTCTAACAACAGCCCTAGTTCTGACATTGCCTGACGGGAGAAAAATGTTTACAGTATACGGAGACGCATGCGATACAGGATTAGGTGCTGTTTTGATGCAAGAAGGCAAGGTAGTTTGTTATGGGGGAAGGCAGTTGAAGGTACATGAGAAGAACTACCCAACTCATGATTTGGAGATAGCTGCCATTGTTTTCGCACTTAAGTCATAGCATCATTACCTGCTAGGAGTAAGGTTTGAACTGTTTACCGACCATAAATCATTAAAGTACCTTTTCTCACAGAAGGATCTTAACCTAAGACAACAAAGGTGGATGGAATTCCTTGCCTCGTGTGATTTTGAGATTTCTTATACCCCTGGCAAGGGCAATGTGGTAGCAGATGCCTTTAGTAGAAAGAAGCTGACCTTAAGTCCTCTCTTTGTAGAAAGGCAAAGCTTGGAGTATATAGCAAACTTTGACTTTAGGCCCTCCTCTGAAAGGCAAAGCTTCTAGTTACCTTAATAGATACTCCATCGATTATAAGGGTTGGTTGAGGCGGGATTGAAGACTATGCGTCCCACAAGCAAGGGATTTAGTGAAGACGGTTCTCGAAGAAGCACACCATTCTAAGTTGACCATACACCCAGGTGGAGACAAGATGTATAAAGACTTAAAAAGGGTTTTCTTTTGGAATGGCATGAAGAGGGATGTAGTTGAATTCGTTCCTAAGTGCATGATATGCCAGCAAGTCAAGGAGGAGCAGAAGAAGCCTGGTGGTTTGCTTCATCCTCTAGAGGTCCCACAATGGAAATGGGATAGCATTTCGATGGACTGTATAGATGGGTTGCCTAGGTCAAGAAGGGGCAATACCAGTATTTAGGTAATAGTGGACAGGTTCACAAAAAGTGCTCACTTTATATCGGTTAAGAGTAGGAGGACTGCCTCGTCGTTAGCATCCATTTATCTTAAAGAGATAGTTCGACTGCATGCGATACCCTCTAGCATAATAATTGATCGAGATCCTATCTTTACGAGCGAGTTTTGGAGGAGTTTGCAAGAGGCTGTAGGAACACAGCTATGCTTAAGCACTGCCTATCACCCTCAAACCGATGGTCAGACGGAAGGGTAAACGGAGTATTAGAAGACCTCTTGAGATTGTGCATTCTTGACTTTGGAGGAACATGGGAGGATCATCTTCCTTTGGTGGAGTTCGCCTACAACAATAGCTACCAAGCCATCATAGGCATGTCACCCTTCGAAGCTTTATATGGAAGACCATGCCGATCACCAACTTGTTGGTGGGAGACTACAGACAAGCTCATACTTGGGCCAGACATGATTAGAGAAACCTCAGAGAAAGTGGACTTGATACGAAGACGGGTGAAGACTGCCCAAGATAGACAGAAGTCCTACGCAGACAAAAGAAGGTCCGACCTTGAGTTTGAGGTTGGATACAGGGTGTTCCTTAAAGTATCTCCTTTAAGGAATGTCATTTGCTTTGGGTCCGTAGGAAAGTTGGCACCAAGATTTGTAGGGCCACATCCTATCATTGAAAGGATTGGGACGATGGCTTACAGAGTAGAGCAACCCGAAAGACTGGCTGGAGTTCATAATGTTTTTCATGTTTCTCAACTACGAAAGTGCTGACATGAGTCTGCAAAAGTTGTGGAGCCAAGCATACTAGAGGAAGTAGAAGTGGAACGAGAAGCGACTGTGAGAAGAGTTCCAACTTGTATTTTGGGGACAGAAGTCAAAAAGCTAGCAACCGTGAAGTCAAGCTTGTTAAAGTTCAATGGAGTGACGCTGAGGAAGACGCGACTTGGGAGACTGAGGACAAGATACGCGTAGCCTACCCTTTTCTTTTTGAGGGTACATCCTTGATCTCTTTTTCCATAAGTTTATGAATTTTTGTATCTACCTTTTAAGTATACCTCCTCGGTCCTATTCTTTATCCTTAGGTAGAAACCAATGGATGTAAACATGTATTTGAAACATGTTATGATTGATGGTTGCAAGTGGTTGCTCGTGGATGCATATACACACGCATTAGGTGTTAGATCGGCTCAGTCACTTTCATATTGCATATGCATATATGTATTTGTATATGGATTGAAACTTGATGTGTTATCATATGGATGTCGCATTTGTATGAATGATCATGCACTCATGCAGAAGTATGATTAGGAATAATTGCATACATAATGGACTCATGGCACTGACATAATTCGCATTAAGGAGGTCAAATGAATCAGTAGACCGCCTAATTTTGCATTAGATAAGGACATACACACACATTATGCATACAGTCATGAAAGCATTAGAAATCTTTTTAAGGACAATGGATGCCTGTGTTTGATGGTTGAGTAGATGGACGATTGGATGGTAGTATATATATTCTTCCTGACTTGAAGATTTAGGGAAGAAATCCTTTATGGATGGGAGAATGTAACAACCTGTATTTTCTGTGATTATTAAAGTAACGAATTAAAGAATGCTTAATTTTAAAATTAGGAATTAAGGGAAATGGGTTACGCCATTGCGTTCGTCTTGGAAATCTGCTTGAGATAGAGTCCGATTTTGCGTGAATCGGACTCCGTATGAAAAATTTATGGAGTTCAGAAGATTTCAAGTTTAATCAGAAAATTAATATAAAAATAATAATTAAATTGTAACAAGTCGAATTTCGCTCGGTCTGAATCGATCGCTAAACCGACCAAGACCGTTCGAAACCCGGATTGCTTTGGAACAACACACATCGGAACACAAACAGAAAAACATTTCATTGCTTATTACAACAATTTCACCAGAATACAAGAATATACAGAGTATGAACAAATAATTTACATTTGATAAATATCAGAGATTTAAATACATTACTGCAGCGGAAAAATAATACAAAACATAACTGAAAGAAATACACGAATACAAAGCTTTCCGAATATCACTTCAGCTATATACTAGGATCCTGTGAACATAAATCTGCAAAACCCAACCACTAGCTGCCCGTGCGGAAAATAAGGGCACCAAGAGTTTAGGTGAAAACAATAAACTCCAAGTCAGTCATGTGACTGGTGTGAGAACTAAAACAGTTATTAATCTTTATTTTAAAGTTAGGTAAATCGAGGGACCACGCCGTATAACATGGAACGGGTTTCCTCCCAAGAATACCAGTGCATAAAACAAACAGCGCAATGCTAAATAAAGAACAATGAAGCTATTATAAGACCCAGGTCCCATCACACAATGCAACGCAAGCTGGAGGATAGGTTTTTCCCTTATAATAGCCAAAGAATGCTTGATACGCGAAATTTATTCTTTTATTATTACTATAAGTGATGAAAACAACTTCAAATATAAATGTATCAATCATAGACGGCATGGGTACCATATATCATGTCGCCATACTAGTTCTTCAATTAAAACCGCAAAATCACGTATTGGAAATTGGATTTCCATCTATGAACCGAGGCAAAAGATAGTCCTCACCGGCTTCGAGACAATCTAGCCTACTATGTCTCAGGCAAGCACGCAGACAAGCCTTGGATCATCAGGGAAGGTCCACCGATGTGGATTAAAATGCCTGAACACTGCGTTTCCCCGCCCTATGGGGTGTAAATGAGACAAATGACTTCATCGATTCGAGAACGACCGATATATCCGAGGCGCCTCGCAACAGCAACAACCACACAGGTGAAAATAATATAAATGTCAGCCAGTTTAAGCACTGACACCACCTCTAGCTAGAAAGAAACGCATGCCCTCCCTGAGGTCCTCTCCCGTTTTTGGTTCATACCGGGGTGTGAGGCTCGTGAATTAATGTTACACAAAGCGATGCCACAAAGGTCGTGCTTTGGTCATCAACCCCAAGACTCTTCTTTTCAACAGAAGCCTTGATCATTTGCATCTTAACATGCCACACAGGAAAACCACTCTATGCCACCGATATCAGTCACACAGAGTGAAAGCCAATGTCAGACACACAGTCCATTTACAAGTTCGTTCTGAGTCTGAACGAAACCGGACGAACCTTATTCCTCGCATATCCCTCGATCTCCAAGTACGTTCGGACGATCACCAACTGATTCCCTCCTCTTGGGTGTACAGCTCAATCAAGATCATCAGTAATCATCCAAACGATGTGAAGACCTCCGGTCTTCGACCACCGTCTTCATCTTCGACTTACCGTCGTATCGGTTATTCAGAATGGGTGTAAACCCGGCCTTTCCGAATAACCCGCGTATATAATAAACAAGTGTTACACAAACACAACATACGCCTCATTCCAATTCAGAATATTCTTTTATTCAAATATTCACACCACTAGGGAAAGGTTCCCATTAATTTTATCAAAGATAAATTCTTTAAAATTTATTCTTTAATTTTCCTTGGAATATCATTTCAAACCATGTTAAGGTTTTCCAAACTAGTCGGGGTTAGCGAACCACACCGAAGTAATTATTTATTTTATTTCCCAATCCCAACCTATTCATCCCATGATGCAAAACTGGTAATACTCCATATCTAACACCACGGTGTTATCGGTAAAATTAATTACCATTTCACGTTCAAATCTAGTTAAAGATTTAACTATCGCTTGGCGCAAAACTGGTGATACTCCATTCTCGATCATTTCAATCTAATTAAAGATTCATTAAAACTCCACTTAGTTTTAATCTTTAACTGGGTTAAAGAACCGATGTCATTTAAAACACGGTTCACGACAAACCCAAAATCACATCCCATTGTTAATCGGGTTAAAGAACAGGTGTTATTCAAAACACCACTCATGATAAACCCGAAAACCAATTTAAATTCAATTCCAATTAAATACTAATTAACTGGACAATTTCACTAAATCTTAATTAAAAGATTTATTCTTTTCTAAACTGGGTTCAAGAACAGTGTTATTTAAGACACCATTCATGATGAACCCAAAATCCCATTTGATATTAAATACAAGGATCTGAATAGAAAATACATCGGCTTATATTCAATATCAAATTCTGAAACCAACAAATATCATATTGGAAATAACGATATAAATATATCTTTCAAATTTCCACAACCATATCTGTACAATCACGAAATCCAACATCGAAATATTCCGAAGATTATTTCGACCCAAATCCATTAAAATAACCAAAATAAAAATTTTAAATTGGCTCAGAATTTCCGGGTTGTTACATTCTCCCCCACTTAAAATCTTTTTGTCCTCGAAAAGGAACGAAGCTGAAAGTTGTTTACTAATCAACTCAACTTCCATTATTTTCTTTACGGCTTAAGTTCTTCAACTTTTCAGTTTCTAAGAACTTTCAAATTTTTCAAAAAAATTTGGTTAACACCCTAAATTTTCGAAAAATTTCGCCATAACCTCCTTTGTACCGGGAGCATCGGGATATTTCAAATAGCCTCCCATGGCCCTCACCAATCCAAAAAAAAAAAAAGCCAATCGGCTCATGAAATCATCCAAACCCCAAGAAATACAATAAACATGTACCTATTTGTTGGGCAAACAATTTTATTCCTCTGCTCTAGCCTCCTTGCTATAACCTGTTCAATGGATATACAGGTATATGCATGCAATTGTGATCCTTTTTCGATACAGTTCAATATTAAGTTAAATTTGGCATAATGGTTAAAAATTTCAAACCAATAATCAAACAACACAACCATTAATCAATTAGTGAATTAACGTTTCAAATTCATAATTTTGATATATATATATATATATATATATAGAAAATCATGTTTTGATGCCAAATCCCAACAAATAACCCTATATAAGTTTTTGTTCTCACACCAGTCTAATGTAAATATATAGATATCCCACTTTCGACACTTGAATATAAATTCTGATGATGATCGATCGATCATTAGAACCATCACCGGGCGACTAGAATGTGATTCTATATCTATCCAGTATATTAAAACTTCGAATATACGTTCATGACGCGTATACGCAAAATAACCATATACTAGATTGTCCAACTTCAATACAAATAAAATATTCAAATTTGTATACTTGAATTTTATTTTCAAAACAAAATTTGTTTTCAATTTTATTTGAAAAATATACTCTTCACCCTCGTTCTAGGATACTGCTGATCCCATCTCTAACGAGTAATTCTTAATGGATATTGCCAATCCAATCTCTGATGAATTCTTTCGTTCGGTTCTAATGTGTCTTGTTCTCAAGTTCTGTAAACCAGAACTCTGATACCACCTGTAACAAGTTGAATTTCGCTCGTTCTAAATCGAACGCTAAACCGACCAAGACCGTTCGAAACCCGGATTGCTTTGAGAACAACACACATCGGAACACAAACAGAAGAACATTTCATTGCTTATTACAACAATTTCACCAGAATATACAGAGTATGAACAAATAATTTACATTTGATAAATATCAGAGATTTAAATACATTACAGCAGCGGAAAAATAATACAAAACATAACTGAAAGAAATACACGGATACAGAGCTTTCCGAATATCAATTCATCTATATACCAGGATCCTGTGAATATAAATCTGCAAAACCCAACCACTAGCTGCCCGTGCGGAAAATAAGGGCACCTAGAGTTTTGGTGAAAACAATAAACTCCAGGTCAGTCATGTGACTGGTGTGAGAACTAAAACAGTTATTAATATTTATTTTAAAGTTAGGTAAATCAAAGGACCACGCCGTATAACACGGAACGGGTTTCCTCCCAAGAATACCAGTGCATAAAACAAACAGTGCAATGCTAAATAAAGAACAATGAAGCTATTATAAGACCCAGGTCCCATCACACAATGCAACGCAAGCCGGAGGATAGGGTTTTCCCTTATAATAGCCAAAGAATGCTTGATATGCGAAATTTAATCTTTTATTATTACTATAAGTGAAAAAAACAACTTCAAATATAAATGTATCAATCATAGACGGCATGGGTACCATATATCATGTCGCCATACTAGTTCTACAATTAAAACCGCAAAATCACGTATTTGGAAATTGGATTTTCATCTATGAACCGAGGCAAAAGATAGTCCTCACCGGCTTCGAGACAATCTAGCCTACCATGTCTCAGGCAAGCGCGCGGACAAGCCTTGGATCGTTAGGGCCGGTCCACCGATATGGATTAAAATGCCTGAACACTGTGTCTCCCCGCCCTATGGGGCGTAAATGACACTACACCATATATGCTGATTAGGCTGTGTTTTTAGCCGTATCTAAAGCTGTTGGACACGGTAAAAAGCCGTATCAAAAAGTGGCGTGTCTAATTATTAGATACGGCTACCAACCGTATCTCGATATATTATCATACGGCTTTTAGCCGTATCTAAAGTCTAATAAGACACGGTCTTTAACCATGTCTAATTATATGTGTGCACACACACACACACACACACACACATATATATATATCCATGTATATATATATATATATCATATATGTGTATTTTTTAAAAACAGAAACTGTATCGCATTTGTTTCATAACACAGAGCATACATACCACAAAGTATACACAGGAATAACACAATTTTTATATATATATACACTCAAAGCTTTACAAGGTTTTTCATAACACGATGTGTACATACAAACATATACAATAAAAGGAAACTGTATTAGATTCTCATCACATTACGAAGTCACAAAAATGAGGTAAAAAGATAACAGCCTGATAAACAGTCCAGTCGAGGCCGGGAAGTCCAGTGCAGTCGAGGTCGTGATATAAAGCCCACAGCCTGATCATTCCAGCAATGCACCAAAATCTCCAACAGGACTGCCTATAAAATACAAGAAACAGTTATTTCAATATACAACATTGGTTCAATATACAGCAATGTAGATCGACATTGTAACATTTGGTGACTGAGATGCAAACATGAATACAACAATGGTTCTAATAGTGAAAGCTTCAGTTATTAAACCCATCCATGGTGACTGAGATGCAAACATGTGTTTGTGTAGTCTCGATTAGTAGACTAGTCGACGACTACTCGCGACTAGTCGACGACTAGTCGCGACTAGTCGACGACTAGTCGCGACTAGTCGAGCAACGTCCATGTGTTTGTGTAGTCGATCAGTATATGTCTCAAAAATGAATGAATACACATTGTAAACCCAAAAGAAGAACTACCTGAAGTGTTAGTCCATCTGCAACACCGGTAGTTCGTACCCTAGCATACATAACATCCTCCTATACACACAAAATGGAACAAATAAACGAAAAGAATATTCAAGATGCGCACACAAGTACATGTACATTCAATTCTTATGTAAGATACTACGTAGAGATAAGTGTAAAATAATATATACCTGCTCCAACGTCTAAAGATATCGAATCATCATCGTCGGATGACACACATACTCGACTTGCTGACTAAGAATTTACTGAGCGATCCACCAGGTGGCTGCATTTTAGCTCACACGCAGGGTCAGTAATCCATGCTAATTAGTTTTATTCAAATGTCGAATGCCCCTCCACTTAACCTTTGGAAAAAGCTGCTTTCACTTGCAACTTTCAGTTTCTTTGAAGCAGACTGTGTAGTGCAAGATTACTTACACTAAAGTCTCTGCTACAAAGTAAGGGGAAAGTTGCTAGTGAAAGCAGCTTTTTACTAAGGTTAAGTGCAGCAGCATTCGACATTTGAATAAAACTAATAAGCATGGATGCTCGATCCTACACGTGAGCGAAAATGCATCCACCCGGTGGATAGCCTATTAAAATATTAACCAGACAGTCTAGTAATCATCCATCAACCAAAATTTTCAACAAACCTATTAAAGTATTTTCAGTACAGTTGTTATCTCTCAAAATAGAGTAAACTTGTTATAAGATAACCCAATTCAAATTTCAAACATACGGCAAACAAACAGTCAAATGACGATGAAATCATGGTTAAATATAATTGAACTATAGAATTATCCATTTGCTCAGTTTAAGAAATAGACAACTTTTAGTTGCTAAATAGTTAAACTAAAAATCAGTGACAACTTGTACATGACTGTGGTTACTACATTTCGGATTCAACGTGGCAAGCGATCTAAAGAACTTATCAACAAACTTGTTAAACTCATTGTTATTTCTTTGTTTCATGGATAAATATACCGCAATCTAAAATTATATCATACATGTTTCAATTCAATTCAATTGAAATAGCTAACACACTAACAACCAGCTAATTAACACACTAGTACCATACATTTCTGATTCCAGGGTATAACAACCAGCTAACACACAAGTACATACCAATTCAATTGAAATAGCTAGCACACTAACACAAAGTAGTAATCGGTTTACACACAAAGACTTCAACTTGTTCCCTAATCCCTACTATCAGGCAAGCACAACACAATTCAATTAAAACAGCGAACAAACTAACACAAAGTAGCAATCAGCTAACACGCAAAGACTTCAACTTGTTCCCTAATCCCCACTATCACGCATGCAAAACACGATTCAATTGAAACACATACCTGCGGTGAACGAAGGGCTACGGAATAAGGGTTGTTGCGTCGAAGGAGAGGGTTGTTTACTTGTTCGTCTCTGTCAGTAGGGGAGATTCCAGAGAAAGGTGGAGGCAAAATTTGTTGACCGAAAACCCTAATTTGGGTTTTCGGTCACCATTGAAGTAAAACAAAGGGAAAAGGGAGCAGCCAAAATTTTAATTTGGAGTGCCTAATGGGGTGCACAATATGATACGAAGTCGATTTGGACAAAAGCCGCATCAAATTAACTGATCCGCAGCTTCATTGATCGACGGTTAGATTTAGGGTGTTTGGGGTGGTGCGGATCGCAAAAGGTAGTTTGATACGGATCTTAGCATTGTCAAATATGATACGGCTATAAACCGTAGTTTACTTCCGCATCCTGGTGTGCCAAATTGACAGATATGGTGTAGTGTGAGCCAAATGACTCCATCGGTTCGAGAACGACTGATATATCCGAGGCGCCTCGCAACAACAACAACCACACATGTGAAAATAATATAAATGTCAGCCAGTTTAAGCACTGACACCACCTCTAGCTAGAAAGAAACGCATGCCCTCCCTGAGGTCCTCTCCCGTTTTTGGTTCATACCGGGGTGTGAGGCTCGCGAATTAACGTTACACAAAGCGATGCCACAAAGGTCGTGCTTTGATCATCAACCACAAGACTCTGCTTTTCAACAGAAGCCTTGATCATTTGCATCTTAGCATGCCACACAGGAAAACCACTCTATGCCACCGATATCAGTCACACAGAATGAAATCCAATGTCAGACAAACAGTCCATTTACAAGTTCGTTCTGGGTCTGAACGAAACCGGAGGAACCATATTCCTCTCATATCCATCGATCTCCAAGTATGACCGGGTGATCACCAACTGATTCCCTCCTCTTGGGTGTACAACCCAATCAAGATCATTAGTAATCACCCAAACGATGTGAAGACCTCCGGTCTTCGACCACCGTCTTCATCTTCGACTTACCGTCGTATCGGTTATTCAGAATGGGCATAAACCCGGCCTTTCCGAATAACCCGCGTATATAATAAAGAAGTGTTACACAAACACAACATACGCCTCATTCCAATTCAGAATATTCTTTTATTCAAATATTCACACCACTAGGGAAAGGTTCCCATTAATTTTATCAAAGATAAATTCTTTAAAATTTATTCTTTAATTTTCCTTGGAATATCATTTCAAACCCTGTTAAGGTTTTCCAAACTAGTCGGGGTTAGCGAACCACACCGAAGTAATTATTTATTTCATTTCCCAATCCGAACCAATTTACCCCATGGAGCAAAACTGGTAATACTTCATATCTAACACCACGGTGTTATCGGTAAAATTAATTACCATTTCACGTTCAAATCTAGTTAAAGATTTAACTATCCCTTGAAGCAAAACTGGTGATACTCCATTCTCGATCATTTCAATCTAATTAAAGATTCATTAAAACTCCACTTAGTTTTAATCTTTAATTGGGTTAAAGAACCGATGTCATTTAAAACACGGTTCATGATAAACCCAAAATCACATCCCACTGTTAATCGGGTTAAAGAACAGGTGTTATTCAAAACACCGCTCATAATAAACCCAAACACCAATTTAAATTCAATTCCAATTAAATACTAATTAACTGGACAATTTCACAAAATCTTAAATAAAAGATTTATTCTTTTCTAAACTGGGTTTAAGAACAGTGTTATTTAAGACACCATTCACGACGAACCCAAAATCCCATTTGATATTAAATACAAGGCTCTGAATAGAAAATATATCGGCTTATATTCAATATCAAATTCTGAAACTAACAAATATCGTATTGGAAATAACGATATAAATATATCTTTCAAATTTGCACAACCATATCTGTATAATCACTAAATCCAACATTGAAATATTCCGAAGATGATTTCGATCCAAATCCATTAAAATAACCAAAATAAAAATTTTAAATTTGCGCAGAATTACCGGTTTATTACATTCTCCCCCACTTAAAATCTTTTCGTCCTCGAAAAGGAACAAAGCTGAAATTTGTTTACTAATCAACTCAACCTCCATTATTTTCTTTACGGCTTAAGTTCTTTAACTTTTCAGTTTCTAAGAACTTTCAAATTTTTCAAAAAAATTTGGCTAACACCCTAAGTTTTCGAAAAAATTCGCCATACCCTCCTTTGTACCGGGAGCATCGGGATATTTCAAATACCCTCCCATGGCCCTCACCAATCCAAAAGAAAAAGAAAAAGCCAAGCGACTAGCCAATCGGCTCATGAAATCATCCAAACCCCAAGAAATACAATAAACATGTACCTATTTGTCGGGCAAACAATTTTATTCCTCTGCTCTAGCCTCCTTGCTATGACCTGTTCAATGGATATACAGGTACATGCATGCAATTGTGATCCTATTTCAATACAGTTCAATATTCGGTTCAATTTGGCATAATGGTTAAAAATTTCAAACCAATATCAAACAACACAACCATCAATCAATTAGTGAATTAACGTTTCAAATTCATAATTTTGATATATATATATATAGAAAATCATGTTTTTGATGCCAAATCACAACAAATAATCTTATATAAGTTTTGGTTCTCACACCAGTCTAATGGAAATATATAGATATCCCACTTTCGACACTCGAACATAAATTCTAATGACGATCGATTAATCATCAGAACCATCTTCGGGCAACTAGAGTGTGATTCTATATCTATCCAGTATATTAAAACTTCGAATATACGTTAATGACGCATATACACAAAATAATCATATACTAGATTGTCCAACTTCAATACAAATAAAATATTCAAATACGTATACTTGAATTTAATTTTCAAAACAAAATTTGTTTTCAATTTTATTTGAAAAATATACTCTTCACCCTCGTTCTAGGATACTGCTGATCCCATCTCTAACGAGTAATTCTAATTGGATATTGTTAATCCAATCTCTGATGAATTCTTTCGTTCGGTTCTAATGTGTCTTTTTCTCGAGCTCTGTAAACCAGAGCTCTGATACCACCTGTAACAAGTCGAATTTCGCTCGGTCTGAATCGATCGCTAAACCGAACAAGACCGTTCGAAACCCGGATTGCTTTGAGATCAACACACATCAGAACACAAACAGAAGAACATTTCATTGCTTATTACAATAATTTCAAATACAAGAATATACAGAGTATGAACAAATAACATACATTTGATAAATATCGGAGATTTAAATACATTACTGCATCGGAAAAATAATACAAAACATAACTGAAAGAAATACACGGATACAGAGCTTTCCGAATGTCACTTCAGCTATATACCAGGATCCTGTGAATATAAATCTGCATAACCCAACCAATAGTTGCCCGTGCGGAAAATAACGGCACCAGAGTTTAGGTGAAAACAATAAACTCCAGGTCGGTCATGTGACTGGTGTGAGAACTAAAACAGTTATTAATCTTTATTTTAAAGTTAGGTAAATCAAGGGACCACGCCGTATAACACGGAACGGGTTTCCTCCCAAGAATATCAGTGCATAAAACAAACAGCGCAATGCTAAATAAAGAACAATGAAGCTATTATAAGACCCAGGTCCCATAACACAATGCAACGCAAGCCGGAGGATAGGGTTTTCCCTTATAATAGCCAAAGAATGCTTAATACGCGAAATTTAATCTTTTATTATTACTATAAGTGAAGAAAACAACTTCAAATATAAATGTATCAATCATAGACGGCGTGGGTACCATATATCATGTCGCCATACTAGTTCTACAATTAAAACCGCAAAATCACGTATTTGGAAATTGGATTTCCATCTATGAACCGAGGCAAAAGATAGTCCTCACCGGCTTCGAGACAATCTAGCCTACCATGTCTCAGGCAAGCGCGCAGACAAGCCTTGGATCGTCAGGGCCGGTCCACCGATGTGGATTAAAATGCCTGAACACTGCGTTTCCCCGCCCTATGAGGCGTAAATGAGCCAAATGACTCCATCGGTTCGAGAACGACCGATATATCCGAGGCGCCTCGCAACAGCAACAACCACACAGGTGAAAATAATATAAATGTCAACCAGTTTAAGCACTGACACCACCTCTAGCTAGAAAGAAACGCATGCCCTCCCTGAGGTCCTCTCCCGTTTTTGGTTCATACCGGGGTGTGAGGCTCGCGAATTAACGTTACACAAAGCGATGCCACAAAGGTCGTGCTTTGATCATCAACCACAAGACTCTGCTTTTCAACAGAAGCGTTGATCATTTGCATTTTAGCATGCCACATAGGCAAACCACTCTATGCCACCGATATCAGTCACACTGAATGAAATCCAATGTCAGACACACAGTCCATTTACAAGTTCGTTCTGGGTCTGAACGAAACCGGAGGAACCTTATTCCTCGCATATCCATCGATCTCCAAGTATGTCCGGACGATCACCAACTGATTCCCTCCTCTTGGGTGTATAGCCCAATCAAGATCATCAGTAATCACCCAAACGATGTGAAGACCTCTGGTCTTCAACCACCGTCTTCATCTTCTACTTACCGTCGTATCGGTTATTCAGAATGGGTATAAACCCGGCCTTTCTGAATAACTCACGTATATAATAAACAAGTGTTACACAAACACAACATACGCCTCATTCCAATTCAGAATATTCTTTTATTCAAATATTCACACCACTAGGGAAAGGTTCCCATTAATTTTATCAAAGATAAATTCTTTAAAATTTATTATAATTTTCCTTGGAATATCATTTCAAACCATGTTAAGGTTTTCCAAACTAGTCGGGGTTAGCGAACCACACCGAAGTAATTATTTATTTTATTTCCCAATCCCAACCTATTCATTCCATGGAGCAAAACTGGTAATACTCCATATCTAACACCACGGTATTATCGGTAAAATTAATTATCATTTCACGTTCAAATCTTGTAATGACCCGCATGGTTGTGTTATCGGTAATACTCCATATCTAACACCACGGTTGTGTTATCGGTAAAATTAATTACCATTTCACGTTCAAAACTGGTAATACTCCATATCTTACACCACGGTGTTATCGGTAAAATTAATTACCATTTCACGTTCAAATCTAACACCACGGTGAAAGCAAATTTGAATTAAAGAAAAACCATTAAAGTGGTAACTGAGATTGAATTAGAATGATATCAAGACAAATTGGATTGTGAGATTCAAATTTTAAGTGTAATGTGATAATCAAGTTAAGAGTTGGGAATCAAGAAGAAACTCGAGTTGAAATGATATTTGGCTCGGATATAAGCGAATGGTTGTGTTGTGGATAAAAGCAGATTGGAATTTGATTGGGATGACCCTTGTATCCGCTGAATTGATAACAGGTGGAAATGATATAATGATATGCCGACAAAAGGTACAAGTTTATATTTCTATTGGATATAAGATTTATGAGCCGAATTGGCAAGCCGCTTGGTTGTTTGATTTTCTTTTGGGATGGAGGTGGCCCAGAGATGCGAGTGGTGGTTTGACGTATTGACCAGTACAAAGGAGGTGCTAGCGAAATTTTTCAAAAATTAAGGCGTTAGAAAATTTTCAGGATTTTTGAAAATTTTCGGTGATAAGAATTAATTAAATTTAATTGAAATTTAATTGGTCCGGTTGGAAACTGAAGTTAATAAGTGAACAAATAAGTTATAACTAATTAATAGAGTTGTTTCCTACCTTAGTAATTTCGAGGACGAAATTATTTTAAGTGGGGAAGAATGTAATGACCTGCATTTTTCAACGATATAATAATTAAATAATTTAATTATTTAAATAGTGAATTAATGGATTTAATGGTCGTGGAATTAAATAATGGTGAATATTTAATTAAAATAATAAATTAAATAATATATTTAATTCTGAAATAATCAGAATTGGCTGTAATGGCGATATGGTGTGAACTGGATCATCTGTGATATTTAATTCAGTTTAGAATTTGAATTAGAATAACAAATATATTATTTGAACGACAGTTTGAATGTATAAATATATTATAATTAAAATTGAGCTTGAAATGGTGCGGCAGTTCGTTATTTGGCGATTTGAACTTCAATTGGATGTACAAGGTTCATTTTAAATCGGATTTCTGTGAAAGAAGAAATGTTAGGAGCTGGTGGAGTATATCTTTCTAGTAGAAGAGAAAAATTAGGATTTCGTGGTGTAGATTTTGATTTACGTCCAAATCAAATTTTAGAAAAGTCGCTGTGGAATTCCTTTATAATTTATAAAGAAATTATTTATATTTTAAAAAGTAATTTCATTTCAAATCGAATATCGATTTAATCAGGATTTGAAATATCAAGTTATAAATCCAAGTAGAGCTGTATGGTATTCCACTGTAAGTATATACGATAATATAAATTTATTTGTATTTAGTTTAATTATATTTAAATATATTTATATATTTAAATGAGTCATTTAGAGCTTTAAAAATAACCAGTTTTGCGAACGACCTCAGAATTCGACGAAACTAATTTTGTTGGATCCGCAATATTAAATTATTGCTAGATTCCAAATTCCATGATTTTTGAAGTTAGTATGTGGCCGTACGGATTTTTAAAGTGAAAAACAATCAGTATTTTGACGGTTAAAAATACGTTGTGTGAGCATACCAAGTCGGAATTCGACGAAACCAGTTTCGTTGGGACCGTAATGTCGAACTGTAGCTACCTGTCCAGTTTCGTGATTTTTGGGGTCATTGTGTGATCATAGTGATTTTTAACAACAAATGTAAATAACGATAGCTTAAATATTAATTTAAAATTCGAATTTAAAATTATTTAAATCTCCTATAAGTAGCACTACCCTTCTTTCTAACCTAATCCATTTTTCATTCTTGGTCAAACTCTCTTTGCCTCCAGTAACAACATTCATACAGCAAGAATGGAAAGTCTAAAATCATTATAAAATCAAATGAGCTCTTATAAATCCAAAGGATTGGAGTTTTGAATTGTTGTGACCTTTATCTTCACGCTGATACCATTTTCATATGACTCGAGATAGTTTCCTGGAAGTCAAAAAGTAGCAGCGAACCTAGGGCTACAAACTGATGGAGATCTAGGCGACGAGGGGACGATTCAATGGCGGTGTGAAGTTCAGGGAACCAAGGCGCAGGGTTCAGCAAAGATTTGTGGAATTCTGGAACAAAATGTGTCGCTGCATGTATTGGGCATCGCGAGAGCGAGTTGAGGTCACGAACGTCGAGTCTGGTCTTTGTGGTATAGGGAGAGAAAGGATTCAAAGAGGTAGAAGATGGTGGCTTCAGTTTGGTGGATAGTGGTATGTGAAAGGAGCAGTTGCGATGGGAAGGTGGCGTTAATTGTGTGGAGGAAGCCACGGCAATGTTTGGGAAGAAGGATAGTAGGGTCGGCCTGGGTTTTCAATTGGGATGTTGGGCCGGGTAAGAAGAATAAGGCCCAATTAAGTTTATTAAGTTTTAATTTAGATTTAATAATGTATCCAAATTTCTAAGATACATATCTTCTACCTAAGATATCAGATTTACGAACCGTAAGTTGCGTTGGGATCGTATGGATGGGAGAAACACAATGGAACTGATTGGGAGCAAATCGAAGCTCGTTACAATTTATTGCAAAATAAATTGGTCGTCTGAATCAAAGACAGTTAATTGTTTTTAATGATAATAGTCCAATGTGGGTAAATCTTACTAACTCTGAACAGTTTATAATTTCATGTTGTATTTTTAGAACTGTTAAATATTGGCTGATTGACTGTGTGTTGACTGTTTGATTGAACTGCTAGTCAGTTAGTTGAATTTCTATATTGATTCTGTTTAACAGAATATATCATATAGAACTGAAAGTGATGTTGATTTTATTGTGTAACATCTGTGGATGCAAGGAAACAGGTTGGAGGAATCCGACTGGATACCTCAACAGTTATTTTATTATTTTCATATATTGTGATATAGGACGTGGTTTATAATCTGTTGTTGACTATATGTGTATGGACAATATTTGACATCATGACTTGATATGTTAAACACCATAACATACCGGAATGTGAAAAAGGGGAATTTTCAAATGGTATTTGAAAATAAAATATTTATAAAATCAAAAGGGTTTTATAAATGAAATGTTTATAAATGAAATATTTATAAATGAAATATTTATAAATTGAAATCTTTATAGGTGAAATTATATAGAAAGGGAAATATTTATAAATGAAATATTTATAAAGAAAAGGGAATATTTATAAAATCATAAGATTTTATAAATGAGATATTTATTGGTTAAATAAATAGGAGATGTTAAACGAGATACTTATTTGTTAAGTAAATAAGTTATAAAAGAGATATTGACTTAGGAAACAGAATAAGTTATTAAAAGGGTTATTTATTTGTTAAATAAATAGAATAAGAAAAGGAGATATTTATTTGTTAAATAAATAAGATAAGATATAAGGAATATTTATTTAGGAAATAAATAAGATATTAATAAAGGAAATACTTAGGATAAATAAATAAGGTTAATAAAGGGAATACTTGGAAATAGAACCCTAAAAGGAAATATTTGCAAACCATTTGCAAATAGAATTTGAAAAGGAAATATTTGCAAACCATTTACAAATAGGATTAAAAAGGAAATATTGGTAAAGGCATTTTGAAATAAATAGATTATAAAGGAAATATTTATCTTTGGATAAATAGAATATATAAGTCAGGACTTACATAGAGAAGTAAGAATCGATTTCAACATCGATGTTTGAAACTGAATGAGGACAAAGAGTTAATCAGCTAGGATTAACCAGTTAGAGTAAAACCATTAGGGTTAACCAATTAGGTTAAACCATAGAGTTAAACCAGTTAGAGTTAAACCAGTTAGAGTTAATCAGTAAGAGTTAATCGATAGAGTTAAATCGAACTAGAGTTATTGAATATAGTTAAATCGAACTAGAGTTATTCAAATGGAGTTAATCAAATTTAGTTTATTCGAATAGAGTTGAAGTGAGATAATCGAATAGTAGATATTCGAAGTGAGATAATCGAATCAGAGATATTCGAAGTGAGATAATCGAATCAGAGATATTCGAAGTGAGATAATCGAATCAGAGATATTTAAAGTGAGTTGATCGAATCTAGTTATTCGACCGGAGTTAAGTCGAATAAGATTTATTCGAAGAAAGAGATTATCGAATATAAGTTATTCGAATAAGAGTTAATCCAGTAAGAGTTATTAGGTTGGAGTTATTCAAATAAGAGTTATAGATTAGAGTTAACCGAATAGGAGTAAATAAATTAGTTGTCATTATATTATTTGAGTTAGGAAATGAAAGTCATATTAAAGATAATATATTTCGGATGCAGGAGATTATAACACCATTGTTATAATCACGTAAACTTGTAAAAGAAGGGGGTTCATAAATAGAATCCGAGGGTTCGTAAGGAAGTGTTAAAGGGTTAAAAGATGAACTTACCCTATTTCGAGATTAAAATGTTGTTCAGTTAAGGTTTGAGAGGTAGTTATACCCCAACTTGATTGACTTCGTTTTTAATTTTGAAATGGTTAAGGTTCGAGAGTGAAAGTGGTTAAATGATTTTAGTAAATAAGTATAGTGGTTTGAGTTGTCGTCGCGATGTTGATTTAAACATTTGTTTAAATCCAAGTAAAGAAGATTAGGAAATGTTTTCCAAATAGAATCAGAAACGTAGTCAAATATTGAAATTTGAAATATGAATTAGAAAATGGAGTGTTCATGTATAAGGAGTTAAGAAATGGAGTTAAGCTAAATCAGAATTTGATTGGAGACTAGGTAAGTTGAATGGTTTCCTAAGTGTCTATCTGATGTTGGTTTCGACCTTCGAGATTGGTACTTCGGGAATTGTTCTTATACTAGTTTACAATCAGAGACTGATAGTTGTAGAAGAATAGTGATACGTAAATAAGTTATGGAAATGTTTTCCAGCGTTAACGTATATTTGCTAAACATAGAAAATAAGGAACATATGAATATATATATATATATAGATAGATAGATAGATAAATATATGATTGATGATTGATTTGATAGAATTTCCATCTGGAAATAATATCGTTGTTTGCACACGTATTTTTCTTTGATAGTTAACTCACCGACTATCGAAGTTTTTGACCATTTTAACGTTGTTAATATGGAGAGACCGGTTGGATTATTATCCAAAGAACCACTCTGTATTGGCATAAGCGTTGCGAATCATATATGCCAAGGATAATTGAAGACGAAGTAAAGTGCAAGGGCTATTGTATAAGTCTTAGATAATAGTGCCTAAGATGGATGTACTGAATAGTGCCTTCGGTTCATCCTGTTCCTGGATGACTTGTATGGATGAATGTCTGATAGAGTATTTCCAGAAAGATCACGTGCATTGATTTCTTCAACCGTACCAAGAGTGGAAGTGGAGAAGGAAACTTCTTTAGGTAAAACATAAAGTACTGTTGTAGACGTCAATTAGTGATTTTCGATGGATCTGACAATGTGGCATTCGAAGTGAATCTGATGTGATGATAAAGCGTAACCTCAAACCTCATCAACCGGGAAATAACAAAAATCGGACAAGCAGTATGGCTATTTAGGTCGCACCTATTAGGGTGTATAATCACCTGATAAGAGTTTCATTTACTTCTAAAAATCTATTGTTGATGTTGTCCCATTCAGGGAACGGTTGTTGATCCCAACCGTTGGTGATATACATTCGATACACTTAAGCGAAATGAGTGGTCGGTCATGTGTGGCCGGGTTGCAAGATGTTCTTGTTGAACCCAGTGTATTCCTCTCTAGAGGTACACTAGCGAAAGGTGGTTCCATACCTTGTCATAGTTGGAAATCCATTACCCAATACGTGCTTGCGGTTTTGATTGTATACTGTATATGTAGAACATGAGATGAAAGCATTTCTGCTAGATGATTATTATATTGTGGTTGATAGACATTATTATAATATCAAAGGGTTTTTGATATAAAGATATTTTGGATCCTCATAAGGGAAAAACCCGTTCCGTTATACTGCATAGTCTTATGAGATATCGTTTACTTGTTCAACTGTTTTAAACTGTTTTACTCATACCAGTCCCATGACTGATCCGGAGTTTATTTTGTTTTGTTTTCCCTAAACTCTTGGGTGTCCAATTTTGTACGGGCAGTCAAGTAGTCAGGATTTACATATACTTGAAGAGATGGAGCAGGAGGCTTCAGGATCATATAGCTATAGTTATTTCCGCTGTGTTGTAAGTGTTGTACTCTGATAATGTTATTGTATACATATACTGATTTTATTTCAAGGATATGTTATCTACTATATGTTATTCGTTCCGCTGTGAGGTTCGTGTTACTCTGATGTTGTGTTCTTCTTCTTCTTTTTCTATTCTAAGTTTCTATCTTAACTATTCTCATCCTCTAATTTCTTTCATTAACTTTCTAGTATTTTTCGATGTTTGGTTAGTCATCATTGAGTTTATAGCTATAACCAAAGTCGACAAAATCCGGGTCGTTACAGTTAGTAGCAGAGCTTAAGGTTTAGTGAATTACATTGGCTCTGTGGCGTGACTCGGTAGAGATAGGGTTAGTAACACCCTAGATTGAGTTTGAGTGTATATATACGAGTGTGTATTTGTAATTTGATATAAAGTGGTTTTATATTGTGGAGATTCATTGGTTGAGTTGTTTATGGGTTTTGGTCGATCAGTTTGACCCACTGTATTGGTAGGAGTTTATAAACACTCGAATACGATGGGTCGACACGATATGTTTTGAAAAGAGGATAAATTAAAATAAGTTTACCCAAGGTATATCTTGATATAGAGAAGATATATATCAAAATTTTAATATAGTGGATATATTGGTTGTTATTATAATCGAGTAAGATTATAAATTAAATGGTTATGGAAATAACCAATCAGAATTCATATAAGTGAAATACGTGAAATCAGATGAGTTAAATCTGAAATTTAAATCAGAAACTGAATTAAAATTCTGGAAAATTGGATAAGTGT
Source organism: Allium sativum (assembly GCA_030737875.1). Classification (NCBI taxonomy): domain Eukaryota; kingdom Viridiplantae; phylum Streptophyta; class Magnoliopsida; order Asparagales; family Amaryllidaceae; genus Allium; species Allium sativum. The sequence continues at coordinate 702,834,747 of CM060916.1, read as the reverse complement.
TTGTAAATGGATTTGGATTAAAAATAAGGAATATTTAAGATCCTAATAGATATTAAATAGTTTTACAAGTAGTGTGAATTATATTTTGAAATGAATTTCAAAGTGGAAATGTTTAGAAATGGTTTTATAGTATTGAACTCACTTCAATCGCTGGAAAATAGATTCTGATGATGACAGCTGCATCATCAGTATTCATTTTCGAGTTGTAAGTGACGAATTACTACCAGAGATACTGTTTTGAATTTGTTTTGGGAAAGACAAATTGTGTTGAATTTCAAAAAAGGAAAATTTTATTTTTGAAAAGAGTAAAACTATTTAAAAACTCCCAGGGAAAGACTGTTTGAATTAAAAACAAATTTAACAGAAATTTTTGAAAGCAAATTTGAATTAAAGAAAAGCCAGTAAAGTGGTAACTGAGATTGAATTAGAATGATATCAAGACAAATTGGATAGTGAGATTCAAATTTGAAGTGTAATGTGATAATCAAGTTAAGAGTTGGGAATCAAGAAGAAACTCGAGTTGAAATGATATTTGGCTCGGATATAAGCGAATGGTTGTGTTGCGGATAAAAGCAGATTAGAATTTGATTGGGATGACCCTTATATCCGCTGAATTGATAACAGGTGGAAAGGATATAATGATATGCCGACAAAAGGTACAAGTTTATATTTCTATTGGATATAAGATTTATGAGCCGAATTGGCAAGCCGCTTGGCTGTTTGATTTTCTTTTGGGATGGAGGTGGCCCAGAGAGGCGAGTGGTGGTTTGACATATTGACCAGTACAAAGGAGGTGCTAGCGAAATTTTTCAAAAATTAAGGCGTTAGAAAATTTTCAGGATTTTTGAAAATTTTCGGTGATAAGAATTAATTAATATTTAATTGAAATTAAATTGGTCCGGTTGGAAACTGAAGCTAAGAAGTGAACTAATAAGTTATAACCAGTTAATAGAGTTGTTTTCTACCTTAGCAATTTCGAGGACGAAATTATTTCAAGTGGGGAAGAATGTAATGACCTGCATTTTTCAGCGATATAATAATTAATTAATTTAGTTATTTAAATAGTGAATTAAAGGATTTAATGGTCGTGGAATTAAATAATGGTGAATATTTAATTAAAATAATAAATTAAATAATATATTTAATTCTGAAATAATCAAAATTGGCTGAAATGGCGATATGGTGTGAACTGGATCATCTGTGATATTTAATTCAGTTTAGAATTTGAATTAGAATAACGAATATATTATTTGAACGACAGTTTGAACGTATAATTATATTATAATTAAAATCGAGCTTGAAATGGTGCGGTTGTTCGTTATTTGGCGATTTGAACTTCAATTGGATGTACAAGGTTCATTTTGAATCGGATTTCTGTGAAACAAGAAACGTTAGGAGCTGGTGGAGTATATCTTTCTAGTAGAAGAAAAAAATCTGGATTTCGTCGTGTAGATTTTGATTTACGTCCAAATCAAATTTTAGAAAAGTCGCTGTGGAATTCCTTTATAACTTATAAAGGAATTATTTATATTTTAAAAAGGAATTTCATTTTAAATCGAATATCGATTTAATCGGGATTTGAAATATCAAGTTATAAATCCCAGTAGAGCTGTATGGTGTTCCACTGTGAGCATATACGATAATATAAATTTATTCGTATTTAATTTAATTATATTTAAATATATTTATATATTTAAATGGGACATTCAGAGCTTTAAAAATTGCCAGTTTTGTAAACGACCTCAGAATTCGACGAAACCAATTTTGTTGGATCCGCAATATTAAATTATTGCTAGATTCCAAATTACGTGATTTTTGAAGTCAGTATGTGGTTGTACGGATTTTTAGAGTGAAAAACAATCAGTATTTTGATGGTTAAAAATACGCTGTGTGAGCATACGAAGTCGAAATTCGACAAAACCAATTTCGTTGGGACCGCAATATCGAACTGTAGCTGCATGTCCAATTTCGTGATTTTTGGGGTCACTATGTGATCACAGGGATTTTTAACAACAAATGTAAATAACGATAGCTTAAATATTAATTTAAAATTCAAATTTAAAATTATTTAAATCTCCTATAAATAGCACTACCCTTCTTTCTAACCTAATCCATTTTTCATTCTTTGTCAAACTCTCTCCGCCTACAGTAACAACATTCATGAAGCAAGAATGGAAAGTCTATAATCATTATAAAATCAAATGAGCTCTTATAAATCCAAAGGATTGGAGTTTTGAATTGTCGTGACCTTTATCTTCACACTAATACCATTTTCATATGACTCGAGATAGTTTCCTGGAATTCAAAAAGTAGCAGCGAACCTAGGGCTACGAACTGATGGAGATCTAGGCGACGAGGGGACGATTCGATGGCGGTGTGAAGTTCAGGGAACCAAGGCGCAGGGTTCAGCAAAGATTTGTGGAATTCTGGAACAAAATGTGTCGCTGCCTATATTGGGCATCGCGAGAGTGAGTTGAGGTCACGAACGTCGAATCTGGTCTTTGCGGTATAGGAGAGAGAGGATTCAAAGAGGTAGAAGATGGTGGCTTCGGTTTGGTGGATAGTGGTATGTGAAAGGAGCAGTTGCGATGGGAAGGTGGCGTTAATGGTGTGGAGGAGGCCACGGCAGTGTTTGGGAAGAAGGGTAGAAGGGTCGGCCTGGGTTTTCAATTGGGATATTGGGCCTGACATGAAGAATAAGGCCTAATTAAGTTTATTAAGTTTTAATTTAGATTTAATAATGTATCCAAATTGTGTGTTGACTGTTTGATTGAACTGCTAGTCAGTTAGTTGAATTTCTATATTGATTATGTTTAACAGAATATATCATATAGAACTGAAAGTGATGTTGATTTTATTGTGTTACATCTGTAGATGCAGGGAAACAGGTTGGAGGAATCTGACTGGATTCCTCAACAGCTATTTTATTATTTTCATATATTGTGATATATGACGTGGTTTATAATATGTTGTTGATTATATGTGTATGGACGATATTTGACATCATGACTTGATATGTTAAACACCATAACATACCAGAATGTGAAAAAGGGGAATTTTCAAATGGTATTTGAAAATAAAATATTCGTAAAATCAAATGGGTTTTATAAATGAAATGTTTATAAATGAATTATTTATAAATTAAATATTTATAAATAGAAATCTTTATCGGTGAAATTATATAGAAAGGGAAATATTTATAAATGAAATATTTATAAAGAAAAGGGAATATTTATAAAATCATAAGATTTTATAAATGAGATATTTATTGGTTAAATAAATAGGAGATGTTAAACGAGATACTTATTTGTTAAGTAAATAAGTTATAAAAGAGATATTGACTTAGGAAACAGAATAAGTTATTAAAAGGGTTATTTATTTGTTAAATAAATAGAATAAGAAATGGAGATATTTATTTGTTAAATAAATAAGATAAGATATAAGGAATATTTATTTAGAAAATAAATAAGATATTAATAAAGGAAATACTTAGGATAAATAAATAAGGTTAATAAAGGGGATACTTGGAAATAGAACCCTAAAAGGAAATATTTGCAAACCATTTGCAAATAGAATTTGAAAAGGAAATATTTGAAAACCATTTACAAATAGGATTAAAAGAGGAAATATTGGTAAAGGCATGTAGAAATAAATAGATTATAATGGAAATATTTATCTTTGGATAAATAGAATAAATAAGTCAGGACTTATATAGAGAAGTAAGAATCGATTTCAACATCGATGTTTGTAACTGAATGAGGACAAAGAGTTAATCGATTAGGGTTAACCAATTAGAGTAAAACCATTAGGGTTAACCAGTTAGGTTAAACCGTAGAGTTAAACTAGTTAGAGTTATACCAGTTAGAGTTAATCGACAGAGTTAAATCGAACTAGGGTTATTGAATAGAGTTAAATCGAACTAGAGTTATTCAAATGGAGTTAATCGAATTTAGTTTATTCGAATAGAGTTGAAGTGAGATAATCGAATAGTAGATATTCGGAGTGAGATAATCGAATAAGAGATATTCGAAGTGAGATAATCGAATCAGAGATATTCGAAGTGAGATAATCGAATCAGAGATATTCGAAGTGAGATAATCGAATCAGAAATATACAAAGTGAGTTGATCGAATCTAGTTATTCGACAGGAGTTAAGTCGAATAAGATTTATTCGGAGAAAGAGATTATCGAATATAAGTATTCGAAAGTAAGCAAATTGAATATAAGTTATTCGAATAAGAGTTAATCCAGTAAGAGTTATTAGGTTGGAGTTATTCAAATAAGAGTTATAGATTAGAGTTAACCGAATAGGAGTAAATGAATTAGTTGTCGTTATATTATTCGAGTTAGGAAATAAAAGTCATATTAAAGATAATATATTTCGGATGCAAGAGATTATAACACCATTGTTATAATCACGTAAACTTGTAAAAGAAGGGGGTTCGTAAATAGAATCTGAGGGTTCGTAAGGAAGTGTTAAAGGGTTAAAAGATGAACTTACCCTATTTCGAGATTGAAATGTTGTTCAGTTAAGGTCTGAGAGGTAGTTATACCCCAACTTGATTGACTTCGTTTTTAATTTAGAAATGGTTAAGGTTCGAGAGTGAAAGTGGATAAGTGATTTTAGTAAATAAGTATAGTGGTTTGAGTTGTCGTCGCAATGTTGATTTAAACATCTGTTTAAACCTAAGTAAAGAAGATTTGGAAATGTTTTCCAAATAGAATCAGAAACGTAATCAAATATTGAAATTTGAAATTTGAAATATGAATTAGAAAAGGGAGTGTTCATGTATAAGGAGTTAAGAAATGGAGTTAAGCTAAATCAGAATTTGACTGGAGACTTGGTAAGTTGAATGGTTTCCTAAGTGTCTATCTGATGTTGGTTTCGACCTTCGGGATTGGTACTTAGGGAATTGTTCTTATACTAGTTTACAATCAGAGACTGATAGTTGTAGAAGAATAATGATACGTAAATAAGTTATGGAAATGTTTTCCAACGTTAACGTATATTTGCTAAACATAGAAAATAAGGAACATATGAATATATATATATATAGATAAATATATGATTGATGATTAATTTGATAGAATTTCCATCTGGAAATAATATCGTTGTTTGCACACGTATTTTTCTTTGATAGTTAACTCACCGACTATCGAAGTTTTTGACCATTTTAACGTTGTTAATATGGAGAGACCGGTTGGATTATTATCCAAAGAACCACTTTGTATTGGCATAAGCGTTGCGAATCATATATGCCAAGGATAATTGAAGACGGAGTAAAGTGAAAGGGCTATTATATAAGTCTTAGATAACAGTGCCTAAGATGGATGTACTGAATAGTGCCTTCGGTTCATCCTGTTCCTGGATGACTTGTATGGATGAATGTCTGACAGAGTATTTCCAGAAAGGTCACTTACATTGATTTCTTCAACCGTACCAAGAGTGGAAGCCGAGAAGGAAACTTCTTTAGCTAAAACGTAAAGTACTGTTGTAGACGTCAATTAGTGATTTTCGATGGATCTGACAATGTGGCATTCGAAGTGAATCTGATGTGATGATAAAGCGTAACCTCAAGCCTCATCAACCGGGAAATGACAAAAATCGGGCAGGCAGTATGGCTATGTAGGTCGCACCTATTAGGGTGTATAATCACCTGATAAGAGTTTCATTTACTTCTAAAAATCTATTGTTGATGTTGTCCCATTCGGGGAACGGTTGCTGGTCCCAACCGTTGGTGATATACATTCGATACAGTTAAGCGAAATGAGTGGTCGGTCATGTGTGGCCGGGTTGCAAGATGTTCTTGTTGAACCCATTGTATTCCTCTCTAGAGGTACACTAGCGAAAGGTGGTTCCATACCTTGTCATAGTTGGAAATCCATTACCCAATACGTGCTTGCAGTTTTGATTGTATACTATATATGTAGAACGTGAGATGAAAGCGTTTCTGCTAGATGATTATTATATTGTGGTTGATAGACATTATTATAATATCAAAGGGTTTTTGATATAAAGATATTTTGGATCCTCATAAGGGAAAAACCCGTTATGTTATACAGCGTGGTCTTATGAGATATCGTTTACTTGTTCAACTGTTTTAAACTGTTTTACTCATACCACTCCCATGACTGACTCGGAGTTTATTTTGTTTTGTTTTCCCTAAACTCTTGGGTGTCCAATTTTGTACGGGCAGCCAAGTAGTCGGGATTTACAGATACTTGAAGAGCTGGAGTAGGAGGCTTCAGGATCATATAGCTATAGTTATTTCCGATGTGTTGTAAGTGTTGTACTCTGATAACGTTATTGTATACATATACTGATTTTATTTCAAGCATATGTTATCTATTATATGTTATTCGTTTCGCTGTGAGGTTCGTTTTACTTTGATGTTGTGTTCTTCTTCTTCTTCTTCTATTCTAAGTTTCTATCTTATCTATTCTCACCCTCTAATTTCTTTTATTAACTTTCTGGTATTTTTCGATGTTTGGTTAGTCATCATTGAGTTTATGGCGATAACCAAAGTCGACAAAACCCGGGTCGTTACAAATCTAGTTAAAGATTTAACTATCGCTTGGAGAAAATCTGGTGATACTCCATTCTCGATCATTTCATTCTAATTAAAGACTCATTAAAACTCCACTTAGTTTTAATCTTTAACTGGGTTAAAGAACCGATGTCATTTAAAACACGGTTCACGATAAACCCAAAATCACATCCCATTGTTAATCGGGTTAAAGAACAGGTGTTATTCAAAACACTGCTCACGATAAACCCAAAAACCAATTTAAATTCAATTCCAATTAAATACAATTTAACCAGACAATTTCACTAAATCTTAATTAAAAGATTTATTCTTTTCTAAACTGGGTTCAAGAACAGTGTTATTTAAGACACCATTCACGACGAACCCAAAATCCCATTTGATATTAAATACAAGGCTCTGAATAGAAAATATATCGGCTTATATTCAATATCAAATTATGAAACCAACAAATATCGTATTGGAAATAACAATATTATCTTTCAAATTTCCACAACCATATCTGTATAATCACGAAATCCAACATCGAAATATTCCGACGATGATTTCGATTCAAATCCATTAAAATAACCAAAATAAAAATTTCAAATTGGCTCAGAATTTCCGGGTTGTTACATAAATAAACAAAAGCAGTTCGAATTTCAAAATTATGAGAGTCAGCTGGGCGGGAAAATTCCCGCCCATAGTGGTCGACTCCCCCCGGGGGGTCGACATAGGTGTCGACCCCCAAGAGGGGTGTCGACTGGGGTGTCGACCCCCTCAGCCAGATCCGAACAGTGACGATTTCTGACTCGTTGCTTAGTCACTAGGGCATAGGTGGCAGTTTCGGGATAGCTCTATTTGGTCTGGATGGTTCTAATTTCTCCTAGGTTGATCTAACGGCTTACATTAATCTAAACTTCTATATAAACAACCACAACCCTCAATGCTAAACCACACAATTTCATTCCAAGGAGCCGTCATCTTGTCCATGGTCAACCTAGCATAGCCACCATTCTTATCCAACTAGAAAGCAAGCTAGGAAGCAAGTTAGAAGCCTCAATCCAAATTAAAATTAGAGAACCAATAGTCTACATCAAAGGATAGCAAGTTAGAAGCAAGTCCTATGTTTTGTAAGTTCAGTTATTCTTTAGATTTGAAGAAATAAAAGTCATGATTTGTAATAAAGCGAAACTAGAACTGTGCCTAGTTGTAAGATAATCATACTCTGATTTATGTTTATCCTTGTGGAAATTCTGAAATTACTTATGCCTTCGAGACTATTGTGGTTGATACAATTTATCATGTTGTATATTAATTTGGTGATGAACCTATCATGTTGTATATTAATTTGGAGATGAACCTATCATGTATTATATAAATTTGGTGATTCTTTCATGTTATGTTACATGTAAGTTATAGGCTAAGTCATGTTCATATATGCCTATATGTTTAGATCTACATCCTTATATGTTTAGATCTATGTTAATTCGATCCAACTCAAATGCAAGTTCACCTTTACATGCCTAATTTAATTTGTGTATTCTATGTAAATTTCTGTTCATATGCTTAAGATTCATGTTAATTGGATCAAAAATGCAAGTTCATAATTAAATGTATATTGTTCTATGCCAAATTTACATGACACATGTTTAGTTGGATCCATATTATTTTATGCTTGTTGGAATGTTACATGTTCCTTTCTTTTCCCTTTTGTTTATGAGTTAGGCTAAATTGCGAGCCTAACGTTCTATGTGAATTATGCGAACGTATAACGGGGGTAACGTTGGGGAAAAACATTAAATTACATATTATTGGCATAGTTTGGCTCAAAATCATGTAAATGATTAGTAGCATGAAATGGTATAATTTGTATACCTAAAAATTATGAACATGATTTAGAGGGTAAATGGGGCATGACTTGAATGACAATAATTGTGGATAATTTACATATAAACATGAACGGTAAATATGTAAATTAAGTAAAAGAGGAATATGCCTAACCCGAGGTTAGATTGAGTTATGGTGTAAGACTGCCCGGAACCGCCCGGCACATCCAGCAACCGTAACAATATAGATTTAATGTGAGAGGTTAGCGCATTTAATCCCAAAAGAACCCGAGGTTAGATTAAGTTGCGGTGTAAGACTGCAAGGAACAGACCGGCACATCCAGCGACCGCAACAATATAGATCTAATGTGAGAGGTTGGTGCTTTAATGAATGAATTAAAGCTAAGGAACAGGTAGACTAAGAATGGTAGGGTTAAGTTAATTAAGGCAACACTTAACCAATACAACATGTTAACTAAACTAATGGGTGGGGTTAGGTTAAATTGAGAACACTTAACCATTTTAACATGTTGATTAGGAAACCCTAGTAACGGAGACCCATTTCAGTAGTAACCCACATAGATGTATCATGGTACCCTGAACTAGGCAGGGTGGGGCATGATTACTGGGCTGATTATAAGCGGTCAAAACAATGGCGGGTGGTGCGTCAGTGTAGGTTCCGACGAAGTACGGGCGTGCACGTACTCCGGGGTGGAAAAAGCACACATTGGGCATCAGTAGTTATACACTGTGCATCTTGAATTATGTCGGGTTGCCACCATAGTCTTTGATACACCCCATGGTGGGACCAGCACAGGTATCTATAATCAAGCGAGGCCGAATGACACAAGTAATGAATGCATGCGAATAGAAGCCGATCGATAAAGGGGATTATCTTGTTATGAAAACATAGTTGAAACATTCGTTAGTAGGTGTAGAGAAATAAGAAATGAGTGCGACAGTATATTCAGTTTACCCTTCCTTATCCTGTCTTATGTTATCTTGTTACTATGGTACTGTCCTATTTTCAGTTTATTCATGTCATGATCCTTTTTCTTGTTCACACACTAAAAAATTACTGGACTTACCAGAATTATGTCTGACCCGTTTTCTTTCGTCTTCTTTTCTTCCGTTTTCCCCCTAGGTCCGCAGGGAGGGATTACTTCAGCTTAGTTCGGACCATTTCCAGCTTGAAGACAGTAGATGTATTGCTTGGATACTCTTTTCTTGGGCTATGGCTGTGGTTACACTCTTAATGAGGATTTATGCTGCTTTGTTATTGTTTTATGCTTCTTTATGTTTTAATCAAGACAGAGATTTTGTTGTAATGATTTGGAAGTTGGTTTGAGACAGTTGTTGTAATGTTTTGACTGAACCACGTGCTTATGAAATAAAATTTAGTTCTTCCGCTATTTTATATGTCTGTCTTGTAAATTATCTGTATCTTTTACCTATAACGCTCCACCAAAGTTAATGCATTCCCTTTGCAAGTGACCTTAACGGAGGTGGGGTGTTTCAGAGTTATAAACTATCATATATTCCGCTGTATACTATGTTTGTATCTGGAAACAGGTGTTTATAACTGTTCCAGGAATAGTTGTTGTGCTCTGATGATGGTATGTATATACAAAACAGTTTTGTATTTCAAAAGTTATGTTATATACTATATTTTATTCGTTCCGCTGTGAGTTTGTGATCTTCATTTTCTTCTATTCTAGTATTTCTTTCTTTCTACTTCTCGTCCTCTAACTTCTTTCTAATAATTATTCATATTCCTATGCAATTTGGGTTGGACATGTGGTGTGATTAGTCGAATCAAAGGGTATGGAAATTCGGGCCATTACAGGGAAAATCAAATTCAAAATCCGAATTAGTTTATTTTGAATCTATTTTTTTGAATATATATGATGATAATAATTTATTAAAAATGAATTTTATTGTTTTGAAATAGATTTATATTTTATCGATTTAATTTAATACTTAAAGCATAGCCATTTTTCAAACGATCTAAGATTTCGACGAAATTAGTTTTATCGGATCCAAAACATTAAATTATTGTAAGATTTCAATTTTTGTACCAATTGGAGTTATTACGTGAGCATGTGCGATATAAACGCATATCGAAAATTGATTTGGATTTAATAATAACTTATAATTTAATTTTGAGAATAACTGCTAGAATTGACTTTCGAAACATGTTATGTTGTGTTTGGGATATGGGTATCTGGCTAGGAACGTTAGTCGTTGTACTTTAGTTGGAGTTAGTGAAAATTTCGATGCATATGGTGAATAAAATAATAATTTAAGCAGCCTATAAATTATCTCAAACTCGCTAACCTAACCCTTATTTCCTTCAGTTGATACCAAACAATTCAGTAGCCGAAAATTCACGTTCTTTCATCCTTAATATCTTTTAATCTATTCACTTTCAGAGAAAACCTTCAACATCAAAGTTATGGATCTCCTCTTACTCTTCAAATCTATATGGTTGGATTGTTGATCGGAGCTTCAGATCATTGTAGATCACGCGTAAAGTGTGGCGAGCCTGGGTTCATATTTTTGTAGCACTTGGTTGTTAGAGGCAGTTACAGGCGATGGCGTCAGCATGAGAAAGGAAGAGGGTGGTGAGGTAGTCATGTTAATGAAATTTGGTGATTGATGGTGGTTAGAGGTGGCACAGAAGCCAAGAAGATTGGTTTTGGGTCTTTGGGGATTTCGCGTCAATATGAAATGGTTTGTTCAAATTCAAATAAATGAAATCGATTTTGATTTTGAAATTAGATTTGAGTTAACTATATAAATGATGTTTTAAACTCAAATTGATTGTTCCGTTTGTCTTATATAATATTTAATTTGATTTCAGCAAAGTTTGGATTTCAAAAGATTAAATTTTGAAAAATAATAATATTATATAAATATTATAATAATAAAATATTCAATTTTGATTTATTATTGAATTTGAAGTTGAAATTGGAAAATATTGCTTTTAAATGAGTTATATATGTTTCATAAAGTTTATAAAAATATTATAAGTTAATCAGACAAAATTTATTTTGAAATTATAATACGGTCTAAGTAGAACTAGTCGTACGGCGGTAGTTCACGAATTTCAACCATAAACTTCAAACGACTACAACTAATGCAATTTAAATCGGATGTAACTGAAATGAAAAACGTTTGTTTTCTAATGATATTAATTTTCAAATTAAAAATAAAATTTTAGTTTTTAATGTAAAGATTTTTAAATATGTTCAAATCTATTTTCAAATAAAATCGCGGTTTTGTAGTTCGGTGACCGTAATTGGAAACCATTAGAAACAGCTTTATAGAATTCATTAAAAATACAGAAAAATTATGATAAATCATAATAAATGATTTTAAAGTGATTTGGGGTAAGAAATATGAATTTCAAATTAAAATTTGAATTTGAGATTTTTCAGCTGAATTAACTGAATAATTTGAAAACGGTGTTTTGGGAAATCTAATTTTAAATAAACTAAAGTTTTCTAACTTCAAGTTTATTGGATTTAGTTGGAAATAATGGTTGTACATTTGGTAATTAATTATGTAGACAAAACTCGTACTATCCGAGGAATTTAATAGGTGTATATACCGTTATTCCACTTATAGTATCCGTTGACAACGAGAATTGATATTGAATATAAGTTGCAATAATTTTTATTTAAATCTTATATTTAATATCAATTGGTTTTGGGTTTGTTGTGAATGTTGTGTTAAATAACATCATTCTTTAACTCAGTTACGGCTAAATTATGATTTGGAATTTTAAAGGGATTAAGATCTTCTAAAAAGCTAATTAAGTTGACGCTTAATGATCTTGATTTAGAGATGTGTTATTCTTACAGGAAAGTAATGGAATAAAGAACTAATGAATCTTGATAAAGAGTTAATGAATATTTATTACGATTTTTGAAACTTAATTATCTTTGATTTAAAAGGATATGTTTTAAAGAGAAATTTATGAAATGAATTTTTGGAATATGAATTTTAAAGGTAACTTTGGGTAAAATAAATCTTGGGTTTATAATATTAATAAGGCTTAATTATTAATAAATTTTGCAAATGAGGATTTTGTTAAAGGATAACGAATGGGAACTATTTTAAGAAGGATTTATGTAACGACCCGGAAAGTAAGCGATCTTGGTTAACCGATATACCACACATATCGAACATCCAAGGATCGAAAATAACCGAATTGTTAATGAAAGAAGTTAGAGGGTGAGAATAGATAAGATAGAAACTTATAGAATTGAAGAAGGAGAAGAACATCATCATCAGAGTAACACGAATCTCACAGCAGAATGAATAAAATATAACATAACTTTTGAAATAAAAACAGTTATGTATACAATAGCACTTATCAGAGTACAACACTTACAACAACAGCGGAAATAATAATAGCTATAGAATCCTGAAGCCTCCTGCTCCAAGCTCTCCAAGTATATCTGAAAAATCCCGACTACTTGACTGCCCATACAAATTTAGGCACCGAAGAGTTTAGGGAGAACACAACAAAATAAATTCCGGGTCAGTCATGGGACTGGTATGAGTAAAACAGTTTAAAACAGTTTGAACAAGTAAACGATATCTCATAAGACCATGCCGTATAACGGAACGGGTTTTTCCCTTATGAGAATCCAAAATATCTTTATATCAAAAACCTTTTGATATTATAATAATGTCTATCAACCACAATATTATAATAATGTCTATCAACCACGATATACTAATCATCTAGCAGAAACGCTTTCATCTCACGTTCTACATATATAGTATACAATCAAAACCGCAAGCACGTATTGGGTAATGGGTTTCCAACTATGACAAGGTATGGAACCACCTTCCGATCAGTGTACTCTAGGAACGATACACTGGAGTTCAATAAGAACGTCTTGCAACTCAGCCACACATGACCGACCACTCATTTCGCTTGAGTGTATCGAATGTACATCACCAACGGTTGGGATCAGCAACCGTTCCCGTATATATATATGGGACAACATTGATAGATTTAAGAAGCAAATGAATATTCTCTAGATAGGTGATTATACACCCTACTTCAGAGCGACCGACTTAGCCATGTTGCCTGCCCGATTTCTATCATTTACCGGATGTGAGGCTAGAAGCTACGCTTATCTTTTCACATACCACATCTTCATTAACTTAGAATGTCACATCGTCATACCCTTTAAATCACAAATTGATTTCCCCAAAATTACCACGGGTATAAGCTAAGAGAAACGAATTCCTCCACCACCAACGTAAATATGTTTGAAACGATCAACTTACATGATCTACCAGATATACTCTGTCAGACCTCCGTCCATACAAGTTGTCCTGGGACTGGACAAACCGAAGGCACTATTCAGTACATCCATCTTAGGCACTGTTAGCTAAGACTTATACAATAGCCCTTGCACTTTACTCCATCTTCAATATATTCAGCATACTTGATTCGCAACACTTATGCCAACACGGAGTGGTTCTTTGGATAATAATCCAACCGGTCTCTCCATATTAACAACGTAAAATGGTCAAAACATTGATAATCTGTGATTTAACTATCAAAGAAAAACTCGTGTGCAAACAACGATATTATTTCCAGATGGAAATTCTATCAATCAATCATCAATCATATATATATATTCATATTACCTTATTTTCTATATTTAGAAAACGTACGTTATTAACACTGGAAAACATTTCCATAGCTTATTTACGTATCACTACCATTCTACAACTATTAGTCCCTAATTGTGAACCAGTAAGTGAACAATTCTCTAAGTATAAACCCCGAAGGCCGAAACCAACATCAGATCGATACTCAGAAAGTTGTTCAACATAACTAATCTTCGGTCAGTTTCTAATTTTGTTTAAGTCTATTTGATTAACTCTTATTCGAATAACTAATATTCGATTTAACTCCATTCGCTTAACCCTAGATCGCAGTGATCACAATGGTTACACCTGATTCCCTCAGGAAAACATCCGACCGCCGTAGGCTATTTACAGCCCTGCGAATTACGCTAGCAGTCATGCTAAATGGCAACTCATCCTGTATAACTCTATCTGTTTTAACACTACCTCGAATAACTCTAGTTCGATTTAACTATAATCGATTAACTCTAACTGTTTAACTCTAACTGTTTAACTCTAACTGATTAACTCTAACCATTTAACTCTAACTGTTTAACTTCAATTTCGAGTAACATACATTTGATTTACTCCTTTTAATAACGTTTATCCCTTTATAAAGATTTACTTTTTAGTAACGGTTCTTCACTTTACAAATGTCCTTTTAATAACGTTTCTCCACTTAAAAAGATTCCCTTTTTAACAGCGTTTAATCACTTATAATGATTTCCTTATAACAGCATTTAATCACTTATAATGATTTTCTTATAACAACGTTTAATCCTATTTATTTTCCAAATAAATATTCCTTTATTACTTCACTTCTATTCATTAGATCCTCATTATAAATTGATAAGTGAATAAACTTCTCAGTGTCAATCCCGAAGGCCCAAAAAACATCAGATCAACACTTTGAAATTTACTCAACTCAATCAACGTAGAACAAGTCCCAATTACTCAAAAACCATACCCTATCATCTTTAACACTTTTAACACGATTCTATTTATTTTCTAATAAATATCTCTTTTAAAAAATCCTTTGATTTTATAAATATTTCATTTTCAATATACGTTTTGAAAATTCCCTTTTTCTTTCCAGTATGTTATGGTATTCAACATATCAAATCACGATGATCAATATCGTCCAAACACATATAATCGACAACAGATTATATATCACATCATATCCTCAATATATGAAACAAACAGTAAAATAAATGTTGAGGAATCCAGTCGGATTCCTCCAACCTGTTCCCCTGCATCCACATATGTTACACAATAAAATCAACATCAATCTCAGTTCAGTACACATTATTCTGATAAACAGAATCAATATATATATATAACGGTTTATATATATATAATTTCAACTAACTGACTAGCAGTTCAATCAATCAACAAACACACAGCAATCAACAGACGATTAACAGTTCTAAAAATACGTTATAAAAATATAACTATTCAGAGTTGGTGAGTTTTACTCACTTTGGCAGTTCATCGTTAAAGAACGATAAACTGTGGTTTGATTTGAATCAAACAATTTATTTTGCCATAAATTCAAACGAGCCCCAATCCACTTCTAGTCAGCTTCATTGTGGAGCCCTCGTCCATACGATCTCAATGCAACTTACGGTTCATCAATCTGATATCGTATGTGATAGTTATGATCTTTTAAAGTTAATACAATAAAATAACTAAATTAAATTTTAAGGGGCTTTATGTAACGTCCCGTATTTTTGGTAAATCTATATTTAAATTATTTTATTATTTTAAATATTAATTTGGAATACGTATAACTAATAATGGTTAGATTTCCAGTTTGGAGCAAATTGAAATTTGTTTTATCGGTGCGTGTAATTTACAGAGGAACCGATAAATTTAAAATAGCGGCGTTGTGCCAACGCAATCGGTTTTCAACAAAATATTTTTTTTGAGACTGGGACGTAGTAGTATACTCGTTTTAATTATGGTTTAAAATGGTGTGGGCGGTACGAATTTAACGGTTACCAATAAATGACGGCTAACGATAGGAATTAGATACCGTATAAAAATATATGGGTTCCAACAGCCGAACTCAAACAAACAAATATATAAATTAAAAGTACCAAAGTCCTAATTCTTAGCACTTAAGAAAAACGAAATACTTTTTGCTAAAGCAATTGGAGTACACTCCACATTGTTCTTCTTCAGCTACGTCTGACTTTTCAACCCAGCTACTCTACTTAAAGAGACAACACAAGCTATCCCTAAAAATATATCTGCATGTACACCTAGCCTACTTCATAACTTACCATGTTTCCAATGCAACTTCGCTGAAAAGAATATAAATGCTGACTAGACAACTCATGAGCCTAACTCTGCATTCCTAAAATAGCGTACACAACATGTATTAACTTCTGTTGCAAACCTACTCTAAGTGATTGAACGTGCAAAGCCCATCAACTGGTCATATCAAAATAAATAAAGAGTAACGCTTAGTGCTTAAGGAAAATGGTACACCCTACATTCAACCAACCTTCCTTTTTGCCTCCAGCTATTCTACGCTAGCGCAGAGATATTTCAATCTTAGTGAAAAGGAAATTCATTTTAGCTACTTTCACAGCTGACCTACCTAAGATAATACAAAGACTACCCCATCAGTCCATCAATGCCAACGTCAAAATATAGCCATGCTGTGCTAAACATAATCTTACACTACGAGTTGTTTCAGCTACTCTATCTATGTTTTGTATTTTCCAAAAGCTACACAGCTACCCTATTGTTAGACCAAAAAGTGGTTCTAACACCCAAATTGATTAAAAGCAAAATGGAATGAAATCAATAATAAAAATGAACACACAGGATTTATAGTGGTTCGGCGAAGAAATGCCTACGTCCACTTGTTTTTCACTATTCTCAATGATTCAGTTGCAAATACAATGAAATATTCACTTGATTTCTCTCACAACTCACTTACAATCACTCAATTGTCTAAAAAAAAATGAAAGAAGATTTGGAATTTCTGGGAGTGTTGGAATTCGGATAATGAAGGTGGTTGAACTCTCAAAGTGTCAGAAAAAGATCCTTTTCTTTGTCTCTAGACGGGGTATTTATAGGTGTGAATTTGCTCAGAACCCGATCCGGATCGGAGCCACGTGTCGTCCATCCCATCAGCCTCGGGTTCGGATGAATTTCTATGTTGACAACGCATCCGAGTAGTGGACGTTGAGGGTAGGAACTAGTCATAGCCGCTCCGAATAACAAGGCGTTCATGCAGGAAAGTGACGTGGAAAATGGGTTCGGATCGGAAGGGTATGTTCATGGGGTTCGGATCGGCATCTCCGATCCGAACAGGATTAACTCAGGATCAATTCTCTCTCCTTTTTACTCTGCTCCGCTCCGATCTATCTCTGTAGCAACTAGGTGGCTTTCCGATCCATCTTGAAGTAGATTGCCCTCCGATCCGAACAGGTGTGCCTCTTTGATTCCAACAGCAATAGTTCACAGATCCGAACAGAGGACTTTATCCGATCCGAACCGCAACACTGCTCCGATCCGACCCGCTTCAGTGTTTTTCAAGCTATTCAATATTTTACATCTTGACTTTGTGTTGCCCAGTTCACAAAGTGGGCAAACATTTTGCCCCCTCAAAGGATGCTTCTGTTGGAGACGGAGCATGCTTTGATTATCATTGCACAACGCTCTTCGAGGTGATTTTTCTTTTGATTTTCCTTTTTCTTCAGATTTCAATTCAGTTCATTGCTGAGCTAAAGAACTCGGTTCGGTTCGGATTCTGATCCGAACAGACCCCTTCTCCTTTCTATTTTCCACTGGACTATTGGGCCAAGCTTTACTTCTGGACTGCCTATCCGATTCGAACGGGGGTTCTGCTATTGGGCTATCGGTCTGATCCGAATGGGGAGACGAATAGTCACATTCCTCTGCTATATAAACACTGCCTCCTTCCTTCATTCATTTTTACTATTTTACCGCTCGAGTTCTGCAAAACGAGAAAAAATTCAATTCGTGAAACCTCAAAATTCTTCTTAATTCTCGAAGTAATCACACTGGTAGGTCATAAAACTTTGAACAATCCCTTCTTTAATTACTCTCGATTCGGATTCGTAGGCAATTAGGACAATTTGAGTATGAAAATTGGACAACTTCGCCACCGTGACTCCCCCCCTCGTCATCATCACCAATAAACTCGTCGTCGTCTCGAGATTGGAACGGAGGAGATTATAATCCGTTGTTAAGTGCGCCAGCTTAGAATTGCTTGGCTTTGGTTTGAGTGACTGGCACGAAATTGGCCTTGGCGTCGGTTAGGGAAGAAAGAGGGTGAAGGAGAAGAAGAAGATAATAGGGAATCGGTTCGGTTCGGAAGGATATGAAAGGTGAAAAAACAAAGGAAAAAGGAAGGAAATTCAGGAGGTCGGACCGGGTCGGGGCAAGCAAAGAAAGAAAAAAGAAAAGAAATCCAGGAGATCGGATCGGGTCGGAGCAAGTATTTAAGGAAGGGGGAAAGGAGCCTACCTAACCAGATCGGGTCGGATCGTAAGATGATGGAGGAGAAGTATAACTACGTGATCCGATCCGAACCGTTAGGGGACTCTGCCTCCGATTCGGTCCGATTTTGATTTCTGAGTTTCGATGAGATATCCAAGCCTAAGGCCACGCCCCCGATCCAACCTCAATGAATGCACCCGAACCGAACTGAAGCACAGTCTACCTTAACGCATAAAAACTCGTCTAACTGGCCCAATCAAGTTTCGGCATAATCTTCAATTTAATGGACAGTTAGGATAGTGCCTTGCGAACGTAACTGGACATCAAGAACTACTTCAACTCTTTATATTTTGCCAAACTTTTTCGTCGCGCTTTTAAACATTTACTTTGCACTTTCCATATACACTGTTTACACTTTAGTTTGCACACATGCACGGGGGGATACGGGCTAATTTACTCTAATTTGTGCTATTGCTTCTTCAATAGTTTTATGACCATGAGACCCAGACGCTCTTCCAGATTAGCTGAGAGGAAAGAAGCCCCGGAAACCTCTAACAAGATTACTCTCGAGGACATATCTTCTCCGTCGGATCCAGAATGGGATAATGAGGGTTCGGACTACGACGTCGGAAATCGTAAAAGTGACGAAGCGTCTTTAGAGAATGAAGTTTCATTAGGCTTTGAAGAGGAAGGAGGGGTTGGCGACGACCGGGCTCCTGATGAGTTTGAATCGGCCGTCATATTGGAATCACCTCCAGATTCCGTTGAATCAACAATCGACAATGATTGACTTATCCGAATTTGTTTGAAATATGGGATAATGGAAAGGGACACTCTAGTGCCTTCAAGCTCTGACCGTCCCCACAACCCTCTAGAAGGATATATGGCAGTCACTCGGTTGATGTGTATGGTCGGCGCTATCCCTCCTTTTTCTCCCTTCATCGTTGACTTTCTAAGACAAATGCGGATTGCCCCCATGCAGCTGCATCCCAATTCTTATGCCTATTTGCACACTTTATACATAGCATACCGTGAGATCTTAGGCATAGAGCTCACATTCGATGACGTTCATTTCTTCTATAACTTCAAGCATCGGACTCGAGAGACTCCATCTTTCTGCTATTTTGAGTCTGTTCCTAAGAGGAAGATAATCTCGGCGCCATTCAGCAGTAAAGCTGGAGATTCCAGACTGGAATGGTTCTATGTGAAGCGACAGCCTGGATGTGCCAGGAGGTGGACGAAATCAAGTAAAGCACTGATTTTCTAAATCCGGGCTCTATACACTCGAGTCATCACCTTAACTTGTTTTCCTTTTTGTTTGCAGTTGACAATCCAAAACAAGTATCAGATCAGGTGTTCTTTGACCAGATGCACCAACTCCTTAATGGCGATCAAAAATTCTTGACTATCGATGAAGTCCTTAAGGACGAATATCTTCACTTTCATGGGATGTTATCCGTTTTTCGTAGTATTGGTCATGGGACTGCTCCATATGTATATATTCCTCCAGTGGATGTAGTCCCAGAGACAGGAGAAGGCTCGGGAGTTCCTACAGTGCCTCTTCAAACTTCACCTTCTCCATCTTCTACTCAAGATGACGAATTGGCTAACCTGGCCGAAAAGCATAGTGAAGGATATACTGCCCCCGAGGAGGCTACTTCTCTGGAAAAGTCAACATCCTCCCAAGAGTCTCCACTTAATGCTTCCGAGGGGGATGTCCCTAGTACTGATGACCAAATATTTCAGGGTTTGGGGGATCTCCCCTTACCTGAAACTATATACACTTCAGAGGATTTTAGGAAGGATCCTTTAGTTTTCACCTCTTCTGAAGAGACCACTCCTGCTAAGGCCAAAGAGCCTGCCCGTACTAGTCTAGCTTCAGACTCGGGTTAGTTGGGGGGAAACACACCACTTAGGACACACTTTATACAACAGCATTAGCATTCATTGCACCTCTTTCTCTGTGAATCCATTGATTCTGAATTTCGTTTGTCTTATTGTGCAGGCACAATGTCTCGATCTTACTATGATATCAGGAAGCTTCGCCGCAGCATGTCTAATCCACCTCAGGATATCGAGTATGATCGCCGCGATGATCGCGGTAGGGAGGAGAGAAGGCCTTATGAACCCTATCGCTCTCGACCCTCACGCTCTCGCTCTCCCGTTCGGTCGGACCAAGAGAAATATAAAGGTTATCAAAGTCGTAGGGAAGAGGACAGGCCACAATCGAAAAACTCCACCTCTTCCCTCGAAAAGCGCAGCAGAGAGAGAAGTCCTCCAAAAGATACTGGGTCTCGAAGTAAACACAAGGTCCCTGCTACCAAACGGCCTAGGACAGATAAAGAAACTATTGAATCCTCCACACACAGGGACACTGAATTGACGATCCCCGCTCCTCCACCACTAGATGCGGAAGCTGCAATCAAGCGGGCGTATTTGAAGGAGCAATTTCCCGAACATTACTTCGAGACTTTGACTTTTTTACCTGCCCTCGAACCTATTTCTTCCAGGTGGGCAGACGAGGCCAAAGCAAAGATAGACGCGGTTGAAAAAACAGTATTCCGAAATGTTCAAATATTCACGCAACCTTTCCAGAATTATCCGTACTCTAATTACGAATGCTGATTCAATGCAAAAAACTGCGGAAGAAGATGCAAAGGCCTTAAAGAACCTAGGTAAAGATTTGGAGGACACACAGGCCCAGCTTGCTATTGCTCAGAGGGACGCTACCAAATTCTAACAACAATTTGAGGATATGCAAAAACGCTATCATGAGTTGCTTGAATCTCACACTCAATAGCGTTCTGAGTTAAAAAAGCAAGCTGATGATGCTAAGTCAGTAGCTACTAAGATGCGCCTTGCTTATACTGACCTCGAACGGAAAAATGCTGAGTTAGCAAAGAGGAATGCTGAGCTAGAAAAGAAGAATGCTGACTTGGCTTCAAAGCTATTGGAGGCAGAGAACAGAGCTGCCCTGGCGGAGGGCAATGTTGAGTGTACTATCAAATCTGTGAAGGAAGCCCGCAAACAATTGTCAGAGGCGGAGGCTGATATTCAGGGTTTTGGTGAATTAATGACTGAATTCTTCGCACATATCATCCGTCGCCGAAACATTTCTTGGATCGAAGATTACCCATCCACTCTAGTTCAAGTATGGAATCAGATCGTTGAGTGGGAAAAGGAGGAGCTCAAAGTCGATTCCATCGATGAGGATAAGCTAATGGAAAAATACTTGAGGGATGATGAGCCAGAACGCCTAGCTGAGGGGCGCCGCCTCATCGCTGAGGCTATGGAAGAAGAGAGGCGGAGGATTAAACAGAAAAACATTCCCGAGACTGGTTCCTCTTCTGCTGCCCCCGCGACTTCGGAAGTAGAGGGGTATGACCCTGAAAATCCGGGAATCCCCCGAACAACTCTGCTATCTCCAATCCCTGAAATGGCATCGGAGACAGCAGTTACCCCCGCTGAGAAGTCTTCGGAAGGTATCCCTACCTTTTCTCCTCAATTTGTCAAGGCTATTTCTACCTTTCGCCACGTGATTGAACAATCGATGGAAAGCCCATTGTTTTCGCCTGAGTTGATAACTGTTGCTTCTCATTCTGTAGGTATTGAGCCATCCGAAAAGACAGGTGTGATTCAGGGAGCCACCGCCGGGGCAGAGCCTACAGAAAAGGCAAAAGGAGGGGAGGACAAGGCTGCTCCTATAGACTTGGGAGAAGGAAGTGAGCCGACTAAGGCCGACACTCCCCATGATGAAGAAATGATAGCAGCTTTAAAGGATGATGGCGGTGACGGAGGTCATGAGGAGGAACCAGAAGTTGCAATAGTCGGGGAGTCAAAAAATGCTGATGATGTTACTTTGGCTGCAATGAAAGCTGATCAAGACAAACGCTTGCAATTAAAAACCGAAGAACTAGACACTGAAGCCCTCAAGCCCCTCACAGTTGTGGATGCGGGATCAAGGTTAGTTGTTAAGCTCTCAACTAGATCTATTACAGAGGAACTCGCTAAAAAATCTTCTCTTGATTCCAGCGCTCCGCCCTCCGGGAAGAAGTCTACCGGTTCCAGCACCGCATCTTCAGGAAAGAAGAAATTAAAACGAATCTTGACAGAGGCCGAGAAAGAAGCAAAGGAGGCGAAGAAAGCCGCCAAGAAGTCTAAGGCTCACTCAAAATCTAAATAGTGGATTGCCTTGTGTTGTTTTAGCATTTGGTGAACCAACAATTGTTGTTACAAGAGCGGCTCTTGCACCTTCTTTTTTAGCTACTCTCCTGTACAAATTCATTCATTCGTAAATAAATAAAAAATAATTCATTTTCTGCAATGTCTATTTGTCAGTAGTTCTGCACTTATGTAAAAATGCATGTCTTACTATAGTTATGAAATGAAGCTACGGAGGGAGTAAATATGTGTATACATATATGCCCCCAGTCAATTCTCACAAATTATTTAATGCTTAATCAAGCAATCTGAATGATCCCGATTTTCTGACGGGATAGCATTTCCTGTGTCGTCAGTGCCTGTCGTTTTTCCTGGCATTTCTTTTATACTCTCCTGTCTTATATTCAGGTTAAAGTTCTTACTGAGGCGGTCCCTTGTCTGGGTGCACCTTCATGCCTCAGAGGACGTCATCTTCCCATCCTTTTATACTCTCTCTCTCTCTCTCTGGAGAGTTAGAGTTCGAGCTCAGCAATCTATTCATTCCCCGGTCTTTCGGCGGGGAAGGACCTCTTTCTCAGCGCTCAGTCGGAGACGCTTTTATACTCTCTCTCTCTCTCTCTCTCTCTCTCTCTCTGGAGAGTTAGAGTTAGAGGAAGAATTTCTTTTTCAGCGCTCAGTCGGAGACGCTTTTATACTCTCTCTCTCTCTCTCTGGAGAGTTAGAGTTAGGAATGTCGTTTTCTCATTCTTTTATGTCTTGTCGCACAAATAGTCGTTGTGCTTTTTCTTATGTTTAAACTGTCTTCAACCTTTTCTGGTTTTGAATCATCCTGTATTCCATAATCACAACAGAATAATCGATGAATGTATATATATAATGCATAAAAGTAAATAACACACAATATTTTTATAGTGGTTCGGCTAAGTCGTAGCCTACATCCACTTTATAGTCCTTTATTCATATCGTCAGATTTTCCCAAGGCAAGTCGTGCCTTATTACAGAGTTCATAAGAAAAATAACAAAGAGTACAACATTTCTAATCCAAATATCGCATTAAGTGTTGGGCATTCCATGCTCTAGGGACTTCTTCGCCATCTACGGTCGTTAACTTGAAGGTTCCTTTTTCAAGTTTCCGTTGGATGACAAAGGGTCCTTCCCACTTTGGACCGAGGTGAGGAAGGGATGGAAAGACTCTCTTTAGCACCAAATCTCCTGGTTCAAAAGTCCTGAGGCGAACTTTTTTGTCATAATAGCGTGCCATCTGACGTCAATGTCTTGCCGCACGCAAATCTGCTTCGTCCCTTTTTTCTTCGACTTCATCAAGAGACTCAAGTAAGAGTGCCCGATTCGTCATCGGGTCATACTATGTCACCCTGTGGGAAGGAACTTCCAGCTCAACTGGAATTACTGCTTCTGAGCCAAAGGAGAGAGAGAAAGGGGTGTGACCAGTAGCCGTCTTAAATGTGGTTCGATATGCCCACAAAGCTAGGGGCAATTCGTCAACCCATTTTGCCTTTGCACGCTCTAACCGTTTCTTGAGGATGGATTTTATTACTTTGTTTATTGCCTCTACTTGCCCGTTCGACTGCGGATAAGCAACCGCAGTGTATCGCTTGTCAATCTTATACTTCTGGCAGAAATTTCTGAATTCAGTACCATCAAACTGGGTTCCGTTGTCAGTTATAATCGTCCTTGGGATCCCGAATCGGCATATAATATTTCTGACCACGAAACTTATCACCTTTCTTGCCGTGATTTTGGTCAAGGGCTCAGCTTCCACCCACTTCGTAAAATAGTCCACGGCCACTATTGCATATTTCGCTCCTCCTTTAGCAATCAGTAGAACTCCAATGATATCAATTCCCCACGTGGCAAATGGCCAAGGACACACCATTCACTTAAGTTGGGTCGACGGTGCTCTGGGAATTTTGGCGAATCTCTGGCACTTATCGCAGCGTCGTGAATAATCAGCTGCATCTTTATTAATTGTGGGCCAGAAGTATCCGTATCGCAATATCTTTTTCGCTAAAGTCTGACCTCCTGTATGATCTCCACACTCACCTTCGTGCACTTCTCTTAGTACACGCTTGATGTCGTCGTGTGCTATACATCGTAACAGGGGCATAGAAAATCCTTGCCTATAAAGAGTATCATCTTGCATGACATATCTGGTAGCCTTGCGAACTACAGCCCTTTTCTCACTCTTCTTTGATGGGAGTGTCCCATTCTTAAGGAAGTTCTTAATTGGGGTCATCCACGACTCCTTCTCCGGTTCCGCTTCAAAAGCGAACTCAACTTCCATCGACTCAAAGCTTGGCGATTCCAACGTTTCAATTGGAATTATTTCAGTCTCTTCTGGATTGTCGGAACTAGCCAGCTTTGCCAGCCTATCCGCCTTCTGGTTTTCGGCTCTTGGGATGTGTGTTATATTGTACCGCTCCAAGCTACTTAATAGCTCTCTCACTTTCCTGAGGTAGGCGATAAGTCGAGGTCCCCGATCCACAAATTCCTCTCGCACTTGGCAAACAACGATTTTAGAGTCACAGAATATGTCCAACATTTTTATTCCGAGGTCTTTAGCAAGCTTCAGCCCGGCAATCAGGGCTTCGTATTCAGAGTCGTTGTTAGTCGCCGAGAATTCTAATCGTAGAGCATAATATAACGACCGTCCTTCAGGAGTGACTAAGACGATTCCAGCTCTAGACCTTCGGTCGTTCTTAGCTCCGTCTGTGTATAGCTTCCATGGGTCTATCTTCAATTCATCCTCGGACTTAACCACTCTGTCATCGATTACTTCCTCCTCTGGGATGGCGAACTCCGCAATAAAGTCTGCCAGAGCTTGCCCCTTGATCGACCTTCGTAGTTGAAAATTTAAATCAAATTGGCTTAATTCTATATTCCATTTGATCAACCTTCCCAATGCCTCGGGTCTCTGCAACACCTGCCTCAAGGGCTGGTCAGTGTATATGGTTATTGGATGAGCTTGGAAATAGTGACGAAGTTTTCGGGATGCGATTAGGAGGCTGTAAGCGAGCTTCTCAATCTTTGGGTAGTTGCGCTCTGCCGCTGCTAATTTCTTGCTTACATAATACACTGGCCTTTGTACTTTGTCTTCTTCTCGAACCAGGGCTGTGCTAACGGCGTGAGCCGAGACTGCCAAGTAAACAAACAATTCTTCGTGATCCACTGGTTTTGACAAAATTGGCGGTTTCTCTAGCAGTTCCAATAAATTTCGAAAGGCCTCAACACAGTCCGGAGTCCACTCGAAGTTTTTCTTTCCTCTTTTAATCAAATCAAAAAACGGAATGCATTTGTCTGTGGCTTTGGAGATGAATCTACTCAGCGCCGCTACTTTCCCTGCAAGACTTTGGACGTCTTTAATTCTCCTCGGCTCTTCAATGTTTCTAATCGCTGCTATCTGGCTAGGATTGATTTCAATTCCTCGGGAGCTCACAATGAAGCCTAGGAACTTTCCCTATGCCACTCCAAATGAGCATTTCAGAGGATTCAACTTCATCTGATACTTTCGCAGGATACCAAACATTTCCGCCAAGTCTTGCATATGGATGGAGGACTGTTTCGATTTGACAAGCATATCATCCACATAAACTTCCATAGTCTTCCCTATTTGATTATAAAACATTCTGTTCACCAAGCGCTGATAAGTGGCTCCGGCGTTTTTCAATCCGAATGGCATTACGACATAACAATATAATCCCAAATTCGTAATGAAGCTCGTATGTTCTTGGTCTGGCACGTGCATAGGAATTTGGTTGTACCCAGAATATGCGTCCATGAAAGAGAGAAGTTCATGACCTGCTGTCGAATCTACAAGCTGGTCAATCCTGGGAAGTGGGAAACTATCTTTTGGACAAGCTTTGTTCAAATCTGAAAAATCAATGCAAGTCCGCCACTTTCCATTCGGCTTCTTTACCAAGACGGGATTCGATATCCAGTTGGGATACGTCAAATCTCGAATAAATCCGTTCTGCTTCATCTTCTCCACTTCCTCTTTGAGAGCAGCCGACCTCTCTGGGCCTAGCATACGTCTCTTTTGCTTCACAGGAGGATGTTTCGGATTTACATTTAATTTGTGACTTATAATGGATGGTGATATCCCACACATGTCAGCGTGGGTCCAGGCAAACACGTCCAAGTTTGCCTTCAAGAAGTCGGTTAGTTCTTTGGCTCGACGTGGATCCAATTGAGAACCAATCTTCAAAACTTTTGTCGGATCAGCTTCATCAATGGGAATTTCCACTGTCGCTTCGTTAGGAGTTGCATTTCTAGTCTCTGGTTCCTCGTCTTTTCTGGGATCCAGGTCTTCAGGCGTTCCTTTGGGCAACTCCTTCGGGGTCAATTTCTCTAATTGCTATGCCGAGCCCCCCTTTGGGGGAGGCGAGGCATCTTTACTCTCGATGTTGAGTCCTTTCATCAACATCTTCAATTCGGTAACATAGCAGGCCCGTCCGGAAACTTGATCCCCTCTCATTACTCCAGTTCCGGCTTCGGTTGGGAACTTAAGCAATAAACACCAAGGGGCGATACAAGCTCTGAACTCAGCAAGGGCAGGCCTCCCTAAAAATGCATTATAAGGCGAATCTACGTCCAACACTACGAACTAAAGCATCCGCACTCTTCTGCGTTCTCCTTGCCCCAAAGTCACGGGCAATTCTATGTATCCCATGGGAGCTGTTGACGCCCCGTTGAATCCTCTGATCCATCCTTCACATGGCTTCAAATCTTTAGATTCAAGCTTCATCTGATCGAAAGACTTTTTAAACAAAATATTGACGGAACTTCCGTTGTCTACTAACACCTTATGAACCAAGGCCGGCCCAATGATGGTAGTAATGACCAACGGATCATCAGTGGGTGATTGAATCCTAGTATTATCTCTGCTGCGGAATACCACGTCGTCAAACATTGTCTTCTATTGTTTTATGGGGGCGATATCTTCCAAATCATCACCTTCATTCACATCTACGTGTTTGGCAGCATTTACATATTGATCCATTACTCTAAAGCTACGGATTGCCGGGTGAGGTCCACCCACTATGGAGTTGATAACAATTCCCTTGCCTTTCTGCTGCGCTGTAGGCTTGGGAGCCGGTAGAATCTGTTTTGGAGCCTGCTCTCCTTGCCCCCTGTCCCTCGGGGCAACTTTATATTCATCTAGTTTCCCTTCACGCAGCAGCTTCTCAATCACATCTCTCAAATGCCGACATTCATTGGTTGAATGCCCATGAGTTCCATGAAACAAAAAAAACTTCCCAGTTGCCATTTCTTTATCTGTCGAGTCACGAGGTGGCGGTCTTTTATATTGCAACACATTGTACGTATCCAGGTAAATGTTCTCCAGAGTATCGTTCAATGGTGTATAATCCTCATAAGTTTGGAATCGGGATCTTTTGTTAGGATCACTTCCCCTATTTCTATTTCTCCTGTTACCGTTCGCATTACGGTTATTGTTGTTGCCCCCGTTTCCAGAATTGTTGTTGCCACCCTTGTTTCCCACATTTACTTCAACTTTTCCGGAACTTTCCCCAGACTGCTTCACGGCGACGTTACTCTGAACATTTTCTTTTGAAGCCGCTTCAGACTTTCTCTTTCGGTTTGCCCTGGCCTCCTCTCGTCTTAAATAAATATGGCTTTTTCATAGAATATCTCTCTTGTGGAGGGTGTCTTCCCTGAAAGGTAATCCCCGAACTCGGATTCAGGATCGACTCCTTCTTTTAATGCCATCAGAATGGTGGGCTCATGAGGGTCACTAACTTCAGTCACAGCTAAGTTAAAACGGTCAAGATACGACCTCAAAGACTCTCCTGGCGCCTGCTTAATTCTTGATAATTCAATAACACTTTTGGACTTTCGGGTATGGAGTCGGAACTGATTCATAAAACGTTCGCTCAGTTCCCTGTAATTCGAAACCGAATAAGGGGGAAGTCGGGTAAACCAGAACAACGCCACATCTTCTAAATAGATCGGGAATGCTTTACACTTCACTTCATCAGGGGCAGCAGCAGCATTCATGAGCCACGAGTATCGCATCAAATGCTGTCCCGGATCAGTTCTCCCGTTGTACTTGTCCATCTGTGGCAGGTTAAAACGCCGGGGAAACTGGAAGTCGAGGATATCGTCGGTGAAAGGAGTATGGCTTCGCTCAATGCCATAATCTTCATTTGTATAGTTCCGGCTCTCGGACATGATCTGGCGCACCATTGCCTGTACATCAGCATTAGTTAGGGGCCGTTCAGGTTCCTTGGCCCTGGTATCTGGGTTCCTTCTGGGCTCTTGTTCAGGAGATGCCCTTCTTCTTCGAGCTGCTTCTGCTCTATTCCGTTCCCTACGCTCCCGGTCGATCTCTGGAGGAGGGGACTGGAGCCTTTGCCCCTGAGTGGGATCATTGTTTCCTAGCGCTCGTGCAATATCCTCGCGAGACCCCAAAGATCCGAATGTCAGCTGCTCCAAATTCTGAGGTCGTTCGAGCGGCCTTCGTTCGCGGGGCCGCTCTTCCTCGGAAGAAGAAGACCGATCCACTGGCGTGTGGCGAACTGGAGATGGGGTTCTCTGTCTACGGAGTTCGCTAATCTCCCTGCTCATGAGTCTCATATTCTCCTGCATCATGAGATTGGTGCGCTCGTGGACTTTCATAGCCTCCCTTGTACTCTCAAGCATGTCAAGTAGGCACGAGAAATCTCCTTGAGTAATGGGCGCAGATGGATTGACCTGATCACTGACCCTGGTGGCTGGAATCGGAGCATTCGTAGGGACTCGAGTAGAGGTTCCAACATCACCAAATGTCGGATCGGATCGGAGATTGGGTCGGTTCGGAGCTGGGGAGCCTGGTCGGGTCGGTATGTGGCAAGCTGTTCGGGTCGGTTCAGGTTGGGGGAATGCACCGCTTCAGAATCTCCTACTCAGATCGGATTGGAGCCCTCCCCCTGATGGCGGTTCGGGTTTCCTGCATCGGTTCGTCCTGCTACTGAACTCTGCCCACGAGACCTTGTCACAACCGCATTTTGCTGATCTTCGCCAGCTCCGTTTCCTCGACCAGATTGAACTTCTTTGCCTTTTCCTTTGGCCATGGTTCTTCGACAATCACTTCAACAAATATCCAAGGGCGTTAAAACTTGAGGATTAACTTCTTTGAACTCAATGGTCCAAAAAGTAGAATGATAATCCCGAAAAACAAAGAATTCAGATGAGTTCTCAGTGAAAGCACCAAAATGTTAGACCAAAAAGTGGTTCTAACACCCAAATTGATTAAAAGCAAAATGGAATGAAATCAATAATAAAAATGAACACATAGGATTTATAGTGGTTCGGCGAAGAAATGCCTACGTCCACTTGTTTTTCACTATTCTCAATGATTCAGTTGCAAATACAATGAAATATTCACTTGATTTCTCTCACAACTCACTTACAATCACTCAATTGTCTAAAAAAAAATGAAAGAAGATTTGGATTTTTTGGGAGTGCTGGAATTCGGATAATGAAGGTGGTTGAACTCTCAAAGTGTCAGAAAAAGATCCTTTTCTTTGTCTCTAGACGGGGTATTTATAGGTGTGAATTTGCTCAGAACCCGATCCGGATCGGAGCCACGTGTCGTCCATCCCATCAGCCTCGGGTTCGGATGAATTTCTATGTTGACAACGCATCAGAGTAGTGGACGTTGAGGGTAGGAACTGGTCATAGCCGCTCCGAATAACAAGGCGTTCATGCAGGAAAGTGACGTGGAAAATGGGTTCGGATCGGAAGGGTATGTTCATGGGGTTCGGATCGGCATCTCCGATCCGAACAGGATTAACTCAGGATCAATTCTCTCTCCTTTTTACTCTGCTCCGCTCCGATCTATCTCTGTAGCAACTAGGTGGCTTTCCGATCCATCTTGAAGTAGATTGCCCTCCGATCCGAACAGGTGTGCCTCTTTGATTCCAACAGCAATAATTCACCGATCCGAACAAAGGACTTTATCCGATCTGAACCGCAACACTGCTCCGATCCGACCCGCTTCAGTGTTTTTCAAGCTATTCAATATTTTACATCTTGACTTTGTGTTGCCCAGTTCACAAAGTGGGCTAACACCTATAATAGCCTTGCCATGAGAAGAAAACACATGCACAGGCACATCACACCATATTTTTTCTTCTGAAAAGCCGAATAGATTTACATGTCCATACAACAGATATTACTTTCAATCGAAGGAAACAAAGGCTGTACGCCTACACCCTAACACTCAGGCTCTAGAATTAAGTACCACCCAACATGTATTGTTTCATCAATAAGAATTGAAAACACACAGTGAAAACCCATCTTTCTTTCAGCTACAGGCCACCGATGTTATACCTGATGGACATCGTTCCTATCTTCTTTGCCTGCTGATATAAATATACATGTGACCAAGCCATTTTCCATTTCTACCGGCTACGGATAACGCTTGCCAAACTCACTTCCTCTTCTTCTTTTTCTGCGCCTCTTTCTGTCATTAAAAACAAAATACATATAAAAACGCGAAGATGTAGAGGAAACAATGTTGGGCATGTTTTTGGCGTGAGCAGTTTATGTTGAGGAGACAAGTGTTTCAAAGAAGAAGAGAGAATCAGTCAACATGGGTGTTGGGTTTGCTTTAGTACATGGGGTCTGGTGAGTAAAGAAACGAAGAGGGGGACAGTTCAAAACATGAGGCATGGATGAAACCGTGTAACAGGAGGAGATGCTACCTTAAGTATTGGAGTGGGCCGTGGACTTGGGATGGGCCAGTTTTGTTTTTTTGTTGTTTTTTTGATGAGCACGTGAAAGAATGGGTGCCAAGATAGAAAAGACGTGGTGCAAACTTAACAAAAGAAGTTGGGAAGATTAAACAAATGAGGTGAAGGATATATATATATATATATATATATATATATATATATATATATATATATAACAAAGAAGAACATGTGGATGGACAAAATAGCGTGGACTGCGAACATGAGCATGGTTTCAATTCAAATGCAAGTGGAAGAAGTGTATTGGAACGAAGTGGCAACACAAGGGAAAACAATAGTTGGGCTCAACAGTTTAAACGTGGGGTGTAAATACTGGAAGAAAGGTTTGAACCATGCGAGTTGTGGAGCAGAGCGTGGGAGACATGAAGTATTATGGGAAGTGTTGGCATGAGCAAGTTTTTGAAAGGGAAGGAATAACAAACGAAAGAGTGAAGGGGAGGCAGTTTCCTTGTTCTCTGGTGAAAGTTGTATTTAGTTAACAGAAACATGAAGCAGGAGTATTTCAAACAAAGGATTGCTTGCGAATAAAAGTTTAGAAAAAAGAGGACAAAAAAGAGTTTAAAACAAAGAAGAATATGGGAAAGGAGATGGGGTTCGATACTGTAGAAGTTGGGTCCGTTTGGGTTCAAGACGTGGAGCACGTTGGTTGCATATGTTTTTAAAGTAGAAAAGAATGTGCATGAGAAGTTAAAAGGGGATGGTCCTGTTTGAAGAATTAGTCCAACCCGTGGAATCTGAATGGGATTGGCGGCCTGCATGTTTTCCGAAACAACATTGGGCATTTCCGTTTATGAACAAAGAAAGCTTAAGTGGAGGATCCGAAAGAATATAACGCAACAGCAAACAAACCTGTTTGCTTTTGAACAGTGAAGCACAAGTTATATCCGATCAGAAAGGATAGGAAGCAAGGTACCGCGTCATCTAAAACCAAGTAATATATTTAATTAAGATTATTAGTAAATTATTAATTTGTTTAAACCGTCTAAACTAATTTGGATATAACTCGTGTGATGATATAGAATTTAACAAAATGAGATCTGCCAGGATCATTGACGAACGGAACGTTCTGGAACAGAATTGGACGGAGCAGAGGACGAATAGAACTTACGGTTAAATTAAAACGACTGTTTTAATTTAACTGTTACCGCATCGTTCAACAAACAAATCAAAGTGAGTTTACTCACTCAGTTTTTATCCCATTTATATTTTATATGAATCGGGTTTTGTTTTGTGTGCTATGCTTGAAAATTGTTTGTGTTTGCCGTTATTTATATATTGGTTGAATTGGTTGATTAAACGTTAGTTTAATCTAAATAAAATCTAACCGTTATTTTAACGGTTAATTCCAAACGAGGTAACTTAACTTGTTAACTACGTTTATAACAATATAAACAAATTAAAATATGACTACTTGGATTACTGTTATTTATTTATTTTATCTGTTCATTGAATTGAATCATATTATTGAGATAACATATTTGGATGTAGGGGGAAGAACAGGTTGGAGGGATTCAACGGGATTCCTCAAATTTATTGTTTATTTTCAAATCACATTATATGAACTGTTTGACCAACCCGATTAGATGATTGATTTGTGTATTGATCGTTGAATCTAAATTCAACGTTTGGTTTATTATTGACCAATGGCCGCTATTGGATGGGTAATTGGCAACATGAGGCCTATAAATCAATCGTTTTGTAAATGTTGATTTACCGTCAAGTGGATCGACGGTAATAAAGTTATAAAGTTATTTTATTACTGAAAATAGATTTTAAATCTATTAATTAGAATTATAGTTATTTAAAAGGGTTATTATTTAAAGGTCTAAAGTTATTATTAAATGATTCTATAAAAGGAATTCTCATATCAATAAGATTTATAGATAAATGGTTAGAAATTAACCTGACGGGTTAAGAATTTGCTTAAATGGGATTATTTAATTATATCGCTAATTAATTTGAGGAAAGGATTTAATTGGATATGGTTAAAGAAATAACCGAGTTTTAAGTTGAATAAATCGACCGTTTTAACTGGGGTTAATTATTAAAGGAAATTAGTTTGTTAAATAAATCTAATGAATGGTTTAACCAATACTTGTAAATTTTGATAAGATTTTAAATAAAGAAATCAATGGGAGGAGTTTGAATGGTTTATTCAAAAGGGAATAAGTATTTGTCAACGTTTCCAAGATATAAAACCAAAGGGTTTTTGCAATAATGGTTTACGTTAAGTTTGGTTAACCCAAAGTCGGGGTATATATTTATATGAATTAATGCCAAAGTTAAAAGGGGTTTTGCTAATATTCTTATAATAGGATAAGAAGTAATATGGTGTTTTAAGATATTGAAAGAATAAGATGTTTTAAATTGTAAAAAGGGCCAAGTGATGCCGTGTACTTAACCCGTAAGTTCATTTTCTTTTTATGATTGAATGGTTGTTTATTTGATAGTTAAATAACCGACTATCAAATCTGGCCTATACGATTGTTGGTACGGAACGACCGGGATCGAATTATATTCGAAACCCATTCCGACCAGCAAATACGAATTCGAGAAAATATCGGGTGTTGATCAAGACGGAGCAATTGAAGACCCTAGATCTACATGAAACGGAAGGACTACTTAGAATCTCTGGTTAACCCCTATATGTTTTCAAAGTCTACTATATATAAACTTAAGATATATTTTATAACCAGAGATATATTGTGGTTCTGTCGTGGTTGAAATCTACGGATATGCAAGGACTACTCGCTACTGATCTATTGGGTGATTCCTAGGATGTGGTAGGAGAGTACCTTCGGTTCATCCTGTTCCTGGATGACTTGTATGGACGAATGTCAGACAGAGTATTTCTTAAGAATCACGTACGTTGATTTTTACAAACGTATTTCTGTAGGTGGCAGAGAAGATACCTTCTCTTAGCATAAACACCCAGAATATTTTTGTGATCGTCAATTAGTGATTTGGTGGATCTGACAATGTGGCATTCAAAGTGATGGTGATGTTCTTAAAAAGGAAACGTTAAACCTCAAGCTCACAGTCGGAAAATGACAAAAATCGAGCTGGCAGCATGGCTATATGAGTCGCTCCCATTAGGGTGTATAATCACCTATCTAGAGAAATTCTATTTACTTCTTTAATCTATGTTCGATGATGTCCCTTTTCGGGAAGACGGTGGGTAGCTCCCAACCGTTGGTGATATACATTCGATACACTCAAGCGAAATGAGTGGTCAGTCATGTGTGGGCCGGGTTGCAAGACGTTCTTGTTGAACCCAGTGTATTCGCCTCTAGAGATACACTATCGGAAGGTGGTTCCATACCTTGTCATAGTTGGAAATCCAATATCCAATAAGCGCCTGCGGTTTTGATTGTATATTATATATGTAGAGCGTGAGATGCAAGCGTTCTACTAGATTTGTTATTTACTTGTATTTAGACACTATTATAATATCAGAGAAATATATGATTTCAAAAATGTTTTGGGTTATAGTAAGATAAAAACCGTCCGTGTTTATGTGTGGGTTGGTCTTACTATTATCCTTTTCCTTCCAAAAGGATTTTGACATTAAAATCAAGTTGGATGATATTATAAATTTAGCGAGTTTTTCACACTCTGGTTCAGCAGACTGACCCGTCGTTTGCAATGCTCGGGTTAGCCCGAGTTTTCAGGTTCAGGTTTTTGGATACTACGAATTCCAAGAAGACGTACTGGAGGAGTTCAGACGTATGATATATATTTATTCCGCTGTGTGTTGTAAATGAGGACAGATATTTATAACTGTCCAGTTGAGATGGATGTACTCTGATGATTGTAAGTATTTATTTCAAGGCTCTCAATAAAGTTTTATTTCTATATTATATTTTGTTCCGCTGCGATGTGAGACTCTGTGTCGTGTTGGTTAGTTTCTTCTTCTTCTATTCTAATATTTCTTTCTTTCTTATCTCACCCTCTATTTTCTTTCAATAACAATCTGGTGTTTTCGATACTTGAGTTCCGGCAAGTAATACGAGTTTGATGTATTATTGTTGGAATTCGGGCATCGAAATCCCCGGGTCGTTACACTTTACCAAACCAAAATCGGCCCACTACTGCCCTTAAAGCCCAAGACCCGCTCATACCCTTTCTTCCCAAAACGAGATGGCCGTGCTCCAGCTTTTGTTCCTCAACCATTCTCGTGACATCAGAAGCATTCGAACCTCATTGATACTCAACTAAATCAAAAACAAATACCACCGACAACATCCCCTTCAAACACTCATTCACGGCATCACCACTTTCATCCACTCGCACGCCTCCCGGAAGTTGCGTTCTCCAGCGTGAACAGTAGACCATCGACCAAAATCAGAACCGAACCTCACCAAATTTTTTCCTACACACTCCAAATCAATACCTCAATCCGAATATCACACCCGAAATACACCTCGACGGCAATTTCTTCCAAACCCGTGAACCCTGATACCTCGCTGGAAAATGTTGATTTATAGATGTATTAGGATTTATAGACTCAAAAATGGTACTGGAATGACAAGAATCACTCAAGCGACATATATATACATGTATTAGGATTTATAGATTTTCTTTGCATTCGATTTTGATTTTATAACTTGCGTTTTTTCTGAAATGAGAAAGAAAGTGAACGGCGGAATTTTGTGTGGACTAAAGAAGAGAGTTGAATTAGGTTAAAGGATTGGTAGGGGGTGTATTTATAGAAAAATATAAATATTTTTATATTCATTTTTATTCAATCGTTATTTGTAATCGTCTTCTAAAAATCCGTATCATCACTTATGATACTCAAAAATCACGAAACTGGACCTGCAGCTACAGTTCGACATTACGGTCCTAACGAAACTGGTTTCGTCGAATTCCGACTCCGTTTGCTCACACAACGTATTTTTAACTGTCAAAATACTGACTGTTTTTCACTCAAAAAATCCGTACGGCCATACAGTGACTCTAAAAATCACGAAACTTGGAATCTAGCAATAATTTGATGTTGCGGATCCAACAAAATTAGTTTCATCGAATTCCGAGTTCGTTTGCAAAAGTGGCTATTTTTAACGCTCTGAATGACCCATTTAAATATATAAATATATTTAAATATAATTAAATTAAATATAAATAAATTTATATTATCGTATATATTCACTGAGGAATATCATACAGCTCCAGAAAAATTATATATTCGATATTCTCTGTCCAGATTGAATCGATATTCAATTTACATTGAAAATCCTTTTATAACGTATATAAAGCATTACGAATTATAAAGGAATTTCACAGCGACTTTTCTGAAATTTGATTTTGACGTAAATCAAAATCTACCCAACGAAATCCAGATTTTTCTCTCCCACTAGAAAGATATACTCGACCAGCTCCTAACGTTTCTTGTTTCACAGAAATCCGACTTAAAACGGCTTCTGCATATTCAGTTGAAGTTCAAATCGCCCAATCGCGAACTCCCGCATCATTTCGAGCTCTATTATAATTATAATATAAATTATACGCTCAAACTGATGTTATTTAAATATATTCGTTAATATAATTCAACTCTAAACTGAATTATATATTTTGAATTGTCCAATTCACACCATATCGCCATTCCAACCAATTCTGATTATTTCAGAATTAAATATATTATTTAATTATTATTTTAATTAAATATTCACTCTTATTTAATTTAACGACCATTAAATCCTTTTAATCACCGATTAAATAATTAAATAAATTAATTATTATATCGCTGAAACTGCGGGTCATTATAATTTAATTAACCAATTTTAAATGGAAAAAGAGTCGATTAACCTATGTTTCCATATGGTATTAAAACAACGCTCATTATTTGGAAAGACCGAGATCAGATTTCTATTTGAAAACCATTTCGAATAATGGTGTGAAAAAATGAAGATATTGAAGATAGTGGTTGAAGACTGAGAATCTTCGAATTGAAAGGAATGCTTATTGATGCCTCGGGGAGCTCCCATTACGAGGTTATATATATAACAGTAGTCCGAACGTATTTGGAGAATTTCCATATTTGCAAGGTCTTCTGTCCTTAACTGGATGAGGAATAAAACGCTTTCCGTTTCGTTCATACCTAGAATGACCTTGTATGGATGTATGTCCGACATTGTATTTTGTGATATATTGATTGATCTTTACTAAAAATATTTCTTCTTGGTGGCGGAGAATATGTTCTCTTATCTTAACACCCTTCTTTGAGACGTACAAGCTCAAAGGTGATACGGTTTGTAATGTTCAATTATATGTTATGAAATGAAGGTGTGGCACACAAAATGATTGAGCTATTGATGATCAAAGTACGACCAGGAGATGACATACTCAAGTGTGCTCTAAGTTATCCAGTTAAGAGATAACCCAGTATTTTGTTAGTAGAGAGCCAGTTGGTTCTCGGGACATCCTTTTAGAGATGTACACGTCGGATAAGCAAGCTCCTTAACCTGTCATTTGTTAGAAATCCAATCTCCACTACGAACCTGTACGATTCAGTTTTATACTATATATGTCATCAAAGTATCTGGTATCTATGTTGGTTAGGATTGATACATCTACTTACGAAATGGTTTTCTACACTATGCACTAATAATAATATCAGAGGATATTTCCCGTATCAAGCATTTTTGGTTATCATAAGGAGAAACCTTGCCCATGCATGCGTTTGTGTTGTGTGTGCCATGAAACTTATGTTAGCTACATTTTCTAAAAAGCATTGTGAATTTTTTTGCACTGGTATGCATAAGGGGAAAGTTCGTTCCGTGTAATACTACCTGGTCTTATGATTACCTAACTTTAAAATATATGTAAATAACTGTTTTTAGTTCTCACACCAGTCCAATGCTGACTTGGGGTTTATTGTTCTTCCGCCTAAACTCTAGGTGCCCATATTTTTATGCACGGACATCCTATTAGTTAAGGTTTGCAAATAGTCTTTGAGTTATTTTATAGAGCAGGTTCTGGATTTAGGCAGGAGCTATATTGGAGCATTTATATTCTTCCATTGTACTTTGGTATTTTCCGCTATATATTTATTGTACTCTGATAAATTTTGTAACTCAGACATAAAATATTACTGTATTAATAATAGTTCGTTTTGTTTCTGTTCCAATGTGTAACTACCCAAATAAACTATCATTTTGAACGGTTCGAGTTGATTTAATTACTCACTTGAAGCGGTCAAAAGGATGGTCATTACAAGAGTGGTATCAGAGTTTTGGTTTATTGAAATCTTATGGGGTAGGACTCATTAGAGTGGAAAATTCTTCAGAGAAAGGATTAGTAATCTATCTATCTATCTATCTATTACTTATGATGGAAAGCAGAAACCAAAACATTCATGTTGCTACATCTGTCCTTCACTCCTTATCTATCTTTTCGGTCTGTACCTTATTCCGTAAGTGACACCCCAACCGCTTTTCGTCTGGTCTCCCGACATTTGCTTTTTCAACAATGGATTTTTCGCCCCTTTCTCCTCCTCCAATTACACGCCCTTTTCCCTGCTAATAACCCTATAAGATCTCCACCTTATAACTCACCTCTATTCGACATGCTTTCCTACATCGACATTACCATCTTCCACAAGTGTTTTCTCCCCTTTTACTCCTGGTCCAAGTCAACGGCCTTTTCTATTCTTATATCCCGACCTACGATATAGTCCCAACTTCGCATTTTAACTCAGTTGAATTTGGTTAAATCATGTCCTTAACTCACAGTACCGGCTTATTTCTGTTTCTCGCCTTTCTACATCTTCACTTCCGTACACCGTCAAACAGAAGTACATAGTGAGTACATCTGCCTTTTTGAAGCCCGACTTTTACTGGTCGGTCGAATTTATGTATTAATTCATACCTTTTTTCTCTACTCACTGTTTTTCTATTGGTTACAGATTGTTGATGTTGATGAAACCAGAACAAATTTTAGGTTTTCATTTTTAATTGCATCTGAAAGCAATGGATCTATGGTATGGAGTAGAAAATTACAAAGTTATCTGCCGCTATTTTCATCGATTGATTATTCATAATCGGTAGGCAATTGCATTTATTTTATTAATTTTTCATCCATATGGGCACTGTCCTTATGCAACGGCTTATCTTTAATGTTGATGCCTATTCATTGCTCAACATCTTTTATAGTCATCATTGTATTACAATATCTCCCAAGACTTGCATAAATGGGTAGGACGTGAAAAATTAGCCATTATCTAACTTATACCGTGGAACTGATGTATTCCTGAACTGCTTGACATAGTAATAGTAATTTACTTTATGTACTGATTTTCAGTTTCTAAATTCATTGTTTGACTTTTTAATTTACTGTACCTCCTAATACTCTGACCAACTGCAAATTATAATCAGAGTTTAACCCTGTAATGGAATTGCAGGGTTTAACGACATTTAATGTAGGTTTACAACCTTTGTGCTTCAAACTTATAATTCTGCATATAAAACAGTACAAACATCCTAAAATTATACAGTATATTTTCTTATACTATTGTTGCTAATTTCCATGAATTATGTTGCATATGTGCACTGTTTTAAATCTCGTAAATATCGCCCGAGATCCCCTCCGATATCTCGTTTTGGGCTCCTTCCGAAATGAAACAACAAATATCACTCTTAATCCCCTTTCGAATACATCACCCGAGATATTGCAATACCGAACAATATATGGTATATCGACAGAGGCGAAATACTGGAATATCGTCCGAGATCTTGGTTTTTTTGGTTAAAATTTAAATCTGTGCCTGAACTAGAACAATAATTAAAAAACTAAAATATAGCCATGATAATCTTTTGTTATTTTACATTTTGCATGTTAAATGACCATACTGTATGTTCATGTATGATTTACAATGCTTCTGATTTTCATATTCGTCTTTTTTACATATACGTTACCTATGAATTATGTATTCTATGGTCTATTTATCCTGAAATTTTTAATGTTTTGGATCCTTTTAATGTTTTATGTCTAACAATATTTCTGTTTTAAGCTTATTACGATTTAGAGTATGAATGATCTTTCGCAAAATAAAGAATACTAAAGTTATTTTGCAATTCAAGTTTAAGTTACTATGTCTTTAATAACATTCACAAAAATCCTTTTGTAAACATATCATGTACCCCGAGATTGTTTCGATATGAACTTTTAGACCCAAGATGGAAATCCGAGACGAATTCCCGAGTTTGACTCATCTCGTCCGAGATCTCTCCCGATACGAGATCAAGTCTATAAAATCTCCGAGATGAAACGCGATCGATGTTCGAGATTTAAAACCTTGCATATGAGTTACGTGTAAAAGTTACTTTGCAGTTATATTGATTGAAGGTGTGACAGTGCAGAATTTGCTACACCCAAAAAAATAAATGTATCTGTAATAAATAAGTTATGAGCGTCTTTAAACTGTACACTAGATGCCGTATGGTTGCATACAATAAATTAGTTGCTAGTAAAAGCTAAAAGAAAATCCTGCTTTGAATGAAAATGCTTTAATCCTTATTTATCCCTCTAACACAAACATTTAAATATTACGTATAAGTTACATCAAAACGCGCATTATCTGCAGCTACAATGCTTCAGTCCTTATTTGACTGAAAATCCGAACCCCATTATTCCAATAAAAAGTTTCAGTTACTGACTTACTGTAACATCTTCTATGCAAAAATTATGTATAAGAGTGTGTTTGGCGCAAGCGTAAACGGAGAATTTGAGTGGAACTTTTGAGCGGAGAATGTGTTTGGCGCGTTAAGCGGAGAATTTGAGTGGAGCATTTAAGCGGAGTATTTTATTTTTATTTTGTACTTTAATTATTTAATGATTAAAACTTAACAATATAATTAATGCAAAATAACACATTTAACCAAACATATCATTTCAGTACATAATAATATTTCATAACAGTTCACTACATAATAATAAAACGAAAACATACAACAAACTACTAACGTCTGCGGAATCTAGAAAGATGATAACCCATGTACCCCATCAACTCCATATTAGGCAAAGTCTCCACCACCTCCAAAATAGACCGGTCGAGGCGAAAAATCTCAATGATCTGATATAAACCTAATTGTAAATGGATACCAATTATCCTTTCGAATCAAGTGAACTTAACAAATTCTGTACAATACTAAGATTCTATTTTAATTGTAAATTTTTCTACACATCATATGCTGTATCATAATTAAAGAACGATTAATATGGTTGATACGTAAGCTCCGAAAATGCTATTGATATTAATTCTTTTAATTCAGTTATTAACCATGAGCATGTTAGTCCAAAGCTATGCCATAATAATAATGTGTGTTGTATACCTCATTTTTGATACCATGCTTCCTTTCTGTGATATTCAAATCAATACACAACCATATTGCAATTTTAGAGGCGGTAGTTTTGATTAACATGAGCACGTGAGAATATATTCTGTACTGATACATAAATATGTGTTAAGTGTACAAATAATTTTGACCCTTGGAAAGCTTTAATTGATTTACTTCTTTTTTTATTCTGACCATACTTAGTCTATTTGTCCTACGGCTACCATGAAGTATGGTTCCATCGAAAATTTTGAGACCACATATAGTAAGTTGATGCTTAAGTTTTTAAGAATTATAGCTCACCCTCTCTGATGCGCTTGCAGGCTTGACACACCATTGCTACCAATATAAAATTCCAATCGGAAACCAGGAGAAAAATTGTATTTTTGTTACCAATATAAAACTAAGTCGGGTTTAATGCACTGAAGTAACAAAATTTGAAAAACTTCAGTGATCGGTCTTAAGAGACCAAAATAGTATTCTGAACTGAAAGAAGAAGAAAACAAAATTGTTGTTATCAAACTGAAATTTAGATAGGGCAGCATCTTACTTTTAGGGATAATATAATTTTTTTTTTCTTCCAAGTTAATATTTAACACAAAGGGTTATTGAAACATCAGTCGAACCTTTAAGGAGAATGCTTAGCCACAACCATTGCTATATTCATTTGTCTATTATGGTAATCTTATGAACTATAGAAGGTGACTATATGGTTCAAATACATACGTATTTGTCCAGTTTGTGTGGGCTTACATGAATCAAGATTGAAACCACGTCTAAAAATGCAACATGT
Organism: Allium sativum; assembly: GCA_030737875.1. NCBI lineage: Eukaryota > Viridiplantae > Streptophyta > Magnoliopsida > Asparagales > Amaryllidaceae > Allium > Allium sativum. The sequence continues at coordinate 702,792,195 of CM060916.1, read as the reverse complement.
GTCATTGGGATAATATACAACATCTGGCTTTTATTCTCTTCTACTTTCATCTTTTGTAACCACCCATTGCTCCCATTTACTTCATGGTTACCACCAAGTTATTCAATTATCTCACCGTAATTATTTCATTATCCTCCCTCTCTTTCACTCCTTCTCCCTACTCCTCACCCTGATCTGAAATCCCTAATTTTAATGCTCTGATAACTAAAGTGATGAGTACCCTCGATTCATTTACTGTTCATTTGTTACTGGTTTCTTCGACAAATTTTCTCTTCGTTCCTATTCTTGAATGCCTTATTCCTACAATTGGCTTCAACTATTTCTCAAGTATTGCCAAGAATATTTAATTATAGAGTATTCTCTGAATGATGCTAGAAGTGAAGTGTTTTATAAAATTGTTGGTTTTATGAATGAAAGGATATTTATCTTCATTAAGTTTTTCATGAAAATGGATTAAGTTAGTGATCTAATTTTCTAAACCAAGTTTTAAATACTATTAGAAAAGAGTGCTCGGAATGCTTAGAAGTTTAAATTGGAATATTTATAACATAATGAGGATAATGCATTCATTCTTAAAACTATACAGACTCATAGCAGATCTTTATATTTTTGTTTTACTTTATGTAATCGACCGTGCTATGACTGTAATTTCAGCCATTATCCACGTATATACTGAATCTAAAAGAAGGATTTGATTAAATTACTGTAATATACGAATATAATAACCTCCATACACAAATAATACCATCGTTCTCCACAAATCAAAATCTCAAGTTCACTGATTTCCGATTGCATCATATAATATATGAACCACTAAGCTTGATTCATAAAAAAGTATGTACATATTGATACTCCTATCGATCTTCAAACATTGATATTTCTGAATTTTCTGGCTTATAAGATATCATTTTTTGTCATGTAGTTAAATTAAAACAATTTTGTGTTCTCATATTCTTTAAGTTGATATGTTATGCTTTTGTATGAGTAATTGCAGGAACTTTAATGGAAAACCTTAACGGATAAGTGGCCTATGTTGTTTCTCTTCCATTCAAGACTAGAGCAATTTAAAATTGGACCATTTCTTCAACTTATTGATGACCACAAATATTCTAAAAAAACATATTTGTATTCGTTACATCCTTTCATTGGTTTGAATTAAGTTTTCAATACAGTCTTATACATTGTAAGGTCAAATTATATGTCTCTAATTGATTTCTTTTAGTTACCCTTTGTCAAAATATTGCTTTTTTACTTTCAGATATAATAATTATTTATCAATTATTTGTGGGTATATAATTACATGTGTAATTGAAACATTTATTGTTATTTCATGGTAATATTTACGTCGTAATACACAGGTAATCTATTCATATGAGCGTAAAACTCAATTCTGCTTAGATGTTTGTCTCTTTACAACAACTTGAAAAATAATTGTAGTTACATGTCGAAATCAATAGGCTGATAACATCCTAGAATCTATTACTTAAATATGAAAATAGAAACCACACGTCTAATAGTTAATAGCATGTTTCTTAGATTCAGAATCTTTGGATTCAGTCAACACTTGCATGCTACTTCAAACTCATGTGGTGACACAAATAACTTTGTTGTACACCTCTTTTCTAATGATTTGCTAACCTGATACGCCATTGAAAACAACACGATAAATTAGCAAAAAATGTAAGCAATGAAACGATACAATAAGGTCTACAATAGATAGTTGTTTACATATGAGACAAAACATGGTTATGATCAACTAAATGACATAATATTGGTGAGTTAAGTTTTTTGTTGCACATTTATCTTTAAAGGAATTAGGGTGCTAGAAGTACAAATTTCATATTTACCGTAAGTATAGTTCAAAATAAGTGTTTATGGCAGCCACAATATAACTAGGCAATGGGGTAGGGTTAAATTTACTAACTATCGGTGAATGGAGTGAGGTAATGTTTCTCTGGGGTAGTTAAATTATGAAATGGTTGCAATGATGTGAATAAGAATAGTGCTTGATGTAAGGGAGAGTAAGACTACCTTCTATTGGATTTCTTATTACATGAATTTATGCATTATGGTCAATTAATATAATTAATTAAGATATTCAAATTTTTTTCTGTCCTTACAGATTTACTAACAAGTCTAACAAGTTCGATTTATATTTATCAAATAAACCTTCCTTTCAAACAATCCAGAGGTAGGAAGCAAGGATACGGGTGCGGGAGTGCGTGATACGGGGATACGTGAATTCGGCAAATTCAAAAATATGAGGATTCGGATGCGGAGGGTTACGGCAAATACTAAAATATTAAAAATATATTATATATATATATATATATATATATATATATATATATATAAATATAATCCAACAGATTGCATTTTAATTAAACAAAATAGTCAAATAACATGCTTCCATAAACTATATTCAACGTCATTTTGTTGACTTAGAGAAGCTTCGACATTTGTAGTTGAATTGGTAGATGAAGTAGTTTCCATAACTAAAAGAGTTAATTGAAAAAAAAAACAGTGCCTAAAAAAAATGCCTCAAAACAAAAAAAAAGAATGCTGCCTCAAAATAAAAAAATGCTGCATTGAACCTAACCATTTCGAAACAAGACTGTTGCCCATTGTTATCACGTCGACGACTGGTCAGCGACAAGTTGGCAAGTCGCCCGAGCAGATTCGACGATGCTTGACTTATCCAATTCGACGATATTGGGCTTAACCGGCCCAAAAAACCCTAAATTGACCTCGATCAGCCCAAAAAAACCTAAATCGACATCGATTAGCCCAAAAAACCCTAAATCGATATCGATACAACCAAATTGCTCCTCGTCGCATAACAGACCAGATCGATATAAACCCTAAATCGCTCATCGATAAAAAAAAGGCAAGAAATTAGGAACGAAGAAGGCAAGAAGAGGAGCAGAGAAAAATATAAGATCGGTATGGTTGATCAACGTTTTTTGGGTGCCAAATCCATAGTTTTCTTGGTTCGATCACGTGAAGCAAGAGGGGAAAGAAAAGAAAGGAATGGACCTAAGGAAGAGAACTAAGGAAAATGGACTTTTCTTTGAGCAAATGGGCCGAGTTGGGCCGGGATATAAAAAGAAAATAAGAAAATAAAATGTTGTGACTAGGATCTATTATGGATATTTGTTGAATTTGAACCTATTATTATGTTATCTTTGTTGAATTTAAACTTATTATAAATTTATAATTATATCTAGTTATATTATACATTTAAATCTAATAAATATATGTATATAAAAGACTTGTCGACTAGTCACGACTAATCGGACAATTTGTCGACTATTTCTTCAACAAATTTTCTCTTCGTTCCTAATCTTGAATGCCTTATTCCTACAATTGGCTTCAACTATTTCTCAGGTATTGCCAAGAATATTTAATTATAGAGTATTCTCTGAATGATGCTAGAAGTGAAGTGTTTTATAAAATTGTTGGTTTTATGAATGAAAGGATATTTATCTTCATTAAGTTTTTCATGAGAATGGATTAAGTTAGTGATCTAATTTTCTAAACCAAGTTTTAAATACTATTAGAAAAGAGGGCTCGGAATGCTTAGAAGTTTAAATTGGAATATTTATAAAATAATGAGGATAATGCATTCATTCTTAAAACTATACAGACTCATAGCAGATCTTTATATTTTTGTTTTACTTTACGTAATCGACCGTGCTATGGCTGTAATTTCAGCCATTATCCACGTATATACTGAATCTAAAAGAAGGATTTGATTAAATTACTGTAATATACGAATATAATAACCTCCATACACAAATAATACCATCGTTCTCCACAAATCAAAATCTCAAGTTCACTGATTTCCGATTGCATCATATAATATATGAACCACTAAGCTTGATTCATAAAAAAGTATGTACATATTGATACTCCTATCGATCTTCAAACATTGATATTTCTGAATTTTCTGGCATATAAGATATCATTTTTTTGTCATGTAGTTAAATTAAAACAATTTTGTGTTCTCATATTCTTTAAGTTGATATGTTATGCTTTTGTATGAGTAATTGCTGGAACTTTAATGGAAAACCTTAACGGATAAGTGGCCTATGTCGTTTCTCTTCCATTCAAGATTAGAGCAGTTTAAAATTGGACCATTTCTTCAACTTATTGATGACCAAAAATATTCTAAAAAAACATATTTGTATTCGTTACATCCTTTCATTGGTTTGAATTAAGTTTTCAATACAGTCTTATACATTGTAAGGTCAAATTATATGTCTCTAATTGATTTCTTTTAGTTACCCTTTATCAAAATATTGCCTTTTTACTTTCATATATAATAATTATTTATCAATTATTTGTGTGTATATAATTACATGTGTAATTGAAACATTTATTGTTATTTCATGGTAATATTTACGTCGTAATACACAGGTAATCTATTCATATGAGCGTAAAACTCAATTCTGCTTAGATGTTTGTCTCTTTACAACAACTTGAAAAATAATTGTACTTACATATCGAAATCAATAGGCAGATAACATCCTAGAATCTATTACTTAAATATGAAAATAGAAACCACACGTCTAAAAGTTAATAGCATGTTTCTTAGATTCAGAATCTTTGGATTCAGTCGACACTTGCATGCTACTTCAAACCCATGTGGTGACACAAATAACTTTGTTGTACACCTCTTTTCTAATGATTTGCTAACCTGATACGCCATTGAATACAACACGATAAATTAGCAAAAAATGTAAGCTATGAAACGATACAATAAGGTCTACAATAGATAGTTGTTTACATATGAGACAAAACATGGTTATGATCAGCTAAATGACATATTATTGGTGAGTTAAGTTTTTTGTTGCACATTTATCTTTAAAGGAATTAGGGTGCTAGAAGTACAAATTTCATATTTACCGTAAGTATAGTTCAAAATAAGTGTTTATGGCAGCCACAATATAACTAGGCAATAGGGTAGGGTTAGATTTACTAACTATCGGTAAATGGAGCGAGGTAATGTTTCTCTGGGGTAGTTAAATGATGAAATGGTTGCAATGAATTGGTTAAGAATAGTGCTTGATGTAAGGGAGAGTAAGACTACCTTCTATTGGATTTCTTATTACATGAATTTATGCATATGTTCAATTAATATAATTAATTAAGATATTCAATTTTTTTTTCTGTCCTTACAGATTTACTAACAAGTCTAACAAGTTCGATTTATATCTATCAAATAAACCTTCCTTTCAAACAATCCAGAGCTAAGAAGCAAGGATACGGGTGCGGGGGTGCTTGATACGGGGATACGTGAATTCGGCAAATTCAAAAATATGAGGATTCGGGTGCGGAGGGTTATGACAAATACTAAAATATTAAAAGTATATTATATATATAAATATAATCCAACATATTGCTTTTTAATTAAACAAAATAGTCAAATAACATGCTTCCATAAACTATATTCAACGTCATTTTGTTGACTTAGAGAAGCTTCGACATTTGTAGTTGAATTGGTAGATGAAGTAGTTTCCATAACTAAAAGAGTTAATTGAAAAAAAAAAAGCTGTGCCTAAAAAAATGCCTCAAAACAAAAAAAAAAAAGAATGCTGCCTCAAAATAAAAAAATGCTGCAGTGAACCTAACCATTTCGAAACAAGACTGCTGCCCTTTGTTATCACGTCGACGACTAGTCGTCGACTAGTCGACGACAAGTCGCCCGAGCAGATTCGACGATGCTTGACTTATCCAATTCGACGATGTTGGGCTTAACCGGCCCAAAAAACCCTAAATCGACCTCGATCAGCCCAAAAAACCCTAAATCGACATCGATACAACCAAATTGCTCCTCGTCGCATAACAGACCAGATCGATATGAACCCTAAATCGCTCATCAATAAAAAAAAGGCAAGAAATTAGGAACGAAGAAGGCAAGAAGAGGAGCAGAGAAAAATATAAGATCGGTATGGTTGATCAACGTTTTTTGGGTGCCAAATCCATAGTTTTCTTGGTTCGATTACGTGAAGCAAGAGGGGAAAGAAAAGAAAGGAATGGACCTAAGGAAGAGAAATAAGGAAGATGGACTTTTCTTTGAGCAAATGGGCCGAGTTGGGCCGGGATATAAAAGAAAATAAGAAAAGAAAATGTTGTGACTAGGATCTATTATGGATATTTGTTGAATTTGAACCTATTATTATGTTATCTTTGTTGAATTTGAACTTATTATAAATTTATAATTATATCTAATTATATTATACATTTAAATCTAATAAATATATGTATATAAAAGAATTGTCGACTAGTCACGACTAGTCGGACAATTTATCGACTAGTCTTCTAGACGGTAGTGGCTCGACTTCGCGTCATGATAACCTTGCTGCTGCCTCAAACAAGGAAATGTTAAACATTTTGAAATGGCTTAGAAAAGAGGGCTCAGCAAAAATAAAAAACATCTCTGAACAGTGAACCTAACCATTAGCAAAAAAAAAAAAAAAAAAAAAAAAAGAGATCGAAATCTCTTTACATTTACAAATCGATGCCTGCGCGCCTCAACCTCAACTATAAAAATCGATGCTCGATGCCCTAAAAAAAACGATGCTCGATGCCTGCGCCTTAAATTTAAATTTTTCCTACCAGCGACGAGGGGGGCGGAAGAGATCGAGGAGCGACGAGGCGAGGAGGGCAATGAGGTCGAGGCGAGGAGCGACGAGGAGCAACTAACCAGAGCGATTAGGGCTTCGGGCTTCGTGCTTTCTATTTGAAATTAAATGACGGTAAGTATTGAAAGTTGAAAGGAAAGTCATAGAAATATTACGTATTTGTCCTCAGCCGCACCCTATTTCACGTCCTCAGCCGCACCCATTTTCGAAAATACGGGGACACGCCGCGTGGCGCACTCCGTACGAATTTTGCCGCACCCTTCCGCTCGCACCCCATACGTATCGGTGCGCAGTTCTTCACATAACTGAAGCACCCGTGCTTTGTAGATCCAGAGGCTTATGATGAAGTTACTACGGATAACTAAAATGTAATTCCTATAAATCCTTTCAAGTTCCAACATGTTTCCTGTATATGAAAAAATACTTCATGTTATTTTTAAATATTAGTAAAAAAAAATTAAATCAGATTTAGGTTTGTAGCAGAGAATGAATATTTGATCCCGATTCAATCTTTTGAGAAGCAAATTAGGATTGTAGCAGAGAGCTTAAAGACTTTATTTTCAGCTAGAACAATATCTTTTCTTCGTTGGATTTGATTTTCGATGCTGCTTCAATGCGTTTTGTCTTCAATCTTTTGCACCGCCATTGTTTGACGGGTACTGTTTTGTTGCTGAGCCACATTCTTTTGTACAGTTTATTTTGTTACAAAGGAAAGTATCGACATTGTCGATATATTAGTGTTAATGGAACTGTTTGCAATGTCGGTAATTTATTTTTGTGTTGTAGGGCTTCGGGTCTGGAGTATAATTATTACCCACCTGTTGTTTAGTTGGCATGGTTTTTTTGCTGAGTTTGTAGGCTTTCACACTAGAACCCTCTCAATGCTTTTATTTTTATGTTATAAGGGTATAGCCACTGCTCCTTAAGAGAAATATCAGACTTAGTTGTGCCATATGTAAATTTCCCTTCCTTTGTCCTCAAAGTCATTATGTTACATTTTAAAAAAAGTATGATAAACACAATCATTCGTCTTTGTTTCATGAAAATGCAATACCATCTTCCGAAAAAGTAAAACAAAGTTATAGAACAAAATCAATTAATATATTTATACTAAATACATACAAGGGATGACATTTCACGGTATATCAACCAAATTTAGAATTTCAACAACTGCCCGTATGCGTAGCACTAGTGACTCACTATAACATGGACATTTGTATAGCATGGTAATTTTTTTAAGAATATATCATATACATATGTAGCTATTGTTCCACTATAACCTGGGCATTAATATTATTGATTTTATTTTTATTTTTTTTAATTAATTGAAAATTTTACATGAAAATTGTATAAAGTTGGAACTATAAAATTCTAACTAAAGTGATAGAAAATTAGCTTGATAAGGACATTTTATGGCCAATTATCTTTTAAGTTAGTTTTGTTAGCTTTTTGTCAAAATATTTAACATAACTTCGTTAACTTGGTTTTTGTTTTGACCTTCGGTTGTAAGTTCTGGACTCCTAACACTAACATTTTGATAGTTAAATAAAAGTTTCTTATTTTTTACCAATGATTTAATTATCAACTTGATTATCTAAAGTTGTCATTGTCTCAACTGTTCCGTACGTTGATATGGAGTGTTCAATTTTTGACTTGGTATGCATTAGCTTTTTTGTGTACATGAAATATATCTTTTCCTATGCATTAATGTATTTGTAAATGGTAGTGACTGGTAATCAAATGCATAATCTACTAATTTGTGTTGCAGTTCTACATAGCTTTGACTTCCAAGGCAAACTCAGGAGACATCATAGAAAGTCGGGGCAAGGATGAGGAAAAAATAGCCTTTACACTTCCCTGCTAAAAAAGGACAATGAGTGAAGTTTGTCAAAAACTTACAATCTTTATTTAGTGATGCAGCATTTGTTTCTAAGCTAACGTCGGCTATGATTCTCTATATAATTACTTGACAAACCCCAAATACTCCAACAAGGCAAAGTAAAAGAAATGAAGTACATAGCCCTACAATTTCCAAGTTTTAGTGCCATTGTCTCCAGCTCTGGTGGCTGCCCAATAACGGTTGGGATTGTAAGGTATTATATCCCTATAAAACATAATATTAGCTTAAAAGTTTATTTTAAAATAGAGGAAAAATAGTGCAGTTTTACTTTATGGACAATGTATCACGTGTACCGATTTTAACAATTCCGTTTTGGAAATATTTACTCATGCTGTAATTGACTACTCCGCATTATGCAGCAAATATGAAGTTTAAAGGGCATAAAATCAATAGACTTTAAACTCCACATTTGCATCAAAACATACTGATTGTATCAGAAATTTGTGCAAAAGGAATGACACTACTGGTTGATACAACTCTGTGTGAAGGCCTTCAACCGATTATTCTGCAATAATCAATTTGAAAACTTAAATATTTGTAAAAATTCAATTTTATGCCCACTTATCTTTTATGCCATTTAAACATCATATTTCATCATATTTACTTATTTTTAACACTGTAGTAATCAATGAGACTAAAAACAGTTGTGTTATATTGATATTTTCCATTTATGTTTTTTGATTTATCAATCGTTAGCGGATTTAATAATTATTCGATATCCATATGTATCCTCATACGTGGATATTTGGTATTCGAAAATGATTCCAGATACGAGTATAACATGACACTATCCATATGGCATATGCACATGGTTTCAAGCTTACTAGATTAATTTGTTTTGATGTGTGATCCAATTAAATCCTCCTTCACGAATTTTTATATCTACTAAATTTTTATATCTGCTAAAAAAAGAGCAAGTTTAAAATTATTTGCAAACATTATATTTGTTTAATCAAGTCAGTTTATGTGCTAAAAATTCCTAACCTGTAATTCTCAACAAATATACTTATTTAGTGAATCAGATGAAGTTTTATTTGAGAAGTGTTGTATATGTCGATTTGCTGCATTCAATTACTGTTAAGAATCCATATAATATGTATACAAAACACACATGACAGGACTATTACTAAACCCACTTCTGGCTTGGTGATAAATGTGACATTTACTATACTCCAATTTTAGATTGTATACGATTTTATTATTAGTTGTATTTGTGAAAATTATGTTTTCCACTTAGATGTGGACATATGTATTATGAGTGGAATCTTTTTTTTAGAAGGTTGAAAAGAGTCAGCATTTAACAATTTGAACCAAAACTTACACCATGCATTACCTCTACATTATCAGCCGAATAAGAAATACCCCATGTTACCAAAATTGACTGTGTTGTTCACATTTGTATTCTCGTCAGACTTAGAAAAAACATTGTGGGAAACAATGAGAGTATCCACAGGGATCGGTCCAAAAACAGTGACAGCATTAACACCCGAAATGGCATAAGTAACGCTGACTAATGCCAGGCCCTGTTCATTGGCCTCTCGCACATGGACACTACATCTATTTGCAGCAAAAGTATCGACACATACAAAAACACCATTATCCATCTCAAGGGTACATCATTCAACACAAGCAGAAGCCACATCCACAAAAACAACATCTGACATTGTAACGACCCGGCGATTTTCGGCCTCGAAAATCGACATAATATCACCATGTCGACTATTCAAGTATCGAGAACACCGGATTGTTATGAGAAAGAAATTTAGAGGGTGAGATAAGAAAGAAAGAAATGTAGGAATAGAAGAAGAAGAAGATCACAACGCACAGTCTCACATCGCAGCGGAACAAAATATAATATAGAAATAAATCTGTATTTAAAACTTTAAGTAAAACTTACAATCAGAGTACAACAACATCACTGGGCAGTTATAATGATCTGCCCTTATATACAACACAGCGGAATAGTATCATATGTCCGAATTCTTCTGGCCCGTCTCTTCACAGCACTCGATAACCTGAACCTGTACATTCCGGGCTAACCCGAGCATTTACAAAACACCGGGTCAGTCTGGTGAACCAGAGTGAGATAAACTCGAACAGTATTTAGGGTAAATCATCCAATCCTGATTTTAGAGTTCAAAATCTTTTCAAAAGAAAATGATAATAGTAGGACCAGTCCACCCATAAACACAGACGGTTTTCACCTTACTATAACCCAAAAACATTTTCGAAATCAATATCTTTCTTTGATATTATCATAATGTCTAAATACAAGTAATTAACAATCTAGAGGAACGCTTGCATCTCACGCTCCCCATATATAGTATACAATCGCAAACCGCGGGCGCTTATTGGATATTGGGTTTCCAACTTGACAAGGTATGGGACCACCTTCCGCACGTGTATCTCTAGAGGCGAATACACTGGGTTCAACAAGAACGTCTTGCAACCCGGCCCTCACATGACCGACCACTCATTTCGCTTGAGTGTATCGAATGTATATCACCGACGGTTGGGATCAGCAACCGCCTGCCCGAAAAGGGACAGCATCGAATATAGATTCAAGAAGCAAATGAAATTCTCTAGATAGGTGATCATACATCCTAATGGGAGCGACCCACATAGCCATGCTGCCTACCCGATTTTTGTCATCTTCCGGTTGATGAGGCTTGAGGTCAGAATTTCTTACAGCACCTGGCCACCATTCACTTTGAATGCCACATCGTCAGATCCGCCAGATATCACACTGATTTGACATCCACAAAAATACTCTAGTTTATTTGGCTAGAGAATAACCATTTCTCCGCCATCAACTATGGTACGTTTGGAGAAATCAACGCATGTAATTCCTTTGGAAATATTCTGTCAGACACTCGTCCATACAAGTCATCCAGGAACAGGATGAACCAAAGGCACCCTCCTACCGCATCCTAGGAATCACCCTACAGATCAGTAGCGAGAAGTCCTTGCAATCCGTAGATTCCAACCACGACAGAATCACTGTTGAAATATCTCCGGCCGCTAAACCAGAGAAATTCAATCAGTAGTTCTTCCGCTCACGAAAATCAACGGTCTTCAACTGCTCTATCTTCAATGATCTTCTTTCACGTATTCGCTGGTCGGAGTGGTTTTCGAATATAAATTTGATCCGGTCTTTCCGTACCAACGATCGTATGGGTCATCTTTGATAGTCGGTGTTTTAACTATCAAATAAATAACTGTGTGAACAAGCATGAGTTTACAGTGCAGTATTAACATTACAGGGCCTTTTTAATATGCTTAACGATATTTAATCTTAAACTCTTTAAATATTTCATTATTTTAAATGTAACTCGTTTTATATATACGATTTCAAACTTCAAAGTTATTTAACTCTCATATCATATCAAATCCTTTATTTTCTTATCGTTTCAAAACCCTTTTACTATTTTATTCCTCATTTACCATATTGGAAAATGACTCCTCTTTTTCCAAGTGAATAACGTTATGAAATCTTCTTTATTTATCACCTTGATATACTAACCAACTATATTAGTATAAACCATTCGCAGAACTTAGTGTTTCAAATTTCCTTTTATCCTGAAAATATCACTTCAGATTTCCATATACTCTCTTTTATTTCCCTTACTTAGGAAATACCATTTATATAGTAAGTCTTGGACATTTTCCCTCCCCTATTACTTGGGTCGTCCAATTGTAAATTTCGACCCTTTTTCCTTACATTCCGTTATCCTTTCTCGTACGGAACCAGATTATCTTCACCTTCTCATTACGAACTGATATCTTCCTCAGATAATCCCGAAGTCGTTCAAGTTGGGGTATTTAATTACCTCTCAGACCTTGATCAACCACGTTCCTACCCTTAGGTAGACATCGGTTGTAATTCAAAACTCGACATATTTTTCTAATTTCAGACATGCCTCATTTAACCATAAATTTCACTTTATACACTTCTTTCCTTGGGAATTCTTATTCTCAATAATATTTCTAAATCCCTTGATAACGAATTTAAATATTTCGTCTCCTTTTCTTCTTTAAATAATATATTTATTGCTCGGATTTTCGTCAACCCAATCATGACTATCATATTAACAAACTCCAAATAATTAATTAACGATAAAATTAACTTAAATAATCTCTTTTTCATTATCTCCCAACGACTATTCAAATTTAAACCATCAAGTTAATTTCTACTTGCTCGCTTATAAATCTGAAAAATCTCAGATTTTCCTTTATAAAACCAATTTATAAGCCCGATAAATAATAAATATTTTTTTTCTTCTTACAAATTCTAATTCAAATAATAGATTTAAAAATCCATTTTAGTTATAAAACAAATTTTTATAACTTTAATTAGTCGATTTACCTGACGGTATATCGATATAGGCCCTGTACTGTCAATTACTCCACCAACAGTGCACATTCGTTTAAACCATCCAAATAGTGAATTTCAAATCAATATTCTACCATCCAATCAAACCAATTCAAATAGATAATGACCTCATAACAATCAAGACTGATAATTCAATGTCAATCAAACTATTCCACACTACCACGGCAATTCACACAATCCATTTGATCGGGTTCATTCTATAAACATGGCTAATAATTTGGACCAGTGGTTAACATAACGGTTTGGTTTATCATTGAATTTTAAACAACGGTTTATTTCTGGAATTAAATCCATTTACCTATATATATATATATATACACATACGCATATATAAGCAAACAATCACAATCAATCATGAACAACCATAACACACGATAAAACCAACTTATATAAAATATAAGTGGATAAATCTGAGTGAGTTTAACTCACCTGGATTGGTTCGTCAATAGATCAACTCATTTTAATCGAATTAAACTGCATTTTATTCTTTTGAAAAATCTGGTCGTTGTCTGCCCTGCTCTGCCCTTATCCATCGTGTCGTACTTGTCTCCAGGGTCACGGTATTTTTCGTTTCGTCTGAATCTGATTTCGTGAGCGTTCGAAATCATTATTTGAAGCTTTATAAATATTTAAACTAATTAAACCTTTAAAACCCTTAAATAAAAATTTGGGCCTTACCATTAAATCGCCCAGCCCATTATGTTTTCTGACCCGCATCCATTCTCCTTCTATAACCATCGAAACCCTTCTCAAACCCTTATTTCTCCAAAACAAATCTGCCGCCTCCAAAGACAGAAAAAGAACGAAACCCTAGGTCCATGAAAAACCCGCATCGCCTCCATTCCTGGCCGCCGTGACTCCCCGTTGTTGCCTCGGTCTCCTCCCCAGTTGCTTCGCCGTTCCCAGAGATCACAGACCGAATCGAAAAAGCTAAGTGGTTTTTACTCAAATTAATTCTATTTTGATTTTCCCTTTTGATGTTCTGTAATTTCGAATCTTTGTTCATTCTGAACTGAGTTGGTTTGGGTTTGTGGTTCGTTCTCCGGGTATTTATACTTGTGGATGGTCATTGTTCATCTCGAATTGTTACATCCTAGGTTCAGATTTAGCTGCTACTAGATTTCGTAGGATTTTGCTTTTCATTTCCAGCCGTTCCATGTGATCGAACTTTTCGTGATTGACATGTCGATGGTTGTGGGTTACTTAGCAGATTTTGTTCGATCTTCCCATGTGAAATGTTCAGATATGCAAACTGCCCCTATCTATAAATATTGTTTGTTCACATGATCTTGTCTGCTGTTTAAATTATTTTAATTTGATTTCAGATCTGCATTGTAATAGCAGAACAGCTTTTCTAGATTTGTATAACAGATTTTCTGGATATATATATATAAACACACATTATCTGTCTCGATTTTGATGGTGTAAGGTTTGATTTTCTTTATTGTACAATTGTCTAGGAAATTGGGGTTTTCTACTGTTTTAATTCAAGGCAATAACATGGCATGCCGTCCCTTTTGGTTTTATTGTCCATTCATATCAGTACAACATGTAGCTCAGGCACAGCTACAAATTGTCCGTTCACATGGTCTGTATGAAGCTATTTCACTGTTCATGTTGAAACTTCATAGCTGTCTGTATTGTCTATATGGATTTGATGGTGTACAATATGTTCATTTTACTGTTTTCCCTGGGTTTGTGCATTTAATTGATCCCATGTGGTATTTCTTCATTTGAAATCCTTCACTCTATATTATAGCTGTTTCTGATTTTTTCTTTGATTTGTAATCTTTCCACTTTATACACATTAATATATATATGTACTAGCTATTAATAGCTGTTTTTATTTTCCTTCTTAGGTTGATTTAGGTGGTGGACAGTGGTGATGGCAGCACCCTAAACAGTGAAGATTTGGGTTGGATTCAAAGTGCCATACATGGTTTATTCAAAATTTCTTGTTCAAGTTTGTTGTGTATTTATTTCGAGATTTGTCTGTACTGTTGAGATTTTTCTTATCATTTTTAATTGTATAGTGGTTGTACAATGAAATTTTCTGTATAGACTCTCTGTATGGATTTGGCAAATCAACTGTACATTTTCTCCTTTTGTACTTGGATTTGAATTGATGTATGTATTTATGGCAGCATGGGCTTCTGCCCACTTTCTTTTTTTCCACTTTTGTGTATAGTTGTGAATATATGTACCGTTTACAAACGTGAAAAGAGAAGTGTAAAAATCATTTCTATGAATCAAAAATAAAGATCATCCGTTTTCTTTTAAACCTCATTTAATACCATCACTAAAAATGTGCAAATTTTCTAATCTTTTATAGTGTAGTAATTGCTTTGAAATTTCAGAAAACGTTCCGAAATGGATTGGTCAAATAGCAGCTAAATGAACCTGTTGCCGAGGATGATGAGCTTGTATCTGTGGGTATTATATTATATATGATATAGGGTTGGAAAGTTCAGTGGTCATATTATATCATATGATCCAAATGAAATGTTACTACCAACCGGTCATCATTGATACATATTATATGTTATATAATATTTTCTATATTTATACTATATAATATGTATTATTAACCGTCAAACGTCGTATTTGATTATACGATTGAAATACAGCGTTATGACCATCTGCTCTTCGTCGAACCCACAAAATACGATACGTAATGTAACGTGCATACAAATTAAAAAAAATCAAATCCCATTTAAACTCAAATCAATATTTTAAATAATTAAAATATTTCAAATAAATGGTCAGAAAATACGGGACATTACATTCTTCCCCCCTTAAAATAATTTCGTCCTCGAAATTGCTAAGGAAAGAAAAATGTTGTAAATCCCAGTAATTTTTTTTTTAAAATATATTTAAATAACACTTCATTTTTTCCTGGTTTTTCGGTTTATTTAATTCTTTATTACTCCATGGGTGGATTACATTCAACCAATCTGACAAATAGTCAACGATAAATCAACAACCAAGGCACATCAAACTCCATCAAATCAACTGAATCCATATTCAATATTTCTATTAAATTTCATTAACTATATTTGAACATCCACCAATTTATATTCAATTGATTATTATTCATTAAATTTCCAAATTTCAATCAATTTTATTTAATTACCACATTATTTCTTAATTTAACTTCAATATCATTATTAATGTTTTAATTCGATTTCACTTAACCCAGTTAAGTTCCAATTCAAAATTTTAACTAAATTTTGAATTTTATTCAAATCAGTCAACACACAATATCCCAATAATTTCATAAAGTTATTTCTTTTCTATACAAAAATATACTTTGGGTAAATTATTTCATTTACCCTCTTTTACAAAACAATATTGTGTCCCTTTACCAGTTCAGTGCTTTCCAACACTTGAACTGACCCACAACATGATACAAAACCTTTGTATATAAAATTTACAAATACGCTCTCATATATATACACTCAAACTCAATCTAGGGTGTTACTGACCCTATTTCTATCGAGTTACGCCACAGAGCCAAGGTTATCACTAAACCAAATGCTCTGATACCAACTGTAACGACCCGGCGATTTTCGGCCTCGAAAATCGACATAATATCACCATGTCGACTATTCAAGTATCGAGAACACCGGATTGTTATGAGAAAGAAATTTAGAGGGTGAGATAAGAAAGAAAGAAATGTAGGAATAGAAGAAGAAGAAGATCACAACGCACAGTCTCACATCGCAGCGGAACAAAATATAATATAGAAATAAATCTGTATTTAAAACTTTAAGTAAAACTTACAATCAGAGTACAACAACATCACTGGGCAGTTATAATGATCTGCCCTTATATACAACACAGCGGAATAGTATCATATGTCCGAATTCTTCTGGCCCGTCTCTTCACAGCACTCGATAACCTGAACCTGTACATTCCGGGCTAACCCGAGCATTTACAAAACACCGGGTCAGTCTGGTGAACCAGAGTGAGATAAACTCGAACAGTATTTAGGGTAAATCATCCAATCCTGATTTTAGAGTTCAAAATCTTTTCAAAAGAAAATGATAATAGTAGGACCAGTCCACCCATAAACACAGACGGTTTTTACCTTACTATAACCCAAAAACATTTTCGAAATCAATATCTTTCTTTGATATTATCATAATGTCTAAATACAAGTAATTAACAATCTAGAGGAACGCTTGCATCTCACGCTCCCCATATATAGTATACAATCGCAAACCGCGGGCGCTTATTGGATATTGGGTTTCCAACTTGACAAGGTATGGGACCACCTTCCGCACGTGTATCTCTAGAGGCGAATACACTGGGTTCAACAAGAACGTCTTGCAACCCGGCCCTCACATGACCGACCACTCATTTCGCTTGAGTGTATCGAATGTATATCACCGACGGTTGGGATCAGCAACCGCCTGCCCGAAAAGGGACAGCATCGAATATAGATTCAAGAAGCAAATGAAATTCTCTAGATAGGTGATCATACATCCTAATGGGAGCGACCCACATAGCCATGCTGCCTGCCCGATTTTTGTCATCTTCCGGTTGATGAGGCTTGAGGTCAGAATTTCCTTTACAGCACCTGGCCACCATTCACTTTGAATGCCACATCGTCAGATCCGCCAGATATCACACTGATTTGACATCCACAAAAATACTCTAGTTTATTTGGCTAGAGAATAACCATTTCTCCGCCATCAACTATGGTACGTTTGGAGAAATCAACGCATGTAATTCCTTTGGAAATATTCTGTCAGACACTCGTCCATACAAGTCATCCAGGAACAGGATGAACCAAAGGCACCCTCCTACCGCATCCTAGGAATCACCCTACAGATCAGTAGCGAGAAGTCCTTGCAATCCGTAGATTCCAACCACGACAGAATCACTGTTGAAATATCTCCGGCCGCTAAACCAGAGAAATTCAATCAGTAGTTCTTCCGCTCACGAAAATCAACGGTCTTCAACTGCTCTATCTTCAATGATCTTCTTTCACGTATTCGCTGGTCGGAGTGGTTTTCGAATATAAATTTGATCCGGTCTTTCCGTACCAACGATCGTATGGGTCATCTTTGATAGTCGGTGTTTTAACTATCAAATAAATAACTGTGTGAACAAGCATGAGTTTACAGTGCAGTATTAACATTACAGGGCCTTTTTAATATGCTTAACGATATTTAATCTTAAACTCTTTAAATATTTCATTATTTTAAATGTAACTCGTTTTATATATACGATTTCAAACTTCAAAGTTATTTAACTCTCATATCATATCAAATCCTTTATTTTCTTATCGTTTCAAAACCCTTTTACTATTTTATTCCTCATTTACCATATTGGAAAATGACTCCTCTTTTTCCAAGTGAATAACGTTATGAAATCTTCTTTATTTATCACCTTGATATACTAACCAACTATATTAGTATAAACCATTCGCAGAACTTAGTGTTTCAAATTTCCTTTTATCCTGAAAATATCACTTCAGATTTCCATATACTCTCTTTTATTTCCCTTACTTAGGAAATACCATTTATATAGTAAGTCTTGGACATTTTCCCTCCCCTATTACTTGGGTCGTCCAATTGTAAATTTCGACCCTTTTTCCTTACATTCCGTTATCCTTTCTCGTACGGAACCAGATTATCTTCACCTTCTCATTACGAACTGATATCTTCCTCAGATAATCCCGAAGTCGTTCAAGTTGGGGTATTTAATTACCTCTCAGACCTTGATCAACCACGTTCCTACCCTTAGGTAGACATCGGTTGTAATTCAAAACTCGACATTTTTTTCTAATTTCAGACATGCCTCATTTAACCATAAATTTCACTTTATACACTTCTTTCCTTGGGAATTCTTATTCTCAATAATATTTCTAAATCCCTTGATAACGAATTTAAATATTTCGTCTCCTTTTCTTCTTTAAATAATATATTTATTGCTCGGATTTTCGTCAACCCAATCATGACTATCATATTAACAAACTCCAAATAATTAATTAACGATAAAATTAACTTAAATAATCTCTTTTTCATTATCTCCCAACGACTATTCAAATTTAAACCATCAAGTTAATTTCTACTTGCTCGCTTATAAATCTGAAAAATCTCAGATTTTCCTTTATAAAACCAATTTATAAGCCCGATAAATAATAAATATTTTTTTCTTCTTACAAATTCTAATTCAAATAATAGATTTAAAAATCCATTTTAGTTATAAAAAAAAATTTTATAACTTTAATTAGTCGATTTACCTGACGGTATATCGATATAGGCCCTGTACTGTCAATTACTCCACCAACAGTGCACATTCGTTTAAACCATCCAAATAGTGAATTTCAAATCAATATTCTACCATCCAATCAAACCAATTCAAATAGATAATGACCTCATAACAATCAAGACTGATAATTCAATGTCAATCAAACTATTCCACACTACCACGGCAATTCACACAATCCATTTGATCGGGTTCATTCTATAAACATGGCTAATAATTTGGACCAGTGGTTAACATAACGGTTTGGTTTATCATTGAATTTTAAACAACGGTTTATTTCTGGAATTAAATCCATTTACCTATATATATATATATATACACATACGCATATATAAGCAAACAATCACAATCAATCATGAACAACCATAACACACGATAAAACCAACTTATATAAAATATAAGTGGATAAATCTGAGTGAGTTTAACTCACCTGGATTGGTTCGTCAATAGATCAACTCATTTTAATCGAATTAAACTGCATTTTATTCTTTTGAAAAATCTGGTCGTTGTCTGCCCTGCTCTGCCCTTATCCATCGTGTCGTACTTGTCTCCAGGGTCACGGTATTTTTCGTTTCGTCTGAATCTGATTTCGTGAGCGTTCGAAATCATTATTTGAAGCTTTATAAATATTTAAACTAATTAAACCTTTAAAACCCTTAAATAAAAATTTGGGCCTTACCATTAAATCGCCCAGCCCATTATGTTTTCTGACCCGCATCCATTCTCCTTCTATAACCATCGAAACCCTTCTCAAACCCTTATTTCTCCAAAACAAATCTGCCGCCTCCAAAGACAGAAAAAGAACGAAACCCTAGGTCCATGAAAAACCCGCATCGCCTCCATTCCTGGCCGCCGTGACTCCCCGTTGTTGCCTCGGTCTCCTCCCCAGTTGCTTCGCCGTTCCCAGAGATCACAGACCGAATCGAAAAAGCTAAGTGGTTTTTACTCAAATTAATTCTATTTTGATTTTCCCTTTTGATGTTCTGTAATTTCGAATCTTTGTTCATTCTGAACTGAGTTGGTTTGGGTTTGTGGTTCGTTCTCCGGGTATTTATACTTGTGGATGGTCATTGTTCATCTCGAATTGTTACATCCTAGGTTCAGATTTAGCTGCTACTAGATTTCGTAGGATTTTGCTTTTCATTTCCAGCCGTTCCATGTGATCGAACTTTTCGTGATTGACATGTCGATGGTTGTGGGTTACTTAGCAGATTTTGTTCGATCTTCCCATGTGAAATGTTCAGATATGCAAACTGCCCCTATCTATAAATATTGTTTGTTCACATGATCTTGTCTGCTGTTTAAATTATTTTAATTTGATTTCAGATCTGCATTGTAATAGCAGAACAGCTTTTCTAGATTTGTATAACAGATTTTCTGGATATATATATATAAACACACATTATCTGTCTCGATTTTGATGGTGTAAGGTTTGATTTTCTTTATTGTACAATTGTCTAGGAAATTGGGGTTTTCTACTGTTTTAATTCAAGGCAATAACATGGCATGCCGTCCCTTTTGGTTTTATTGTCCATTCATATCAGTACAACATGTAGCTCAGGCACAGCTACAAATTGTCCGTTCACATGGTCTGTATGAAGCTATTTCACTGTTCATGTTGAAACTTCATAGCTGTCTGTATTGTCTATATGGATTTGATGGTGTACAATATGTTCATTTTACTGTTTTCCCTGGGTTTGTGCATTTAATTGATCCCATGTGGTATTTCTTCATTTGAAATCCTTCACTCTATATTATAGCTGTTTCTGATTTTTTCTTTGATTTGTAATCTTTCCACTTTATACACATTAATATATATATGTACTAGCTATTAATAGCTGTTTTTATTTTCCTTCTTAGGTTGATTTAGGTGGTGGACAGTGGTGATGGCAGCACCCTAAACAGTGAAGATTTGGGTTGGATTCAAAGTGCCATACATGGTTTATTCAAAATTTCTTGTTCAAGTTTGTTGTGTATTTATTTCGAGATTTGTCTGTACTGTTGAGATTTTTCTTATCATTTTTAATTGTATAGTGGTTGTACAATGAAATTTTCTGTATAGACTCTCTGTATGGATTTGGCAAATCAACTGTACATTTTCTCCTTTTGTACTTGGATTTGAATTGATGTATGTATTTATGGCAGCATGGGCTTCTGCCCACTTTCTTTTTTTCCACTTTTGTGTATAGTTGTGAATATATGTACCGTTTACAAACGTGAAAAGAGAAGTGTAAAAATCATTTCTATGAATCAAAAATAAAGATCATCCGTTTTCTTTTAAACCTCATTTAATACCATCACTAAAAATGTGCAAATTTTCTAATCTTTTATAGTGTAGTAATTGCTTTGAAATTTCAGAAAACGTTCCGAAATGGATTGGTCAAATAGCAGCTAAATGAACCTGTTGCCGAGGATGATGAGCTTGTATCTGTGGGTATTATATTATATATGATATAGGGTTGGAAAGTTCAGTGGTCATATTATATCATATGATCCAAATGAAATGTTACTACCAACCGGTCATCATTGATACATATTATATGTTATATAATATTTTCTATATTTATACTATATAATATGTATTATTAACCGTCAAACGTCGTATTTGATTATACGATTGAAATACAGCGTTATGACCATCTGCTCTTCGTCGAATCCACAAAATACGATACGTAATGTAACGTGCATACAAATTAAAAAAAATCAAATCCCATTTAAACTCAAATCAATATTTTAAATAATTAAAATATTTCAAATAAATGGTCAGAAAATACGGGACATTACAGACATAGAAGCACAATTAACACGGTACAAACCAGGAACGTCGAAACTGCTAGCTGCATGGCTACTGTGACGGCAGTGAGAAGAAAGCACTTCACACCCCGATTTGATGGCAAGACCACCTACATCCTCTTTCCAAAACAAACCCACTACTAAACCACAAGCCGTGTCCAAACTTTCGACCTTATCGCTCTTAGCGACTATAAGGTTGTCTTCCTGTAATGACCCGCATTGTCAGAGGTATTATAATTAATTAATTTAATTATATAAATAGTGATTTAGGAAATTAAATCATCGTTAATTAAATTATAGTGAATATTTAATTAAATTAAATAATAGAATAATATATTTAATTCAGAAATAATCAAAATATTGGAAATCACAATATTCTATGAACTGGGTCATCCCTAGGATTTAGTTCAGCTTAGAGTTGAATTATATTGACGAATATATTCAATCGGCGTCAGTTTGAAACGTAGAATTATAATATAATTAAAATAGAGCGCGTGACGACGCGGCAGTTCGCTATTTGGCGATTCGAACTTCAATTGAATATACAGGGTTCGTTTTAAATCGGATTTCTATGAAACAAGAAACGTGTGGAGTTGGTGGAGTATATCTTTCTAGTGGAAGAAAAATATCGGGATTTCGTCGTGTAAATTTTGATTTACGTCCAAATCAAATTATCAGAAATGCAGCGCCCTGACCATAACGATTTAATTATATTTTATATAAGGATTTAAATAGAAATCGAACATCGATATAACTCAAACGATGTAATATCGAGTTGTAAATACATATAGGAATATTCTGGAGCTGTATGGTATTCAACTGTGAATATAGACGGTAATATTTATTTATAAATATTAAATTTAATTATATTTAAATATATTTATATATTTAAATAGGCTATTTAGAGCTTTAAAAATAGCCACTTTTGCAAACGAAGTCGGAATTCGATGAAACTAATTTTGTTGGATCCGCAATGTCAAATAATTGTTAGATTCCAAGTTTGGTGATTTTTAGAGTCACTGTGTGGCCGCACGAATTTTTAGAGTGAAAAACAGTCGATATTTTGACGGTTAAAAATATGCTGTGTGAGCATACGGAGTCGTAATTCGACGAAACCAGTTTCGTTGGGACCGTAATGTCGAACTCTAGCTACTTGTCCAATTCAGTGATTTTTTGGCATCGTGTGTGATCACACGGATTTTTAGAATGATAAAATAAATAAAATAAAATATATAATAAAAGAAGAAAAATATCCTAAGTATTATATGATCTAGAACAGTCCACGCAGTCATCAAATTTTAGCCACAAACATCAACAACCACATCGATCAGCATATAAAGACACCAGAAAACCAAATTCCCGTCCACCAAAGAAAAACGCAAGGAAGAAAATCCCAAACAAAAGAAATAAAATCCTAAAAATCAAAATATACACATTTTTGGATTCAATGAACTAAGAGCTTCAATTCGGTGTACTCCCTTCATGGTGCGATCCACGTTTGGAGGGTACTGGGTTTCGACAGCTAACCTAGGGTTGGGTTTTGTGAGGATTTTGTACTTCGATTCGCGAAATGGAGTTCGAATCTGAGCTTAACAAATATAAAGGGATTTATTTGTTAAATCAAATATAAAGGAATTATATTTGTTAAACAAATATAAAGGGATTTATTTGTTAAATCAAATATAAAGGAATTATACTTGTTAAACAAATATAAAGGGATTTATTTGTTAAATCAAATATAAAGGAATTATACTTGTTAAACAAATATAAAGGGATTTATTTATAAGTCAAATATAAAGGAAATTATTTGTAAAACAAATAGGAAGAGGAATATTTGTAAAACATTTACAAATAGGAAATAAAAGGAAATATTTGTAAAAACATTTACAAATAGAATAATGGAAATATTTGTTGGTTAGAATAAATAAAAGTAAAGGGAACATTTATTTGTTAGAATAAATAGAATAAAGAAACATTTATTTGTTAGAATTAAATAGAAATAAAAGGAGATAATTATTTTTTAAACAAATAGAAAATGGAAATCTGTTTTTAACAGATAAATAGAAAGGATTAATTTATAAATAACAGTTTATAAATTAAATAAATATTTATCATTCGATAAATGGAATATATAAGTCTGAACTTATATATAGAAGAGATATTGGTTTTAACACCGATAGTATAAATAAAATGGATACACAACACTTGTGTAAGCGAAGTAACGTTATTAAAGAGAACATTTATAAAGTGAAGAACCGTTACTAAAAGTAAATCTTTATAAATGAGTAGTTATCAAATAGGAGTCATCCGAATAGGAGGAGTCGAGTAGAGTTAGACATAATTGATTAGAGTTAGAATTACTCGATTAGATTTAGAATTAATTTGTTAGAGTTAACCCAAAGAAGTTAAATCGATTAGAGTTAACCTAAAGGAGTTAAATCGATTAGAGTTGAACCAAAGGAGTTAAATCGATTAGAGTTGACCGGTTAGAGTTAATCAGTTAGGGTTGACCAGTCAGAGTTAATCAGTTAGAGTTAACCAGTTAGAGTTAGAGTTAATTAGTGAGAGTTAGAGTTAACCAGTTAGAGTAAATCAGTTAGATTTATCCAAATGGAGTTAATCGAGTAGAGTTATCGAATATAGTATACTCGAGAGAAGAGTAATCGAATATTGGTTATTCGAAGTGAGTTAATCCAATATTGGTTATTCGAGAAAGGTAATCGAATATTGGTTATTCGAAGTGAGTTAATAGAGTATTGGTTATTCGAAGCGGGTTAATCAAATATTGGTTATTTGAAAGGGGAGTTATCAAACCTAGTAGAGTTAAAGGAGTTAATCGAATCTAGTTTATTTGAATAGAAGTAAATGAGTTAATCGAATATAGTTTATTCGAATGGAGGAGTTATCGAATATAGTTTATTCGAAAGGAGTTAAGGGGAAAAAGTTAATAGATTAGGGTTAAATCAAATAGAATTAACCCAATAGAGTTGATCCAATAGAGTTAATCCAAAGGAGTTAATCGAATAGAGTTAAGTGAAAAGAGTTAATCGAATATAGTTATTCAAAAAAAAGGTTAAGTAAGGAAGTTAGTTAAAGAAAATATAAAGTGAACTTTGCCTATTTCAAGGTTAGAAGTGTTGTTCAGTTAAGGTCTGAGAGGTAGTTTTACCCCCAACTTGATTGGCTTCGTTTTTAACTAAGGAATGGTTAAGGTTCGGCAGTAAAGGATGGTTAAGTGAATTTAGTAATTAAAGGAAATGGTTTGAGTTGGCATAGCGATGTTTTATCTAAAACATCCGTCTAAGTCCAATGTAAGAGTTTTGGAAATGTTTTCCAATAAGAACCAGAAATGTTTTCTAATATAGAAAACAAGAAATGGAAATGTTTTCCAGTGTTAATAAATTTTATTTTCTAAATATAGAAAATAGCAAATGTTGAATATAGGGAAACAGGAGATGTAAAATGAACTAAAGAGATTAATTTTAAATGATGTTTGTTCGATATAATTTCCATCTGGAAATAGTATCGTTGTTTGCAAACTTGTTTTTCTTTGATAGTTAACTCACAGACTATCGAAGTTTTGACCATTTTAACGTTGTTAATATGGAGAGACCCGTTGGATTATTATCCAAAGAACCACTCTGTATTGGCATAAGCGTTGCGAATCATATATGCCAAAGATAGTTGAAGACGGAGTAAAGTGCAAGGGTTGTTGTATAAGTCTTAGATAATAGTGACTAAGATGGATATACTGAATAGTGCCTTCGGTTTTTCCAGTCCCAGGACAACTTGTATGGATGAAGATCTGACAGAGTATATCCAATGGATCGCGTAAGTTGATCTCTTCAAACGTATATACGGTGGCGGCGGAGGAATTCGTTTCTCTTAGCTGTATACCCGTTGTATTTTTGAGGAAATCAATTTGTGATTTAGCGGGTATGACGATGTGACATTCTAATTGAATGAAGATGTGGGATGTAAACCTGGATGCCTTGTATGGATGAATGTCTAACAGAGTATTTCCAGAAAGGTCACGTACATTTATTTCTTCAACCGTACCAAGAGTGGAAGCGGAGAAGGGAACTTCTTTAGCTAAAACATAATGTACTGTTGTAGACGTAAATTAGTGATTTCGATGGATCTGACAATGTGGCATTCAAAGTGAATCTGATGAGATGATAAAGCGTAACCTTAAGCCTCATCAACCGGTAAATGACAGAAATCGGGCAGGTAGCATGGCTATGTAGGTCCCACCAATTAGGGTGTATTATCACCTGATCTAGAGTTTCATTTATTTCTATAATCTATTGTCGATGTTGTCCCTTAACCCGTTCCGTAGTCATGGCGTGGTCTTATGAGATATCATATACCGGTTCAACTGTTTTAAACTGTTTTACTCATACCAGCCCATGACTGACCCGGAGTTTATTTTGTTTGTTTTCCCTAAACTCTTGGGTGCCTAAATTTGTACGGGCAGTCAAGTAGTCGGGATTTACAGATATCCTTGGAGAGCTTGGAGCAGGAGGCTTCAAGATTTTATAGCTATTGTTTTCCCGCTGTGTTGTAAGTGCTGTACTCTGATAAGTGTTGTTGTATATATAACTGTTTTATTTCAAAGTTATGTTATATTTTATTCGTTCTGCTGTGAGATTCGTGTTACTCTGATGATGTAAGTTCTTCTTTTCTTCTTCTATTCTAAGTTTTTATCTTATCTATCCTCACCCTCTAATTTCTTTCACTAACTACTGGGATTTTTCGATGTTTGGTTAGTCGTCGTCGAGTTTATAGTGATAACCAAAGTCGCAAAAATCCGGGTCGTTACACTTCCTCAAGAGAAGCCTGGCTGAATCAGTATTGCACTCAGACAAAACCTCAAACATGTTACAAGTATGAATCACAAAATATAGGTTTTTGACTGAATTGTCCTCAACCCTGTTTTATTTTTGGAAAATTTGCGACTAACCAAATTTTGCAATTTTGCTAAACTCGCACAAAAAAACTAACAAAATAAGAACTCTACAAATTGTTGTTAGTATATAATGATATTTGATGTGAATAAAATCGAAGACATGGAAGATAGTTTGGTTTTATTACATATGATTTCATTTTTTTGTACAATATTATCTTTACTATATATCTACCATAGTTATTAAAATATGATTGATCTGATGATACAAAGATCCTGAAAATTAATGATTATTTGCATCGAAAATGATTGCGCAGTACTATATAAACTGAAATTTGAGTAGGATAAAAACAAAATGGATGTAAGCCTTACAAAGTGATTATTATTGTTTATTTCTTGAGTGGTTTTATTTCCTCTTCTTATTCCAAATGTATTGCCTTTTTTTGTCCATTGTCTTTGCCTTTTTTTTCCTTTTAAAACCATCACATTTCACTTTTTGATTATTTTCACCTCTTTTCTAAAAGTGGCCAGTATAGCATCAGGTATGGCTATGAATGATGATTCCAAGCCAACTGAAAAAGGTATCTGCAGTTTTATAGAACAATAAAACACTTATACAAGTTTTCTTTAGTAGCATGGAAAACCCGCAATGAAATATGAGGAATTTTCTCCTTGCCTACGATTGAATGCATATATACTATCATTGACTTTTTTTTCCACCACTAAGAATTTTGGGTAGTATTTTTTTTCCAGTGCATGGTCTTTTGATACCACTGCTGCAAAGAACAAGCAGGAAGAGTAATGAAAAGCTGCTTTACATGAGCACTGAAAATGCTGATAGAGAGAACAGGATTGCTTTCATGTTGAGCTGTAGGAAACTGATCCAAATGAGACAGGTTTTGATATTGTTCAAGATTGCATGACTTGACTGCACAATTTAGTTTGATTATGTCTTTCATTGATTTTGTATAATAATGATTTGTTGTATCCTTTTATTATTTTGGGTGAAACTTTTGAGATATGTCATTTATATCTATCTATTTGTATGTTGAGATCTGTTAGATGAATAAACTGAATGTAATCAACTGGTAAATTATGAATTGACCTTAAAAAGGCGTATGTTTCTCCAGTTGGCATATTTTTTATCTGATATGTCTATATTTTTGTTTATAGTTTTCAACCACTTAATTTAAAACTTAATAGGATTATAAAATTGTTGTACTTGGGATCAAATTTATGAAGCATTAGCAAGGAATATGTTGTGTTCAAATGTCTACATTTTTTGTTGATCTTCATGTTCCATTTTTGGAAGTTATCCACGTTAAGGTACCGTTTGCAAACGAAACAGGGAGGTTAACATTTTGTGTTTGCGTCTGACGCGTCTAGTGTAGTTCCCACAATTTTTCCCAATTAGAATGGAACGTTAGAAAGTAGTCGTTTGTTGTCGGACGTCGTTTGACGCAAACGATTACTTAATCAACTGCTGTTTTTACCTAACTCTATATAATCCAACCCCTTCCTCCTCCAAACATAATCACCAATTTCCTTCCAACCATCCACCTTCTAGCCAAATTTTCAAAAATTGTTAAACAAATGGATGAAAAAAGTGGTGCTAAAGCTACATTCCATCGGTCTCCGAAGGTTTGGTCTGAGTTTGCCACGTCGGAATTTGTACGAATAGCTGTCGAGTCATGTCAAGTGGCTGGAAAAAACAAAAAAGGAATTCACAAGAAGATAACGGGAGAATTGAATGAAGCTTTAGCTGCTAATCTGAATGAAATACCGGTTACTGTCAAACAAGTTACTGTCAAATACGACGCGTTGAAGAAAAATGGGCTGTTTGGCGAGGAATGCGAGAGAAAACAGGGAGCCGGATAGGGCCCACTACCGGATGTGGAAGCACTACCACGACTGCATTTTGAAATCGAGGTTCGCAAGCAATCACTCAGATACCAAGCATTTATGATGAAATCTCCACCTGCATATCCACCTACATATCCACCTACGTATCCAGCAAATTATTCACCTCCGTACCCACCGCCATAGTAGACCGTATTCTAGATTATGCATTGTATTTTGTTGATGTATTCCACATTTTGATTTTTGCATTTTAAATCCTGCAATTTGTAAACTGAAATTTAAATTCTGCAATTTTTATTCTGCAATTTAAATTTTGAAATTTGTATTATGCAGTTTGTATTCTGTATTTTACTATTCAGTTAACAAATAAACACAAATAAATAATAATTTAATAAGTGAAAATTAGGCACACATCCCTAAAAGCAAACTTAATTAGGCTCACATCTCTCCCAAGTTTTAAATACAAACCCCCCTATTTTCAAGTTCCGCCTTCTACTTTCAAATGTTCCGCCTCCTGCTTTCAAATGTTCCGCCTCCTTCATTTTGTGCCAAAAAAAATGCGGCACTGAGTAAAAAAATAATAATTCTAAAATCTGGAAATAATCCCAGAATACCACGCCAAGAAAAAAAAAGTTGCATATATGTATGCTATTATTGCCAATACTTGCACATATATATGCAATTATTGCATAAAGGAAATTCAGCAAACGTTTTGCGTGCAGATATGTTGCACACATGTGTGCATGTTTTCAATTTTACTTGCACACTTAAATGCAAATAAAAATGAACTGAGTTGCACTGTTATGAATTATTGCACATTTTTATGCAAGAATTATGCAATACTTACACAGAAATATGCAAGAAAATCAACGCGGATGCAACAATGAAATACTTACGCATATACATGCAAGAAAATTGAAATACGTGCATAATATTATGCATTTAACTGCATTTTCGCTGTTTTTTGTTGTTTTTTGTTTCTGGCGTGTTTTTTGACTGTAATTTTTGTCGAATGCTTAATTTATTTCAATATTAATTTTCGTATTTTTTTGTTTTTTATTTATTTTTTAATCTACTTTTGAAAAATAGGGACCTAATTTATAATAAGTTTATGACCGGATGTGAGCCTAATTTTGAAACTTAAGAGGGACCTATGCCAAACGGACCCCTACCTCTGCCCCCTCCATTAAAGAAACGCGTTCCCCGTTCGCGAAAATACCACTTCCCAAGCCCCTTCCAAATGTCCCTTTCGGTTCGTTTGCAAACGCATCCTAAGTCTTTTATGTTTTCCTTCCAAACATTATGTTTCTTTGTTATATATTATAAAGCTATTCTAAACTAATTTACCACTACTAACATATGACCTTTTTACCTGGCTCTTTGACTAAATGTCAGTCTACTAGATAACAATATTATGGCTGTGTTTTTTTTTTTTAAACATGTTTGTCCTAACCTATGCTATCAGTGGTGCCATCGAGTGTCGGGTAGGCCTTATTTTATCATTTAAACACATTGCCCTTTTATTATAATGCTTTATTACGTCCTTCATTTGAGAGGTCATTTGAGCGTTGAGTTTTCTTTTGACATCAAAAAAAAATTCACAATTTCAGTATAACTTTATTTTTTACTTAATATTCAAACAATCGAAAGGTCTATTCACATCAAATCAATTGGTCTGTTAAACTCCCACAATAAGGAGACAATTGATGTACAAGACATTTATTTGGGCCAATTACTGAAAATGAGTCAGATTTGGGTACTAGCTGTTACTTATGGAGAATCATGAAGAAACAGGAAACACCTTCACATCTATTAATTGATTGCTTAATGTAGTCATTTTTCAATCATCCATTGTTGTTGTGAAACTATTTTCATTATATATATATATATATATATAATTATGCCTAGATTTTGATAAACTCAATTTACTACTGACAGTGTATAATTTACCTTTGTGGTTTCTCAGCTTAATGCCCATATTATTCAAGTTTTTAGATACATTTCAATCAACATATTAAATAATTCTCAAAAGCCGTACTACGTAGAGTGCCATCCGTCTCCGATTTTGTATTTTCATTCTATAGTATATTTTATTGGTATTATACTACACTTTATACAATGACTTTGTAGATAGAATGAATGCATCAACCGATGCTTAAAATCTATTATATTAATAAACTAAGCTACATATATAATATATTTGTCTACATGAATACACACAGATATATAACATTCGTGTAGGCACATCATAATATTATACAAATCTACATTCTCTTTATTTAATATTCATTTATTTTACATCGACTGTATTCTAAATAATTTTTAGCATCAATCTAATAACGAACATTGCCCGTATGCGAAGCACGGGTTACACATTAGTATCCTAAGATGAGTAACTCATTAGAGATAGGGTTAACAATAACCTAGAATGAGTTTGAGAGTTATATATATGAGAGGGCTTTGCAATATGAAATTGATTATGAAAAGTTATGTTTTAAATATAAAAAAAAATATTTTGAAAAATATAGACATAGTTAGCTACATATATTACGACATAGATAATAAATTAAAGAACTAGTTTAAATATAAGTGTTTTGTGATTAAGATTTCACATGGTGCAACAATTAATCTTCCCCTAACTGATTAGATAAACAAATCTAAGTGTAAATGTCTTACGAATTCAGTTTGACTATTATATACATATATATATATATATATATATATATATATATATATATATATCGATATAATGTAGGTCTTGGAATTTTTGATAGATTATATTTTGAATATAAAGAAAAGGGTTTTGGAAATATATATGGTTAGAATTATATTAACTTGGATAAATGGTTAAGATTGTTAAAATTTGAATGAACATCTTTACTCAAACTGTGAAATTCTAATCGTTCATATAGAGTTGGGATTAGCATTTATTAACTAATTAGAGTAAATAATCCAAGTACAAAAAGCATCGCAAATTTAATAAGGTTAAGAACTTGGTTAAAAAAATGTTTTAATTTGGAAAATAATTAAGATAATTGGAGTTTTAAATTTAACTTGTGTAAGTTTAGTAGATTGAAGCTAAATAGATTGAAATGGAAAAAGTGAATCAAATGAATTCAATTTTAGCTTAAGGGAAGTTAAATTTAATTGAATTGGATTTGAAATAATATCGAGTGGATTTGAATATAGGAAAAAAAAATTGAGTAATAAATAATTTTATAACTTGGATCTGAATTGGATGGGAAATTTCGACTGTCCGAAAAATCGAAATTTTCAAGTTAGATTTGAAAACCTAGCTATTATTTTAAATTTAGTGAATATAGTTATAATTTATTAATTGAATGATGTTTGAACATAATTTAAATTTTAATAAAAAAAAACAAACTGGTTATGCATGACGAATTCGTAGTTTGACGATTTGAACTTAAACTGAATATATAAGATTCGGTATAAGTCGAAATTCTTTGAGACAAGAATCTTCCCGATCTTTTGAATTATAGTTTCCTAATGGAAAAGAAAAATCAAAATTTTATCTGATAAATTTTGAGTTATGTTAAAAATCAAGTTTCCAAAAAAAACCACAGTAAGGTAATTTATAAATTATGACGATTTATTAAATAAAATGGAAGGATTTTAAGGAGATTAAATTGTGTAGCTTATAAATTGAAAAATGAAATGGTAAGACAAATATAGAATGGTTCGATATTTTGGTGAAAAATGGAAAATAAATTGGGCTACGTCGGATTGGATTAAAGGAAGTAAGTTTAAAACTTTGAAATAAAATCCAGACTTGAATTATTAAATAAATATGAATTCATGTGAAGTGTCGAGTTTCAACTAAGTGAATTTTTGAAAAGTTAATAAGGTTGAAGCATTATTTTCCTGCCTTAGCAATTTTGGGAACGAAATTCTTTTAAGGGGGAGAATGTAACGACACTAATTTTTAGTATAAGAATAGTTAATTTATTTAAATATTTAAAACGATTAATTTTAAGATTTAACAATTTTAGATTTATTTAAGTAGGAATTTGAATGTTAAATTACTTAAAATGGGATTATCAAATTTAAAATCTTAATTCGTTTATTTTGAAGCTATGTAAAATTCTATTTGAATATATACGATGATAATAATTTATTTTCAATGAATTTGATTATTTTGAAATTGATTTATATTTTATCGATTTAATTTAATATTTGAAAAATAATCATTTTTCAAACGATCTCGGATTTCGACAAAATCGGTTTCATCGAATTTAGAACATTAAATTATTGTAAGATTTCAAATTTCGTATCAATCAGAATTATTATATGAGCGTGCGCGATATAAATGCGTAACGAAAATCGATTTGGAATTAATAATAATTTATAAATTAATTTTGAGAATAACTACTAAATACAATCGAACTGGCTTCCGAAACTTTTCCAGTATGTTCGGAATATAGGTATTTGGCTAAGAACATCAATCGTTCTACTATGTTTGGAGTTCTTGAAAATTTTGATGCATATGGTGAATAAAGTAATAATTAACCAACATATAAATTGTCTCAACCTCTCTAACCCTAACCCTTATTTCCTTCAGCCACCACCAAATAATTCAATGGCTGAAAATTCACGTTCTTTCTTCCTTAGTATCTTCTAATTTATTCACTTTCAAATAAAACCTTCAACATCAAAGTTATAGATCTCCTCTTCCTCTTCAAATCCAAATAGTGGGATTGTTGATTAGAGCTTCAGGTTGTCGTAGATCTGTGATTAAGCATGGCGGATATAGGTTCGTATTTTTTAGATCCTGGTTGTTAGAGGCGGTTTCAGGTGATGCCTCAATAGGAGAAAGGAAAAGGATAGCGAGGTGGCCGTGCTGATGAAATTTGGTGACGATGGTGGTCAGAGGCGGCACAGAAGCAAAGATGACTGATTTCGGGTCTTTTGGGATTTCCTGGTGATCAGAGAGGTTGCGTGGTCGGGTCAGGGGCCGTGGGACCTGCATGCACGAAGGAAGATAAGGGTGATGCTCGCTAGTGGTCCGATTGGCCTAAGGTGGTGCAGTGGAGGTTGGATCGGTACGTGATCATGGGTTTCAAAGTTGATAATATACGAGCAAAAGAGACACGATTAGGGTAAGCTAATTGCGATTAATTATGGTTAATGGCAGTGATTAGTGGATTTAATTTATTTTAAGGGTAGATTTGGTGCACGTCCCTGTTACTGTTCAAAATTCAAACGGCGTCCTAGCTAAAGTTCTCATGCAAAGCAGGTCCTTACTTTTGGCCCTTACGTGTTTTTTAAAAAATATATGGCGCAACACCCAAAAAAAATTCAATAAATCGCAAATATTCACAGAAGCATGCTGAAAGAAACAAAAAAAAAATCAGCAAAGTACGCAACTATAAGCAATAGTTGCATACATGTATGCAGTTATTCATCCCGAGTTTATAGTTATTGCTTATAATTGCATATGTGTATGCAGTTATTTCTTGTAATTGCAGACATGTATGCAGATAAAAATGAATAAATTTCGTGGGTTACGAATTGTTGCTGAAATGTATGCAGTTATATAGTATAACTGCTGAAATGTATGCAGAAATGTTAAAACAGACGAAGGCTTATGAATATGTGTTGACATGTAAGCATTTATTGCTTATAAGTGCTGAAATGTAAGCATTAATAGTTTAAAATTGTAAAGCATGCGAGGACCGAATTATTGCATCAAACGATGCATTTATTGCAGTATTACTGAATACATTTCTGCAGCAATACTGTAGTTTGATACATAACTGCAATATATGCTGAAATGTATGCAGAAATTTAAAATAACTGCATCGTTTGATGCAATATACTGGAGATTCGCTATTTTTTTGTTTTTGATGCATTTTCTGGTAATTTTAATGCCTGAATTTGATGACGATTAGTTGTTGTATTTATTTATGAATTTATGTGATATTTTTGATGATCTAAGAAAAATAGGGTTGTAATTTATAACAAAATAAGGGAGGTATGTGACGTGAATTTCCAAACATTTTAGGGATATGAGCCTATTTTTTGGCATGGCCGACTAGTTTTATAGTGGACCAACCACTTTTTATTAGAAAGAAAGATTAGAAAGAGACCCAGCATAGGCACAAAGTCTCAAGCTGGTTTGAAGTGTCAGCACACTGAAATGTTACAAAATAAATGAAAAGCTAGCGCTACCATACAATAGTATCGTGTAACATACAAAAGCTACCCTCAAGAAGGAATGAAGGCAACATACATGACAAAACCGACAGAATAATAATAAAAACATACCTCAAGGAGGAGAGGTCGGCGAATCAGTAGGAGGAGCAGCTTGGGCAATAAATGCATCAAACACAAGAGCAAGATTAGCAATATAGAAATTGGAATCAGTAGTATATAAGAACACTCTATCCCAAGAAGTACCCTCAAGAACAGATCTGTTCAAATCTTCCTGAATCCCATCAATAGCCAGATAAAACTCTCCATCAATTATTTGGTAGTGTAGCATACGGTGTTCTCCATCTACTTTTGAGACAAATCTCAAATAAGATTTCTTCTCAGGGCAGAAACGAAAATCAGAGAGAGCGTGAACCCAGGAGCGTTCATGAGGAGACCACACAAAAGGGGGGAGGCACAGAGTCTATCAAGTTCACCACAGGCTCAGGATCCACAAAAGCGACATTGACAGGAGGATCATCGGAAGCAACAACAGGGGTAAGATCAATAGGTTGGATGAGAATAGTTTCAGAGACAGGAGGATCAGTGGAAGCAACAACTGTTTCAAAGATAGGTGGAAGATCACCAGGAGAGAGTGATTCATCCACTGGAGAAGAGGGAACAATGACAGGAGGAACAACCTTCTGAATCCAGTGACAAACAGGCAGTTTTGAGAGAGGTATCTTGGCAGGAGGCGGAGCAGAAGGGGGAAGCTTGCAAATAGTAGAAATATGACCAAAAGAATGACATATGGTACAAATATCAGGGGTCCAGCTAAAGCGGAACCTGACAACAGCAACAATGGCAGGAACGAGCTGGACTTTAATAGAATTAGGCAACGGTTTGCCAAGGGTGATATCAACGAGGGCTTTTGCATACACAAGTTTCTCTCAGGAAGTAGTGTTAGCATCAAAACATCTTAACTTACCCATGTGACATGCGAGCCAGTTCAGACCAATCAGAGGTTGAAGAATGGACAGGATCTATGAAAACTAAGTCCAGACAGGAATGGAGAGCACCTGTTCTCTAGCACTAGAAATAGAAGGGGACCATTTGGAAACAATGAAAGGTTTACCTTCAATAAGAACAGGCTCAGACTACAAGACACGGAGACGTTCTTCAATGCTTGAGAACTTGAAATAATACATCGTGTCAAGATATACAATTTTGACATCACCTCTCATCCTCCACAATCTACTACAAACTGATTTAGGATCATTTATGCGTTGCAAGGGATCTAAGAAAAACCCAACTATATAACCAGACCAAAAGTTGGCACCAGCTCCAACAAGTTCAGGGGAGAGCTACAACACTCCATCTACCACATTAGGGACAAATTCTACAGGACAATAATCTCCAGAGTTACCAGGGAGGGATGTAAAAATGGATGTCCATTCTCTGTTAATGGGAGCTGGATGAAACTGCGTGGACTTGGCATTAAAACGAACACCTTGCGGGCCTAGTAAAGTGTCAGACCCGATACCACAATCATAGCCATTACAAGCCAAGCCACCAATTGCAACATTATTAACATCTCCCCTTACACCAACACTAGAAGATACTGCATTTAAAAGAATGCTAAAATAACTAATAGAATTAGCGTTTTGAGGGTTACCATCCATCGCAAAAGCACTAGGATTAAGCAATAGAAGAGGGGCTAAAGGTGCCTAGGGAAGGGTAGGGAAGACCAACGATGAAGAGATGGCAGGAGGCAGACCTGACCCGAGCTTAGATCTAACATCACGTTTGGCAGACGACGTGGGTGATACGCGATTTAGATTGAGAGGAGAGTACTTGGTCTTGCAGGTCATGAGAAGGAGGCAGAGGGGAAAACGCCTCTCAGGAGAGTGACGGCACAAGGTGGAATCGTGTCTTAGGAGAGTGACGATGCAAGGTGGAATCGCGTCTCAGGAATGTAGCGAGGTCACCATTTATTTTCTTATTTGATAAAAATGAAAATGTAAACTTTTCTGAATTTTCACTTATTTTAATTCCAATGTAAAATTGTAATAATTATAACTTATCCATTCATATTCAGAATTGAACGTCGCCGATTGCTTTGGAATAGTGACTACGATATCTACAAGTAGGTTTTGGATTGGAACATTTAAAGCTAGCTGGTAGTTTTTTTAAATTAAACATTTGTTTAATTTAAATCGAAACATTATTTACAATTAAATATCAGTGAGAACTCACTTGATTTTATTTGAAATATTTATTATTGTGAAACCTTCTCTGATTAAGTTTGGGAATATTGTTTTAATCGTAACTTGATAGTGTTTAGTGGATGCTATTATTGCTTCATGGTTGATGGATGTTATTACAGTTATTACTACTATTCATGTACGTATAAGTGTTAAATGTTGTAACATTTATATTTTAAACTTTGTGATATGGATGAATGGTTGTTGTGATTGTTACTATGATTGTTCACACATTACACTCACATATATGGAAATTATTTGGGTATTGGTTAAGTCTCGTTTCATTTGGGTAATATAAATGAATATTTTATTCATTTAGATGAAATAAGGTGTAAAGACAAAAGTTGTAATTTTATATCCAAAACTGTTTGGAAATTAAATTAAACTATTTTTGAATAACTTTTGAAAAGGTGGAAATTTATTTAAATAAGGTTTTGATATGAAATGGCTTGTTCAAATTCAAATAAATGAAATCGATTTTGATTTTGAAATTGAATTTGAGTTAGCTAAATAACGATGTTTTAAACTCAAATTGATTGTTCCGTTAGTTTTATATAATGCTTAATTTGACTTCTGTAAAGTTTGGATTCCAAAAGATTAAATTTTGGAAAAATAATAATATTATATTAATATAATAATAATAATAATAAAATATTCAATTTTGATTTATAATTGAATTTGCAGTTGAAACTTGAAATTATTGGTTTTAAATGAGTATATATATGTTTTATAAAGTTTATAAAAATATTAGAAGTTAATCGGACAAGTTCTATTTTGAAATTATAACACGGTCTGAATAGAGCTAGTCGCGCAATGGTAGCTTGCGAATTTTGACCATAAACTTCAAACGACTATAACTAGTGCAGTTTAAATCAGATTTTCCTGAAACGAAAAACATTTGTTTTCTAATGATACTAGTTTTCAAATGAAAAGGAAATTTCCAGTTTTCAATGTATAGATTTTCAAAAAATCAAATCTATTTTCAAATAAAATCGCGGTATTGCAGTTCATTGACCGTAATTGTAAATCGTTAGAAACAGCTTTATAAAATTTACTAAAAACATATTAAAATTACGGCAAATCATAATAAATGGTTTTAAAGTGATTTGGTAGGAAATATGAAGTTTTAAACTGTAATTTAAATTTGATATTTTTCAGCCTAACTAACCGAATACAATGAAAATAATGTTTTGGGAAAACTACTTTTAAATGAACTAGAGTTTTCTAACTTCAATTTTATTGGATTTGGTTGGCAATAGTCATCGAATATTTGGTAATTAATTATGTAGACAAAACTCATACTATTCAAGAATTCAAAAGGTGGATATATCATTATTCCACTTGTAGTATTCGGCAATAACGAGAATTGGTATTGAATATAAATTGTTATACTTTCTATTTAAATCTTATATTTAATATCAATTGGTTTGTATTTATTGTGAATGATGTCTTAAATAACTTCACTCTTTAACCCAGTTAAGATTTGGAATTTTAAAGGGATTAAGGTCTTTTAAAAAGCTAATTAAGGTGACGCTTAATAATCTTGATTTAGAGATGAGTTTTTTAAAAGAAAAGTAAAGGAATAAAGAACTAAAGAATCTTGATAAAGAGTAAATGCATATTTATTAATATTTTGGAAGCTTGATTATATTTGATTTAAAAGGATTTGTTTTAAAGAGGAATTTATGAAATGAATTTTCGGAATATGAATTTTAAAGGGAACCTTGGGTAAGATAGATCTTTGTTTAAAGATTTAAGGAATGGTTTATAAGATTAATAAGGCTTAATTATTAACAAATGCAACGGCCTGGATTTTATTAAGAAATATTTAATGGATATTAAATATTTAAAAAGCTTTATTTTAAGAATTAACGACTTGAAATTTATTTAATTTAACGCTTGAACATAAAATTTATATTATAATTGAAAACGAGCTCGTAGCAGCGCAGCAGTACGTAATATTATGTTTTGAACTTTAAATGAATGTATAGAATTCAGTATAAGTAAGAATTCATTGAAATAAGGAACGTTGGAATTCATTTAATTTTACCTTTCTAATGAAAATAAAAAATCGAGATTTCATTGTGTAAATTGTAAGTTATGTCCAGATCAAATTTCTAAATAGTTGCTATGGAATCTTTTATAAATCATAACGATTTACTTAATACAATAAAAGGATTTTATTATAAAATGAATATCGATTTAACTAGAAAATTGAAATATCAAGTTTAAAATCCTATGTAGTTTATTCTGGAGCTATATGAAATTTATTTGGATATATATGATAATAATAACTAGTTTATTATTGAATTGAATAGTTTTGGAATTAAATAATATTACACAGGCCTTAAAAATAGGCATTTTGCAACCGACCTCCCTTTTCGACGAAACCAATTTTATTGGATCTAGAATTGTAAATTATTATAAGATTTCAAATTTCGGACCGATTAGAGTCAATATGTGATCATGCGAGATATAAATGTTCAATGTAGATAATCAATCAATAATTTGAGCTAG
Source organism: Allium sativum (assembly GCA_030737875.1). Taxonomy (NCBI): domain Eukaryota; kingdom Viridiplantae; phylum Streptophyta; class Magnoliopsida; order Asparagales; family Amaryllidaceae; genus Allium; species Allium sativum. Next base: position 702,752,486 of record CM060916.1, on the reverse strand, counting down.
AACGCTATTTGAGTAAAAGGACTCGGAATTCGATGAAACAAGTTTCAGTAGGACCGTAATGACAAACCATAGCTACATATCAATTTTTACCCCGTGTGTACCCATGTGAATTTTTAAACGACGGATGGACATAGCGATAGCTTATAAGTGATAAAATATGCGAAGCTTCTCCTATACGCTAACTAAATATCTCCACTAACAAAACCACCCCAACTCCACCCTTCTCCTTTTGCAACATTTCAGCCTTCCATTTTGCAAAGCCCTCCTCCTTTTATAATATTTATCTCCCAAACCATTTGGAATTAGCCAAAGTTTCCAACATGAAAGTTGGACTACATGGTGAGGGATACTTGCTGTAAAAATATGGGGATGACTGGTGTAGTATTTTCGCCAGAATCTCAGATCGATAGCGACGGGTTGACCTTCAGTTCTAGTGATTTTTTGATCAAATAGTCGAGAGTTAGACGAAGCGTCCAACTAGAAAGTTGAAGAGGGGAGACCAGGTTACAACTTTATAGTTGGGGTTTTGCTTGTGGCGATAGCGAAGTGGAGTGTATCGACCCAGACTTCCTCGATCCCCGGAGAGACGGAGGAGCCCAGATTGCTTTGAGAACATGATGCATCAGAACACAAACATAAGAACATTTCATTGCTATTACAACAATTAACATCAGAGTACAAGATATTAGAGTATAAATGAATAATATACATCGAAAAAATATCATAGATTTCGATTACAATGTAGCGGAAAAATAATACATAAGAATTATGTACAACGGAAATCATCTACAACCACAACTGAAAGAGATATACAGATACAAAGCTTTCCGAATATAACTCCAGCTGTAATCCAGGATCCTAGGAAAAGAAGTATATGGAAAAACCAAAACTACTAGCTTTCCGTGTGGAAAATATGGGCACCCAGAGTTTAGGTTAAAGAAATAAACTCCGAGTTAGTCATGAGACTGGTGTGAGGACTAAAACAGTTATTAAATCTTTACTTTAAAAGTTAGGAAATCATGGGACCACGCCGTATAATACGGAACGGGTTTACTCCACATGAATCTCAGTTTAAAATAAAACAACGCAATGCTTTTTGGAAAATGAAGCTATTATAAGACTCAGGTCCCATCACACAATGCAACGCAAGCCGGAGGATAGAGTTTTCCCTTATAATAGCCAAACATGCTAGGTACGTTTAAAACAAAAATTATTTGATATTATTATTAGTGTCTAGTTAGTTTAAAACATTCAATATAAATGTATCAATCCTAGACGGTGTAGTACCCCATCCCACTATGTCACCATGTAGGTTTACAATCAAAACCGCACAATGTCGTATTGGAAATTGGATTTCCGTCATGAACCTAGGCAAGGGATCTTCCGTACCGAATTCGAGACACTCTAGCCCATGCCTCAGGGCTCACTCGCAAGTGCACCCGGGGCGGCAGGGCCGGTCCACACTTACTTTAGTGGATTAGTAATTCCTGAACATGCGTTTCCCTGCCCTATGGGGCATAAAATCTGGTCAGTATGCCGACCACTCATATCCGAGGTACCTCGCTTTCCAACATCCACATAAGTAAATTACCTGGGCTCCATACCATGGCATCACTCCTAGCTAGAAAGAAACGCATGCCCTCCCTGCGGTCCTCTCCCATTTCTGGTTCACACCGGGGTGTGAGGCTCACGAATTAACGTTATACACAAAGCTATGCTACTTAAAGTTGTGCTTTGATCATCAACCACAAGACTCTGCTTTTCAACAAAAGCCTTGATCATTTGCATCTTAGCATGCCACATTGACAATTCATGCCATGCAAATGATGTCTATTAATATATAACCTCTAAGCTAGTACGTCTCAGAGAAGGGTGTTAAGCAAGAGAATAAATTCTCAGACATCAAACAGATATATATTTAATAGAAATCAATCAACACAGAATGAAATCCAATGTCAGACACACACATCCATTTACAAGTCCGTTCTGGGTCTGAACAAAACCGGAGGCACCTTATTCCTCGTCCCATATGTCCAATACAGAAGAGAGGTCCTCGCATATCGGGTCGATCTCCAAGTACGTCTGGACGATCACCACTTATTACCTTGTCTTGGGTATACAACCCAATCAAGACATCAGTAATCATCCAAACGATGTGAAGATCTCCAGTCTTCAACCACACTCTTTATCGTCGACTTTTAGTCGCCGTATCAGTTATTTGGAATGGGATAAACCCGGTCTTTTCAAATAACTCGTGTATTTCATAATCAATAATCAAGTGCTATAAAAACACATCATACGCCTCATTCCAATTCAGAATATTCTTTTATTCAAATATTCACGTCTTTAGGGAATGGTTCCCATTAATTTTATCAAAGATAAGTTCTTTTAAACTTATCTTTATTCTTCCTTTGGATATCAATTTCAAAAGATTTTATTTTATCCTTTAACAATTCTAAACCAAATTAATGTTTATAAAACTAGTCGGGATTATCGAGCCTTAACGAAGTAATTATTAATTATATTATCCCAATCCCAACCTATTCATCCCATGGAGCAAACCTGATAGTACTCCATATCTAACACCCACGCTGTTATCGGTAAATTTAATTACCATTTCACATTCAAATCTAATTAAAGATTTAACTATCGCATGGAGTAAAACTGGTGGTACTCCATCACGAAATATTTCTTGAATTCGGTAAATTTAGTTACCTAATTCACAATTCAATAATATTAAAGATTTATCAAAACTCCAACTTGGTTTTAATCTCAAATATCATTACTTAATGATTATTCAATTTTAGGAAATTAATCCTGCCTTTAACCGAGTTAAAGAACCAATGTCATTTAAAACACAGTTCACGATAAACCCAAATCATCTTCCATTAACTATGGAATCTTCATGGAAAACAGATCAATATATAATCGACATAAATTTCCGTATCAGACTAATAATATAAATGAAATAATGGTAAAGCCTTTTTAAATTCCATAAATAGTAACGGTCTTCATTCACAGAAGCTGATCTCTATTATTATCGAATCGAATTCCATTCAATTCCAATCTAATGTATTAAATTGGAAAACTTTACTTTGGAAAATTTCCATTAAATCTTATTTAAAAGATTTATAAATTCCAAATCATATTTTCACTGTTAATCGGGTTTAAGAACTAATGTCATTTAAAACATGGTTCACAAAGAACCCGTAATCAATATTCATTTAATTTCAATTATATTAATGGATTGGAAAACTTCATTAAATCTTGGTAAAAAAGATTTATCCCTTTCTCAACGGGGTTTAAGAACAGTGTTATTAAAGACACTATTCACGACAAACCCAATATCCAATTTGATATTAAATACAAGGCTCTGAATAGAAATTATATCGACTTATATTCAATATCAAATTCTGAAACTAACAGATATTGTATTGGGTATAACGATATCTATAACATCCAAATTCTTTAACAATATCCGTATAATCACGGAATCCAATACCGAAATATTTCGAAGATTATTCTCATTCAAATCCATTCCCAATTCATACGTTGGAAAATTCTGGTTAGATTAAAACTCTTTTCAAATCCAGTTTATTAATTTAAAAACCATTGGATTTCTAATCTAGTTAATAACTAGTTCATTTAGATAAAAATATATTTTTATCTTTTCAAAACTTGGAATTATCACACAAAATCTTTCCAAATCATTTATTATGATTTTACACAATTTTTCCATATTTTTAATAATTTTAGTAAGGCCCTCACAGTCGATTTCCAATATCGGCCACCGAACTGCATCTATAGTGACCTTTTCTGAAATTGATTTGGACATATTTCCAAATGTAACCATTCAAGTTTAAATATCTTTTATCCATTGGAAAGATCTTTTCGATACGAACCCAACGGTTCTGGTTTTAGGAGAATCTGACGGTTGGATCTCCCGTTACATCCATTTGAAGTTAATGGTCGAAATTCGCGAACGGTCGCTGTGCGGCGCGTTCTATTCAGGCCATTTAAATATATATAATATATATATCGTCGATTTCCATTTAAAACGTATTTTATAAATTGTTTATAAATTCATTTTAAAACGATTTCAACTCCATTTTCAATTTTAAATCAAATTTGAATATTCTATATCATTATAATATTAAAATGATAATATTTTCAAAATATCAGATTTTGGAATCAAATCTTTTCAATATCCATTATAAAATGAATAAAATCGATATAAAAATCCATTCAAGTTAAAATGGCATATATCTACTTAACTCGGCTTCATATATTTCAATATTTTCGTGTCTATCCAAAATCGGACATCAAAATTATATTTTGATCCTTTACTGAATATTATTTTAAAACTATACAGAATATTATTTTAAAATATACAGATTATTATTTTAAAACTATATAGAATATTATTTTAAAATATTCATTATTTCTAAATTGGAATCAGACTCAATCAGTTACCATGTAATTTTATTTATATGGATTCCATACATCGCATGTATTCAAAAATAGTGATAAACAACTATTAAACAACCATTTCGCATCCAGAGTGTAAATCACTACTGTATAAGCATTAAATAATTAAATAACGCTTATCACAGTCTATCGATCCATCGATTGACATATAATTAAAAATCAGGGTAGATATGAATAAATTATCATCCCCAGACCCGTGTGGGGTTTTCAAACATCAACAAATAATTGGGTGATGTGTAACTTTATCGTCCCAATACCCTGTAGGGTTTACATCACAGCCATGTGAATTTTATTTATTATTTATCAATATTTATAATCATAGTTTAATAATGATAACATTAAACTGTAAACAATCATCAACCAACAAACAGACATTACAGTCACAGGGAAACAATGTATATGCAGTTATAAAAATAAATAACCATACAAAATTTGAGTGAGAAGTTCTCACATTGGTTTCCACTCCGTCAGTCTTTTATTGGCGATTTTAGTACCGTTTGGCTTTATATTTGCCCCAAATTCAAACAAGCTCCAAATTGGACCCAGTCAGTTTTGTTGTGAAGCTCTTGACTCCACGATCGCAATGAATCCTATTTCGCTGAATTCTGATAAAGTATGGAAAAGTTATACATTTTTATATGTTTGAACATATTTAAATAGTCATTTATTTATATAAATCTACATATAATTATACCCTTAATTAATCTTTCCCTTAATCACACTCTTAATCTTCCTTCTCCACTCTGTATACTCCAACCCACTTGCTCCTCTACTGCCGTTGACGCACGCACACAGCCATCAACCCCCACCATTTCTTCACCATTCTGCAAACTAACTCCACCATCATTAAACTCTTCGCCCGAGCTTCTTCTCCATCCCAATCCCAAAACATGCGCAGCCTTCTTGCCAAATGCGACTTCAGCCGAGCTCCACAACCATATAGAGAAAGTCGCGACTTCTTTCGAGCCCAAATTTTACCAAAATCCATGCGCAAATCCCAAACAAACCCAGAAACTTGAATACGATCTTAGTTTCGCAAATCAAAGCCTCAAACTCAAGAGATCCTCAGCCCAAGGATTCGTGAATTCACTGTAGGAAAAATAGCATGCCAAAAATGATTCGAACCTCTTAAAAATTGTACGAGATCGAAGAGAACAGTCGTAGAGATTCAAATATATATATCTCGGGATTTATAGGATTTTATCTCATTTGATTTTGATTTTCTATTCCCCATTTCTCACGTTTTAAATTCTGGTGACGGCTTGGTGCTGTTTATCAAGGAAATGAAAATGCCACGGTCAGGAAATAGTAAGGATATTATATAGGAGGCTTACTTATTTTTTTAGTTTATTTTCTTATTTATTTTATTCGATTATTGCTTCCATTTTACATAAAAAAAATCGTATGATCACATACGAATTCCATTTTCAATGAAAATTGAAATATAGCTATATCTTGACATTACGGATCCAACGAAACTTGTTCCATAGAATTCCGAGTCCGTTTGCTCCGGTTGCGTATTTTTAAAGTCAAAATATTGACTGTTTCACATTAAAATCCCGCACGGTCACATACTGACTCCAAAAATTACAGAAAAATTAAATCTAGCTATGTTTTGACGATACGGTCCTAACAAAACTAATTTCGTCGAATTTGAAGATCGTTTGAAAAATGGTCTTTTCCAGTCAATTAAATTCAAACTGAAATTACAAAACACATTTATATTCACCACGCTCGCATACGATGAATCTAGTAATAATTTAATATTCTAGATCCAACAAAAGTGGTTTCGTCGAAAACGGAGGTCGTTTGCAAAATGGCTATTTTTAAGGACTATATATAATATTAAAATATATAAAAATTCCATAGCGACTACTTTAAATTTTAAACTGGATATAACTTTTAATTCATAAAGTTAAATCTCAGTTTTTTACAATTGTTAGAAAGATATAGTTAAATAGATTCTAACGTTTCTTGTTTTACCCAATTCTGATTTATATTAAATTTTGTATATTCAATTGAAGTTAGAAATCGGATTTTCAAACTACCACGCTAATTCAAGTTCGTTTTAATTAAATTTTAAATTTATACATTCTTATTTTGATTTAAATAAATTTTAAATCGTTATTATTTAAAATAAATCATTTTAAATTCTTAAAATCCATTAAATCAATTAAAAATAAAAAATTAAATTGGCTTCGAAATTCTGGATTGTTACATGGAGTTAAATGTTGACAAACTTATGGGTGAAGTGACAAACGGTTTTGATCGATTTCCGATCGTTGGGTGAACTTTCAAGTGAAGTAATCGAGAGAAAAAAGGGAGCAGGGGAGGTGGCGGCTGGACGATGGAGATGGCATGGCGAACTATGGCGTGACGACGGTGAATTTGACCCCGTTCTCTTTTCGATCGAGCTACGATTACTGGAGATTTGCATCGCTTGAGGCGGCGTACTCCTAGCGGTGGCATGCCTTAGAACGACGAACTCGAGGGTGGCGGTGGTCTGGCGTCTAGAGGTCCCTAGTGGCGGTTGCGAATAGAAATAAGGGTGGAGCTCAATGTAAATGGGTTTGGGGAGAAGATGGTTAAAGGTTATTAAAATATTTAAATAGTTTACTTACGTAATTAATTTATCAATGTTCGAACGTTTATAATTCGTTCATACGAACTCAGAATTGGATGAAATTGGGTCCTTTGGGATCGTGGAGTCGAGAGCTTCACAACAAAACTGATTTGGTTGGATTTGGAGAAAGTTGGAATTTTAAGTTAAATTAAACTCGTGTTTAATTTAATTCAAAAAGCAATCGTTATTATAACAATCAAAAATCAATGTGAGAAATCCTTGAACTGTTTTAAAAGTTATTTTAATCTTATCTGATTAGATATTGATTGCCTGTAATTGCGATGGTTGCTTTATTAATGATGGACGTATATTTACAATTATTTATATATTGTTTATGTACATATGAGCGTTCAAAATTATAAACGCTTATCTTATGACTATTGATTGATGGTTGATGAACTAATATGGGGGTTATTATTATTGTTCGCACAATTGACACAACGAGTCTGGAATTATTTGGAAGTTGATTGAGTTGAGTAATGAGTATTATATACATTTAAATAAAATAAAGCGTAAAAATGGAAATTGGATTTTTATATCCGAAATGATTTGAAAACGAAATTAATACGATTTTAAACAATGTTTGAAAAGGTTGAAATGGTTTTGAAAGAGATTTGAATTAAAAATGGCTTGTTTTAATTCAAAATAGAATTTGAGTAGTAAATTCAAAAAGTGAATTCGAGTTAGATATATAACGACGTTTTTAACTCGAATGGATTGTTCCATTAATCTTATTTATTTTTATAATGGCTCTCATAAAAATTTGAATTTAAAAATATTATATTTTGAAAAATATTATTATTTTAATGTTATGATAATATGGGATATTCAATTTTGATATATAATTGAATTTGAAGTTTGGATCATTTTTAAATGAATTTATAAACGTTCTATAAAATATGTTTGAACTGAATCGATGAATTTTATTTTAAATAATAATATGATTTGAACTGGACGTGTCGCGCAGCGACCATTCACAAATTTCAATCATTGACTTCAATTCGACATATGGGGAGATCCGACCATCTAATGTTCCCAAAATGAAAAACGTTTAGTTCGAAATGAAAAGAACTTTCCAATTATATGTAAAGTTTTAAAATCCGCCAGTTAGATTTTGAAATAAGTTTGAATCAATTTTGAATAAAAACAACGCCAGTGCCGTTAATGACCCGAAAACGAATTTTAATGAGATGAGCTATTTTTAAATTATAAAAAATATGAAAAAATTATGATAAATCATAATTGATGATTACAAAGTGATTTGGAAAAAATACTACGTTTCGATCTATATTTTGGATATTCGTGTTTTCAGCCTTACTGGCTGAAAACGGTAAAACAACGTTTTTGTGTAATTAAGTTAAATAAACTTAAGATTTCCAAATATTGGTTTATTGGATTTGAATGATCATTTTTGAGGAATATTTTAATAAATATTAATTTATTTGGATAGAAATGATCTTCGGATATTTGGTATTGATTACCGTTGTGTACACGCTTACTATTTAAGGAATTTGAAAGATATTTATGTTGTTATTCGACTTATAGTATTCGTTGATTGCGAGAATTGGTGTTGAATATAAGTGGATATAAATTCTGCTAGAATTCTTATATTTAATTTCAATTGATTTGGGGTTAGCCGTGAATGGTGTGTTTAGTAACATTGTTATTTAATCCAGTTAAAATGGAAGGGTATGGAATAAATCTTTTAATTAAGATTAATGAAGTTTTCCAATTAATGAATTAAAATTGGAAACAAATGGAAATCTATTTAGTGATAATTGAGATGGGTCTCTATAGATAAAGTCCTTTATTATTTAAGAAATTGTAAAGGCTTTGCCATTTTTTCGCTTATAGTATTAGTCTAGTATGGAAATTTATATTGATTATAAACTGATATGACTTCCGTGAAGATTCCATTTTTAACGGAAGTATGATTTTGGGTTTATCGTGAATGATGTTTTAAATAACATTTGTTCTTTAACCTAGTTAAAGGAAAAGATGATTTTCCAAGATTGGTTGAAATGAAATCTTTATTTAATTTGATTATAAAGATTTAAAGAAAAAGATTTCCCTAACAAATGATAATGGGAACGAGTATAAGAATCGCTTAAAAGAAGGTAAGCATTTTTTCGTGTAAGCAATAAGATTAAGAAATCGTAAGTACGATTTTGGGTGGTAGATATGGAGTTCCAACAGTTTTGCTCCATTGGATGAATAGGATGAGAATGGGATAATGTAACGACCCAAGGGTTTTCGACTCCGAAAATCGACACAAAACCCAACGTCGACTGTTCAGACATCGAAAATACTGGACCATTAATAGAAAGAAGTTAGAGGATGAGATAGAAAAGATAGAACTAATAGAATAGGAGAAGAAGAAGAACACAGCTGAACATAATCAGAGTAAACACGAATCTCACAGCGGAACGAATAAAATATATTATATAACATAACTTTGAAATACAAAACTGTATTGTATATACATACCATTATCAGAGTACAATACATCATATCACAGCGGAAATAGTCTTTAAATACTAACGGTGAAGCCTTCTGCTTTTAGCTCCTTCAAGTGTATCTGTAAAAGCCTGAAACACTTGACTGCCCGTACAAATTTGGGCACCCAAGAGTTTAGGGAAAACAAACAAAATAAACTCTGGGTCAGTCATGGGACTGGTGTGAGTAAATTCCAACCATATGGCTTAACTTCAAAATCCTTTGAAAGAAAAGATAATAGTAAGACCGGTCCACACATAAACACGGACGGCTTTTACCTTACTATAACCCAAATCATTATTGATATCAAAATCCAGTGATATTATAATAATGTCTAATCAAATAAATAACCAAATAGTAGAACGCTTGCATCTCACGCTCTACATATATAGTATAAAATCAAAACCGCATGGCGCTTATTGGAGATTGGATTCCAACTATGACAAGGTATGGGACCACCTTCCGATGATGTATCTCTAGAGGCGAATACACGGGGTTCAACAAGAACATCTTGTAACCCGGCCCACACATGACCGACCACTCATTTCGCTTGAGTGTATCGAATGTATATCACCAACGGTTGGACTCAAACCACCGTTCCCGAATGGGCAGAATCGATAGATTTAGAAACAAAAGGAATTTCTCTAGATAGATGATTATACACCCTAATGGGAGCGACCCACATAGCCATGCTGCCTGCCCGATTTTTGTCATTTCCCGGTTGTGAAGCTTGAGGCTACGTTTACCTTTTAGGACCTCTGGCCACCATACACTTTGAATGCCACATCGTCAAACCCGTCAAATCACTAGTTGATCTTCCCAATATATTACGGGTATAAAAGCCAAGAGAAACGAATTTCTCCGCCACCAGACGTAATACCTTGAAAAGATCGTCTTTTGTGACCGTTAGGAATACTCTGTCAGACATTCGTCCATACGAGTTGTCCTGGGACTGGACAAACTTAAAAACACCATTCTGAAACAGGACGACTCCTGCATTTCACTCCGTCTTCAATTTCTTCAGCATAATCGAATACGCAGCGTTTATGCCTATACGGAGTGGTTCTCGGATAATATACCCAACCGGTCTCCCCGTATTGACAACGAGGGTCAAAACACTTCGATAGTCGGTTATTTAACTATCGAAGTAAAAACAACATCCATTCAATGTACAACCAATATCACACAAATCACAGGCACCTTTCTAATATTTTCCCGTTTCCTATATCTTCCTAGATATTTTCTCAAAGCTCGTTAAGCCCTTCACGCTCTGGAAAACATTTCCAAATATTATAAAACCTTATTTTTTCCATATTCTTGAAACCATATGTCATTAACGTTCGAAAACATTTCTCGCTTTTACACACTTCAAATTTTCTGTATATGCATCATTTATATTGGAAAATATTTCCAATAACCATTTAATTCTACAATGATTGCTTTTCAAACATAATTCACTTTAAACCTCGAATGTTATCTCTCATAGAAATTGATCCCATTAAATCAAACCAACTTGGTTTTAACAATAAATATCACTATCGATTATATACATACAATTCGACAAAGCCAAATCCAACTGTATCACTTCTTCGGAAAAACATAATTATTTCCTTATCACTTGGCTAAGTGAGTTTCAAACCTCTCTAGGGAATAGTGCTATATCTCATAATCACGCTTAAGCTTGGTCAATAGCGCTAATTTATCGCTATAGTTCAAAAACTTGTCAGACGCTGTAATATTCTTCTTTATAGCTAATCTCAACATAATAGCCACGCTTAAGCCTAGTCAACTGCGCTATTTTATCGCTATAGTTTACAGATTTGCAATACGCTACCATATTCCACTTTATAACTAATCCCGTCACCTCTTTCCGTTACAAAAATCTTGACATCTCTTTTTGTTACAAAAATCTTGACATCTCTTTCTGTTACAGAAATCTTGAATCTATTTCCGTTGCAAAAATATTGGCATCACTTTCCGTTACAAAAATATTGACATATCTTTCCGTTACAAAAATATTGACATCTTTTAAATATGATTTTATGACGCCATATCCTTATTTGAGAACTCGGTTGTTTAAATTTATTTACATTGGCCATTATCTCTTCACTCCATCTTCCTTACACATTTCTCTTTAAACTTCTCTTATCAAAAATCGATCACGTTCTTTGTCTTTTTGGCAATTTACTTCTTATTCGAATTATTAATCCCAATTCAATAAACCACCTCAATACAAACTCAATACTAGTTTATAATAGAATTTCTATTATAATTTAAACTTTGCTTTAATTATAAAGATATAATTTTTATAATTAATTTTGTTGATTTGTCAGACGGTCAACCAACTTCTTAACAAAATGGGTTTATGGTTGACTGTCGCTGATATCATTTATTTAGCAAATCAACATAACGTTGAATTTCCATTCAACACGGTTCAAACAATGCACAAACAATACATCTAAATATTTAGGAAACCGGTTGAGTTCCTCCAACCGATTTCCGCATCCATAGGTGTTATTCAAATCAGTATCCAACCAATGATGTGTGCATATGCAATGATATATATTTATTTCAACCAATTTAACTGTAATTTATCTAATCAATCGTCACACAGCATTCAACCATTATTCAAAATATAATTAAAATATTTTAAATAAAAAGAGAGTTAGTGAATTTACTCACCTTGGCGCGTTAATCGTTAAATAACGATTTGCGTTGATTGTTCCGATCATTCGTTTTTATTCCATCAAAATCCCAGCAAGCTCCAAATTGTTTTCGACCAGTTAGCTTCGTAGCGTAGCTTTTTTGTGGAACAGTCCAATAGCCAATATCGGCACTGCATCATCATGACCGATCATTGGATCCAATTTCCATTATTGTCCGAACCTAACTTGATCGCCATTATTTAGTTCGAGACTTCCAGGCACTTCGTGCATGTGTGCACCTGAACTACCATTTTAAACTTCACCACATCGTACCCCTTTAAAACCCAGTACTGATTTAACCGTCCACTGACCCCATCTCTACATGGCACACTCGAACCATGATACATCCCCGCAGTTTACATACCTACTTTCGCAACTACACATCATCAATTTCGCGCCACCACTTCAACATCCAAGACTACCTAGTTGAACACACAGAGCACCACTTCGTAAATAATTATGTTGTAATTTCCCTCTTTTCGTCTGTTGGACCAACAAAGGCTGATGCTCCATCACCATTTAGTAACTCATTTAAACATGTATCCTGTCATTCACCAACCAACTCAACTCAACGTTAGAATAGTACACCAAGTTTTCACCATTCAATGGTTCACGCCCATGAAAATATGCCACACCCTTATCTCGACCTTCGTTCACGTGGCGCCAAGCCTTCTCGTCGGAGGATCATCAGAGAATGTTGGGACCTATGCCTCAAGCCCATCACATCGGCCTGACACTCCCGGATTCCAGGCTCCATCGATGTCAACTGCTACTTCATATGAACCATGAACACCACCCCACCTTTGCACGACTGCTTTGTGATTGTAACCCCCTTACCGAACGATCATGGTGCTTCCTCCTTCAGTATACAACACCAGGACATAAAAACCATCATACGTTTATGAAATATTTCTGCAACTCCCCTGTCCTTACTTCTGGAACTCTCACGCCTCCAATGAACACCGTCCTGACCCCATGCTTTCCCTCTTCTACACTCTCTTTCTTGCAGCGCCTTCCTTCACCAGTGCACACGTTAGGATGCATGCGCCACATTACTTTACTGTCCATGCACCTCCTTTTCTCAAACACCAGCGTGTCCCCTCTACACATACCCCATAAACTTCATTTCATCCACGCACAAAAACAGGAGCCACATGCGAACGTTGGAATGGCCGATAGCCTCCCCTTTTACTTCGAATTGCCAGCACCTTAACACAACTCCATATATATCCAACTTCCATTGTCCATTCTTTCTTCCTTCCGCATATACATTTTCTCACCCCCCTGCAGACTTACGCCTTCTCGTTTTTTTTTTTTTTTCTTTTCCTTTTCTGATTTTTAAAAGGATTCAAACTTGTTTTGGTCTTCTCTCTTTGTCTTTTGTTTGCAGTAAAAGCAGTTGAGAACGGGGAGGTTTGTGCGTTTATATATGTTGATAAAACTTGACGCCCAAGGTTCGTACGGTTAGCACATGCCTTAGTTACAGAGTAGTTTGTATTTCCAACCAAAAGCCTGTGCGAAAGAAAAAGGTCTGCAGTTGTTTAAATACTTTGTCGGCAAGTTTTGATAGTAGGTTGGCAAAATATATAGGATAGCCTGTCTATGTTTGTCTGCATGATGTCTGATGGGTATACTAGCATGTGCATTTCTGAACAATAGGATAGGTATGGTATAGGATAAGCTACTATACAAATACTTGCTCTCCACGGTTTGGTTATTAGGGTGGTACAGTAGGTAGGTATGCACTAAAGCGAACCGTATTAAAAATAGTAGGTACCGGCTAATCAATATACATATTTTCCTTTAAAGTTTTAAAAGCTACCCACCCCAATATGTACGATTTATACTCATATATGAGTGCTGCAGACTGAAATAAAAATACAGTCGTATTCAGCGAGGTGTCACGATCCCAAAAATATAATAATATCGGTAGGTTAACTCATATTTTGAAACCCCAAAATATTGATATATGGTGCAAAATACTCCAAATAAAAGTTGCGTATTTAATTAATTAAAAATTACAGTAAAATTCTAAAAATTAAATTATCACTGCGCCCCAAAAGAACCTTGTCTAAATTCGAAACCGATAAGAAGTTATTTCAAATAAACCGTTATGGTCGATATACGATTTCATAGCGACTTTCTGAATATTTGATTTTGACATATCTTGCAATCTATACGACGAAATCTCAATATTTCACTTCTGTCAGAAAGATACAGTTCAACAGATTCCAACCTTTCTTGTTTCGCAGAAATCCGACTTGTAATGGGTCCAGTTTACTCAGTTGAAGTTTAGAACGTTATATTACGAACTGCCGCGATATTACGGCCTCGATTATAATTAATATATATTTCTATACGTTCAACTTCGTTTAATTAATATATAAATTCACTTATATTACGAATTCAATATTTAAACTGATTTAAATATCCACATACAAACCGATAAAAATGCGGGATATTACATTCCTTCCCCCTTAAAATAATTTCGTCCTCGAAATTGCTAAGATGGGGAAAATGCTACAATCTCTGTTGCAAACAGGTTAAAGATCTTTTTGGTTCACTTCATAATTTCAGTTCCAACTGAATTGATCAAAATATTAATTCCCTTCTTTGTAACGGAAATTTTCAAAATTCTGAAAATTTTCTAACACTTTAATTTTCGGAGAATTTCGTCAGCCTCTCTGCTGCATGGTTCATTCGGTACTACTACCACACGCCACTCTGGGACTTCTCCCTTTATTGGGCATCCAACTTTCTCGCTTCCATTTGCAATCCATTCAACATACCCGAATGCATCTCCAACTGATCTCGAGTCAGTTTACCTTCAATCAATAATCCTCTTACATCCCGACTCACATTTCTTTTTCAAACTCCAGTTCAATTCCAATTCCCAATAATCAAATTTCCCAACCAAGTTTGGTTCCATTCCCAATCTCAATTCACAACTCAACTACTTTGCCAAGTCAAATCCTTATTCTAGTGCATTTTCCACCTACTTGGCTTCAATTCAACTCAAATTTTATTTGACTTAGTCAAATTCATTATTTATATACTTCATAAGTAAAAATTTCAAAATTCAAATCCCTGGGATTTTTTTCCAAATCAGTTTGAAATCATATATTTATTTGAAACATAGAAATTCAAAATATTTAAATATTCGAACAACTTATTTCAAACAAAATCTTTGGTAGTAATCACTCACTTAGAATTTCGAAAATGAACACCGATAATGCCGCGGTTCATCATCGGAATTTATTTCCCAACGATCAAAGTGAGTTCAATACTATACCACTTTCCAAAATTCATATTCAAATACTTTTATTTGAAATTTACTTCAAAAATATCTTTCCAACACTTAGAAAATTTCCCAGGATCTTAAAATTTCCTTATATAATTCAAAATTCAATTTCAAACACCAATTCCAGTTTCTGAGATTTTAACTCCAATTCTGGTTTACATTCAGATTCAATCCATCTGATTTCGCTTATACGAATTCTCATTGGTTATATACCATTTCACTTATAACCTTATTCGATTATAATTACAATTAACACACCCAATATATTATAACAATTCCAATATATATGCTTTCTTTATATCAAAATATATTTCGGGTAAGATTATTTCATTTACCCTCTTCTCTAAAACATACCGTGTCGAATTGCTCTATTCAAGAGTTTAGAAACACCTATCGATACAGTTTGCATTACTCTTTCGACCAGAATTCATAAACCTCTCGACTGACCAGTCAACACGATATAAAACAGTTTTTATATTAATTTACAAATACGCGCTCATATATATACACTCAAACTCAATCTAAGGTACTGCTAACCTTATCTCTATTGAGTCACGCCACAGAGCCAAGGTAATCACTTAACCTTCAGCTCTGATACCACTGTAACGACCCAAGGGTTTTCGACTCCGAAAATCGACACAAAACCCAACGTCGACTGTTCAGACATCGAAAATACTGGACCATTAATAGAAAGAAGTTAGAGGATGAGATAGAAAAGATAGAACTAATAGAATAGGAGAAGAAGAAGAACACAGCTGAACATAATCAGAGTAAACACGAATCTCACAGCGGAACGAATAAAATATATTATATAACATAACTTTGAAATACAAAACTGTATTGTATATACATACCATTATCAGAGTACAATACATCATATCACAGCGGAAATAGTCTTTAAATACTAACGGTGAAGCCTTCTGCTTTTAGCTCCTTCAAGTGTATCTGTAAAAGCCTGAAACACTTGACTGCCCGTACAAATTTGGGCACCCAAGAGTTTAGGGAAAACAAACAAAATAAACTCTGGGTCAGTCATGGGACTGGTGTGAGTAAATTCCAACCATATGGCTTAACTTCAAAATCCTTTGAAAGAAAAGATAATAGTAAGACCGGTCCACACATAAACACGGACGGCTTTTACCTTACTATAACCCAAATCATTATTGATATCAAAATCCAGTGATATTATAATAATGTCTAATCAAATAAATAACCAAATAGTAGAACGCTTGCATCTCACGCTCTACATATATAGTATAAAATCAAAACCGCATGGCGCTTATTGGAGATTGGATTCCAACTATGACAAGGTATGGGACCACCTTCCGATGATGTATCTCTAGAGGCGAATACACGGGGTTCAACAAGAACATCTTGTAACCCGGCCCACACATGACCGACCACTCATTTCGCTTGAGTGTATCGAATGTATATCACCAACGGTTGGACTCAAACCACCGTTCCCGAATGGGCAGAATCGATAGATTTAGAAACAAAAGGAATTTCTCTAGATAGATGATTATACACCCTAATGGGAGCGACCCACATAGCCATGCTGCCTGCCCGATTTTTGTCATTTCCCGGTTGTGAAGCTTGAGGCTACGTTTACCTTTTAGGACCTCTGGCCACCATACACTTTGAATGCCACATCGTCAAACCCGTCAAATCACTAGTTGATCTTCCCAATATATTACGGGTATAAAAGCCAAGAGAAACGAATTTCTCCGCCACCAGACGTAATACCTTGAAAAGATCGTCTTTTGTGACCGTTAGGAATACTCTGTCAGACATTCGTCCATACGAGTTGTCCTGGGACTGGACAAACTTAAAAACACCATTCTGAAACAGGACGACTCCTGCATTTCACTCCGTCTTCAATTTCTTCAGCATAATCGAATACGCAGCGTTTATGCCTATACGGAGTGGTTCTCGGATAATATACCCAACCGGTCTCCCCGTATTGACAACGAGGGTCAAAACACTTCGATAGTCGGTTATTTAACTATCGAAGTAAAAACAACATCCATTCAATGTACAACCAATATCACACAAATCACAGGCACCTTTCTAATATTTTCCCGTTTCCTATATCTTCCTAGATATTTTCTCAAAGCTCGTTAAGCCCTTCACGCTCTGGAAAACATTTCCAAATATTATAAAACCTTATTTTTTCCATATTCTTGAAACCATATGTCATTAACGTTCGAAAACATTTCTCGCTTTTACACACTTCAAATTTTCTGTATATGCATCATTTATATTGGAAAATATTTCCAATAACCATTTAATTCTACAATGATTGCTTTTCAAACATAATTCACTTTAAACCTCGAATGTTATCTCTCATAGAAACTGATCCCATTAAATCAAACCAACTTGGTTTTAACAATAAATATCACTATCGATTATATACATACAATTCGACAAAGCCAAATCCAACTGTATCACTTCTTCGGAAAAACATAATTATTTCCTTATCACTTGGCTAAGTGAGTTTCAAACCTCTCTAGGGAATAGTGCTATATCTCATAATCACGCTTAAGCTTGGTCAATAGCGCTAATTTATCGCTATAGTTCAAAAACTTGTCAGACGCTGTAATATTCTTCTTTATAGCTAATCTCAACATAATAGCCACGCTTAAGCCTAGTCAACTGCGCTATTTTATCGCTATAGTTTACAGATTTGCAATACGCTACCATATTCCACTTTATAACTAATCCCGTCACCTCTTTCCGTTACAAAAATCTTGACATCTCTTTTTGCTACAAAAATCTTGACATCTCTTTCTGTTACAGAAATCTTGAATCTATTTCCGTTGCAAAAATATTGGCATCACTTTCCGTTACAAAAATATTGACATATCTTTCCGTTACAAAAATATTGACATCTTTTAAATATGATTTTATGACGCCATATCCTTATTTGAGAACTCGGTTGTTTAAATTTATTTACATTGGCCATTATCTCTTCACTCCATCTTCCTTACACATTTCTCTTTAAACTTCTCTTATCAAAAATCGATCACGTTCTTTGTCTTTTTGGCAATTTACTTCTTATTCGAATTATTAATCCCAATTCAATAAACCACCTCAATACAAACTCAATACTAGTTTATAATAGAATTTCTATTATAATTTAAACTTTGCTTTAATTATAAAGATATAATTTTTATAATTAATTTTGTTGATTTGTCAGACGGTCAACCAACTTCTTAACAAAATGGGTTTATGGTTGACTGCCGCTGATATCATTTATTTAGCAAATCAACATAACGTTGAATTTCCATTCAACACGGTTCAAACAATGCACAAACAATACATCTAAATATTTAGGAAACCGGTTGAGTTCCTCCAACCGATTTCCGCATCCATAGGTGTTATTCAAATCAGTATCCAACCAATGATGTGTGCATATGCAATGATATATATTTATTTCAACCAATTTAACTGTAATTTATCTAATCAATCGTCACACAGCATTCAACCATTATTCAAAATATAATTAAAATATTTTAAATAAAAAGAGAGTTAGTGAATTTACTCACCTTGGCGCGTTAATCGTTAAATAACGATTTGCGTTGATTGTTCCGATCATTCGTTTTTATTCCATCAAAATCCCAGCAAGCTCCAAATTGTTTTCGACCAGTTAGCTTCGTAGCGTAGCTTTTTTGTGGAACAGTCCAATAGCCAATATCGGCACTGCATCATCATGACCGATCATTGGATCCAATTTCCATTATTGTCCGAACCTAACTTGATCGCCATTATTTAGTTTGAGACTTCCAGGCACTTCGTGCATGTGTGCACCTGAACTACCATTTTAAACTTCACCACATCGTACCCCTTTAAAACCCAGTACTGATTTAACCGTCCACTGACCCCATCTCTACATGGCACACTCGAACCATGATACATCCCCGCAGTTTACATACCTACTTTCGCAACTACACATCATCAATTTCGCGCCACCACTTCAACATCCAAGACTACCTAGTTGAACACACAGAGCACCACTTCGTAAATAATTATGTTGTAATTTCCCTCTTTTCGTCTGTTGGAGCAACAAAGGCTGATGCTCCATCACCATTTAGTAACTCATTTAAACATGTATCCTGTCATTCACCAACCAACTCAACTCAACGTTAGAATAGTACACCAAGTTTTCACCATTCAATGGTTCACGCCCATGAAAATATGCCACACCCTTATCTCGACCTTCGTTCACGTGGCGCCAAGCCTTCTCGTCGGAGGATCATCAGAGAATGTTGGGACCTATGCCTCAAGCCCATCACATCGGCCTGACACTCCCGGATTCCAGGCTCCATCGATGTCAACTGCTACTTCATATGAACCATGAACACCACCCCACCTTTGCACGACTGCTTTGTGATTGTAACCCCCTTACCGAACGATCATGGTGCTTCCTCCTTCAGTATACAACACCAGGACATAAAAACCATCATACGTTTATGAAATATTTCTGCAACTCCCCTGTCCTTACTTCTGGAACTCTCACGCCTCCAATGAACACCGTCCTGACCCCATGCTTTCCCTCTTCTACACTCTCTTTCTTGCAGCGCCTTCCTTCACCAGTGCACACGTTAGGATGCATGCGCCACATTACTTTACTGTCCATGCACTTCCTTTTCTCAAACACCAGCGTGTCCCCTCTACACATACCCCATAAACTTCATTTCATCCACACACAAAAACAGGAGCCACATGCGAACGTTGGAATGGCCGATAGCCTCCCCTTTTACTTCGAATTGCCAGCACCTTAACACAACTCCATATATATCCAACTTCCATTGTCCATTCTTTCTTCCTTCCGCATATACATTTTCTCACCCCCCTGCAGACTTACGCCTTCTCGTTTTTTTTCTTTTTTTTCTTTTCCTTTTCTGATTTTTAAAAGGATTCAAACTTGTTTTGGTCTTCTCTCTTTGTCTTTTGTTTGCAGTAAAAGCAGTTGAGAACGGGGAGGTTTGTGCGTTTATATATGTTGATAAAACTTGACGCCCAAGGTTCGTACGGTTAGCACATGCCTTAGTTACAGAGTAGTTTTATTTCCAACCAAAAGCCTGTGCGAAAGAAAAAGGTCTGCAGTTGTTTAAATACTTTGTCGGCAAGTTTTGATAGTAGGTTGGCAAAATATATAGGATAGCCTGTCTATGTTTGTCTGCATGATGTCTGATGGGTATACTAGCATGTGCATTTCTGAACAATAGGATAGGTATGGTATAGGATAAGCTACTATACAAATACTTGCTCTCCACGGTTTGGTTATTAGGGTGGTACAGTAGGTAGGTATGCACTAAAGCGAACCGTATTAAAAATAGTAGGTACCGGCTAATCAATATACATATTTTCCTTTAAAGTTTTAAAAGCTACCCACCCCAATATGTACGATTTATACTCATATATGAGTGCTGCAGACTGAAATAAAAATACAGTCGTATTCAGCGAGGTGTCACGATCCCAAAAATATAATAATATCGGTAGGTTAACTCATATTTTGAAACCCCAAAATATTGATATATGGTGCAAAATACTCCAAATAAAAGTTGCGTATTTAATTAATTAAAAATTACAGTAAAATTCTAAAAATTAAATTATCACTGCGCCCCAAAAGAACCTTGTCTAAATTCGAAACCGATAAGAAGTTATTTCAAATAAACCGTTATGGTCGATATACGATTTCATAGCGACTTTCTGAATATTTGATTTTGACATATCTTGCAATCTATACGACGAAATCTCAATATTTCACTTCTGTCAGAAAGATACAGTTCAACAGATTCCAACCTTTCTTGTTTCGCAGAAATCCGACTTGTAATGGGTCCAGTATACTCAGTTGAAGTTTAGAACGTTATATTACGAACTGCCGCGATATTACGGCCTCGATTATAATTAATATATATTTCTATACGTTCAACTTCGTTTAATTAATATATAAATTCACTTATATTACGAATTCAATATTTAAACTGATTTAAATATCCACATACAAACCGATAAAAATGCGGGATATTACAGATAATAATTTGAGAAATTACCTTTTCACAAGGTTCGATGATTCCGATAGAGTTTAGAAAACTCGATTAGAGTTAAAGTTGCGAAACGTAATTTTTATAATACAATGGAACGATTTCCAAGGCAAGATTTAAACAAGAGTTAAATGATGTTAATCTTTGATAAGGTTTAAGGGAGTAATTCCCAAAGAAAAGAATGATTTTAGTAAGCGAATATTCCGAAGTAGAATGAGACACATGATATTTTATATATCAAAATTGGTTTGAAAGATTCGTTTTGGAAAGACCGGGTTTCGTCCCATTATGAATAACTATATGACGAGTATTAAAAATACTGAAGACGATGGTTGAAGATTGGTGATTTTCACATCATTTCGATTATTGTTGATACCTCGATTGGGAGGTACACCCAAAACGAGGTTATAAGTGGCGATCGTCCAGACATACTTGGAGATTGACCGGATATACAAGGGCCTCTCTTCTTAATTGGACGAGGAATAAGGTGCCTTCGGTTTCGTTCAGACCTATAACAGACTTGTAAATGGATGT
The DNA here is from genome assembly GCA_030737875.1 of Allium sativum. Taxonomy (NCBI): domain Eukaryota; kingdom Viridiplantae; phylum Streptophyta; class Magnoliopsida; order Asparagales; family Amaryllidaceae; genus Allium; species Allium sativum. Next base: position 702,730,292 of record CM060916.1, on the reverse strand, counting down.
GTGTCTGATGTTGTATTTTACAACATAACCAATTGGTTTCTATTGATGTTACATTAGTTGGTGACGGAGGATTTATCCTCTTATCTTAACACCCTCCTTTGTGACTTATGTACTCAAAAGGTTGTATATTAATAGACACCGATTTTATGTTGTGAATTGACAATGTGGCATGCTATGTGTTGAGCCGATCAAAGCTTTTATTGAAAAGCAGTGCTTTGTGGATGACGATCAAAGCTTGGCTGATATAGCGTAGTTTTGTGTTGAAACGTGACTGTAGATCCTTATAACCCATGAATGGCCTAAAAAAGAATGATGGACCGTAGAGTAAGGACATATGTTTCCTTCTAGATAAAAGTGATGTCACACTATAGAGCCTAGGCAAGTTTATTTATGTGGATAATGGATCGAGGTGCCTTGGATGATGGTCAAATACGACTAGGATGATGATCAAATATGAATAAGGAATGTGATGTTCAGGAGTAACCCCAAACTCATCGAGAATTGGTAGGCTGGCTCTGCCGCTCAGATGGATCACATGCGTGTGAGTCCAAGACATCTTGCTAGAGATGATCCGAACGGTTAAGGAAGATCTTTTGCCTTGGTCATTGATGAAATACAACTTCCAAAATGAGCTTTGCATTTTCATCTGTAACCTAATAGCCAACATAATGGGATGGGGTATTATGCGAGCTAAGATTTATACATTTACTTTCCAAAGTGATTTCAACACTATGCACTTGTAATATTAAACAGCGGGGAACAAAAAAGGGATTCTCTTCTGCTTCAGAAAAAAGAAAAAATGAGGGAAAAGTCAACCTAATCGCTTACCTTTTCGTAAGCCATGCACCGAGTGTAGCGGACGGGAAAATTCGATGCCCAAATTTCCGACACAAATACAATCCTATGTCCAAACTCGAATACCAAACTTCCAGAATGCTAGAAGAAAGAAGATAGAGGATGAGAAAACAAACGAAAGAACTATTAGAATAGAAGAATAAGAAGAAGAACTAACACTACACAGATTCTCACATCGCAGTGAAATAAAATATAATATAGAACTAAATCTCTATAAAGAACTTGAATAAATATACTTACATACATCATAGTACAGCAGACAAATTTGGACGGCTATAATATCCTGTCCTTATATGATACACAACAGAATAACTACTAACACATCTGGACTCCTCAAGCTCGCCTTTGAACTTCACAGCATTCGATAACCTGAACCTGTAACTCGGGCTGACCCGAGACATTACAAACGCCACGGATCAGTCTGGTGAACCAGCGTGAGTAAAACTCACTAAGTCCACACATAAACACGGACGGTTTTTACCTTACTATAACCAAAACATTTTTGGAATCAATACTAGTCTGATATTATAATAGTGATGTAAATCAAGTAAATAACCAAGTAGTAGAACACTTGCATCTCACGCTCTACATATATAGTATAAAATAAAAAACCGCGGGGCTCTTATTGGAGATTGGATTCCAATTAGACAAGGTATGGGACCACCTTCCAATCAGTGTACTCTAGAGGGTATACACTGGGGTTCAACAAGAACGTCTTGCAACCTAGCCACACATGACCAACCACTCACTTAACTTGAGTGTATCGAATATATTGTCACCCTTACGGCTTTTTGTCGCGACCACCGTAATTCCCGGGAGATATAGAAGTGAAAGAAGAACAAATAAGGATTTTCGCTAGATTGGTGACAATACACCCTGCTTGGGAATGACCCACCTAGCCATGCTGCCTGCCCGATTTCTGTCTTTTCCCGGTTGATGAGGCTTGAGGCTACATTTATCTTTTAGAATATTTAGCCACCATTCACTTTTGAATTCCGCATCGTCCATACACGTCATCTAGGAACAGGATGAACCGAAGGCACTCTCCTACCACATCCTTATATAGGAATCACCCCAAGGATCAGTAGCGAGTAGTCCTTGCAATCCGCAGAACTCAATCACGACAGAATCACAAGTCATCATAACTCTGGTAGCTAGCCAGAGAAATTTAACGAGTAGTTCTTCCGCTCATGAAGATCAACGGTCTTCAGTTCTCCATCTTCAATCAGCACCTTTCACGATTTCGTATTCATTGGTCGAAATGGTCTTCGAATATAAATTCGATCCCGGAACCTTTCGCACCAACGATCGTATTGGCCAGATTTGATAGTCAGTTATTTAACTATCAAATAAACAATCATTATCCATAGAAAAATAAAGTGGATTCCTTGGTTCAGTGTACAACGTCACTTGGCCTCTTTAGTTAAACAATTGTTAATTTATTTTCTAATTCAACATCTGGAAATCCCGCTTCTCAATTCTTATTTCCAAATCACTTTATTCAACTTGTAATACTTCGAATTATAGATTATAATATCCTTTACAAAAATATTCATTTAATTCCCTCAACTACCCTCGTTTCTAAACTAATATCATCCTTGGATAATCATGAAGTCATTACAAGTTGGGGTATTCTATTTACCTCTCAGATCTTGAGACAACAACATTCTTAACTTCAGAATGGATAAAAGTTTATTAACGAAACAGTATTAAATATAAATCCACTTACCATTTCAATTTAACTACACACAAGGTTTTACGACTTCATAACTTTTTGTTAAAGCACTTAATTTCAGGATTTATCACCTTGATTATTATTAAATAATAATTAATACTAATTATTTTAGAAACCAATTAATTAAATATTATTATAATAGTTAATCTCCCTTTTTAAGGTTATTTAAATAATAATTAAAAATTCAATAATTATCCAATGATTTATTATAGATAAACAGTTGACTTAGTCAACTCAACAAGGTTAATTCGTTAATCATTTTCACTTAATTGTTCCTTTTAAATTAATAAATTAATTTAAACCATTTCTTTGATTTAATTAATAATCTAATTAAATTAAATAATCGTAATTAATTGTTAATTTGAAACAATTAATTAAATCCTTAACCGTTAGGTTAATTTTCCGCTCATTTGCTTAATAAACTTGTTAACATAAGAACTTGCTTCATACACTTGGTTTATAATTACCAATAAAGTAATTATTCGTTTTTTTATAAACTTCCGTAAAAAAATAATCTATATAAAATAGACTTCAAATCAGTCTTTAGTTATAAAAATAGTTGTATAACTTTCTTCAGTTGATTACCTGACGGTACATCAATCTTTATAAAACGGTTTATTCTTAGGCCATTAGTCGATAATTACTCAACTAATATCACCCATCCGTTCATATCACACAAATGTTGAATTTCAACTCAACAATATATTTATCATGATAACAGAGATGAACAATTTAACTAATAACAGTCTACGATAATTTATAACATCCATTCAAGTAGCAAATTATTTATTTAATACGTTTATATTATTATAAATGTAACCAACAAGGTAGGTTGCTTCGTTTGGAATTTAATCGTTAAAATAACGACTTAATTTGATTAAATTAAACAACCGTTTAATTTAATCAATGAATATTAAAAATATTCAGCACACATGCAAACAGTCATTCAATTATCAACCATTAGCAAACATTGCACACAAATTCAAGACCCAGCTTATATAAAATATAAACGAGATAAACTGAGTGAGTTAAACTCACCTTGATTTCAATCATCGATAAAACGGTTCGTTTTACTAGCTTCTAGCTGCGTTCAGCTTCGTCTGTTTCAATTCCAGAATGTCGCCCTCGTCGATACGGTTCTAACGCCGTTTGATTTGTTCCGTTGTTATTAAAACAAGCCCAATGATTCCTCCAGCAAATTGCTGTCACGCACCTCCTGCTTCCCATGAGTTCGCCATCGTGCATGCCTCCTTACGTACAAATCTTTACACACATGTGAACGTTGCCCACTACCTCACCTTCTTTCCATATACTTTTCTTTCTTCTATCGTCAACCCAGAAGCCCAGTATAGTCCACGTCTATTCCTTTTTCTTCCGCATGTTAATTTTCCTTTTTGGTCCCAGTTTTTCTTTCATCAACCTACTAATGTTCGAAAGTAACTTCATCTGTTCCTTATACTTGAACACGTCACTTCTCCCCAGTACATACTTCTTCCCGTTAAAACATATGTACGCTGCCGAAGACCCATGTATCTCCTCCCAGCTTCCACGTTTACTCCTCTGTCTTCTGTTTGTTACAAAACTATGGACTACCCTATGAGCCAAGCAACTCTCAGGTTTCATAACCCCATGCTCGAGAAAACTCCCCCACGTCACCGTATATATCTTCCCACTTCATATGATTTTCCGAAACCCTGCTCACGCCACGAACTGCCATGTCACCGTGCATCATTTCTCACTCATACAAGTCTCTCTCCACTTCCCTTATATATTCTCTCTCTACCCAATTGTTCCTCATTTTCTTTCACGTACTAGGCACAAGCTACCGCCCCCATATTCCTCCTTGTAACCGTTCACTCCAGTCTTTAGCACCCTTTCTTCCCATATAAACTTCCCTAACATGCGCTGTCTCCATGCAAACCAATGTTTCCACATTCATCTCTCTTGTACCGTGTAAAACAGTCAGGCATATTTACTTAGTTACCGTTCCTTTTCGTTTTCACCTGCAACGAGAGCCTTCTCTCTTCACCACGTGTACCCAAACACTGCGCCACCTGAGCATCTCACCGCAATCAAACTACCGCCACCCACTCCAGCTGCCTCCCAGTCCCGCGAGCCACGTCACTTTCACTCTCCACTTCACCGCTATCACGTACTGACCCAGGCTTACCTCGCGCATGCAACTTCCAGTCCTTCCACGCATCCTATCTTGTTTCCAGTACTCTCAATTCTTCTGCAGTCTTCTTGATCGTTCCATTTATGTCAAATGGCCAAGCCCGATTTACACTAGCCTATACCCCTTTATTTATTGAAAATGGACGTAACCGCCACTATACTGCTGTGACTACATGTTCACGTGAACCCTTTGCATCGTTTAGCTACTACCATTTCTTCTTACTGTAGCCTTACCTGATCATGAACCGCATGCCACAGAACTCCCCATTACTTCTTTTATTCACGCAAGAAAACATTTAACCCCACTGCACAAACACCTCTCTATCCATTTTCTTGCTTTGCCATGGGGTTCTTCCCTCACGCATGCCATCCACCGCTATACAGTCCTCTCCTTCCTCACCGCTCAACAGACCCTTTTGCACTGCCACCTTCACAGTTGCTTCCCACATTCACTTTTACTTCTGCTCAAAATAATACAGCATGCCCGGTTTTAAACTCCTTCCTCACGTTGCTGGGCTCACGCCCACCTACTATGCTTTACTTCATTGTTTGAGTTCATCTTTAAAAAGGAGCTTGAGTCGAAAAGATTTCAGTGTAGCTGAGTGTGTTCCACTTATTATTAACGACTTTCATGGTTTATTTGGAAGGAAGCTGGTGTTATGTTTTGAGGAGATGAATTTAATTGGCAGAAGGGGGTTCGGTTTCTTATATAGAATGGAAAGGGGTAGTTTGCGTGTTGTTTCAGTGGAGGTAGGTGAAATAGTTTTTGGTTGGTGAAACAGTGCAGAGGGTATGGGGAGCATTAAAACTCTGAAAGAAATGGTATGGCGTGATTTCATTTCAGTATGGGTATTGGTACTCCATGTCTTGACTTACGAACGAAGCAAGAAAAATGGGTAGGTTTGATTTGATGGAGTACGTTCCTCATTAATTTGAAATGAAATGGTAAGGTCTCTTGCGTGATTTAAGTTTAGATAGACTGTCCATACATAACGTGGCTGACGCAATTTGCTTAGCAGGTAGGTATTCACTATTTTGTTATATTTTCATTTACTTTGGTTTGGTTATTTAACTCCAACCGCTAACTTACCGCTTATTGGCTGAGCTTTTAATATTCGTACTGACAGCAAAAACATCCAAATGAAACGAAAATCGATGCACTGCTATGTCTCAATGTTCCGGTCCCAACGATATTAATTTCGTCGAAAACTGACTCCGTTTGTACAACGGTGATATTTTATTTTGTCGGTTCACCCCTAAATATCGCCTACTGTTAAAACAATTCCGTTTGGCTCCAAACTGGAAATATAGCAATAACTAGTCGTATGTATCCCAATAAAACTCGTTTCGTCGAAAACAAAGTTCATTTGAAAAGAAAGCTATTTCTACCGCTTATATAATATCGATAAAATATATTTAAATCCAAAACAAATCCTATTTATTAAATCAAATTCGATATAAAATTATATTTTCAATATAATATATAAAACAGATTTAAATATTCCAATTTAAATGACCGAAAATCTGGGATGTTACATTCTCCCCCCCCCCCCCCCCCCATAAAATAATTTCATCCCCGAAATCACAAGGTAAGAAGAATGCTCCGAACATAGTTATTTTAAATTAATTATTTTTGTATTATCACTCGATTAAATTCAAACTCTTAAACATTTTCGAAAATTTCGTTAGCACCTCCTCTACGTGGTTCGATCGGTATAACTTCAACTGCCACTCCGGACCTTACATCGATAAAAAGAAAGAAAAAGCCAAGCGGCTAACCCGATTCTGGGGTATAAAATCAATCACTCCAATCAATATTAAGGTTAACCTATTTGTTGTGCAACTCAATTCCAATTTTGAAGCAAATCTACTAACAACTCTTTATTTTCCAATATGTACTTCCAACCCATGTAACCAAATCATCTCCGTAGCCTTCCAGATTCTGTACTTAACTCGATTAATAATGCAAATAACAATCCAGTTTAAATAACTCGGTTTTATTTCATAATCGATTTTATTTTCAATTCATTATACGGGAATTTAGTTTTAATTTCTTCCATTCCATTTGAATTCCAATCAAATCAAACAAAACAACCAATCAACCTATATTACTATAGAAAATTACTTCCTTTTTCTAAAAAAAATATAGTTGGGCAAAATTATTTCATTTACCCTCTTTTCATAACAATTTAAAATTTAATTTATATAAAATCTACAAATACGATCTCTCGTATATACATTCAAAATCAATCTAGGATATTACTAATCCTATCTCTATTGAGTTACACCACAGAGCCAAAGTTATTACTCAACCAATACCTCTGATACCAACTGTAGCGGACGGGAAAATTCGATGCTCGAATTTCCGACACAAATATAATCCTGTGTCCAAACTTGAATACCGAACTTCCAGAAAGCTAAAAGAAAGAAGACAGAGGATGAGAAAAGATAAGAAAGAACTATTAGAATAGAAGAACAAGAAGAAGAACTAATACTACACAGAGTCTCCTATCGCAGTGGAATAAAATATAATATAGGAATAAATCTTTATAAAGAACTTGAATAAATATACTTACATACATCAGAGTACAACAGACAAATTCGGACAGCTATTATATCCTATCCTTATATGATACACAGCAGAATAACTACTAACACATCTGGACTCCTCAAGCTCGCCTTTAAACTTCACAACATTCGATAACCTGAACCTGTAACTCGTGCAGACCCGAGACACGCCATGGATCAGGCTGGCGAACCAACGTGAGTAAAACTCACTAAGTTATAGATAACAACCATATTGTTTAACTTTGAAACCCTTCGGAAGAAAAGGTAATAGTAAGTCCAGTCCACACATAAACACGGATGGTTTTTACCTTACTATAACCAAAACATTTTTGGAATCAATACTAGTCTGATATTATAATAGTGATGTAAATCAAGTAAATAACCAAGTAGTAGAACACCTGCATCTCACGCTCTACACATATAGTATAAAATAAAAACCTGTGGGGCTCTTATTGGATATTGGATTCCAACTAGACAAGGTATGGGACCACCTTCCGATCAGTGTACTCCAGAGGGTATACACTGGGTTCAACAAGAACGTCTTGCAACCCGGCCACACATGACCGACCACTCATTTAACTTGAGTGTATCGAATATATTGTCACCCTTACGGCTTTTTGTCGCGACCACCGTAATTCCCGGGAGATATAGAAGCGAAAGAAGAACAAATAAGGATTTTCTCTAAAATGGTGACAATACACCCTGCTTGGGAATGACCCACCTAGCCATGCTGCCTGCCCGATTTCTGTCTTTTCTCGGTTGATGAGGCTTGTGGCTACGTTTATCTTTTAGAATATCTGGCCACCATTCACTTTTGAATTCCACATCGTCCATACACGTCATTCAGGAACAGGATGAACCTAAGGCACTCTCCTACCGCATCCTTATATAGGAATCACCCTAAGGATCAGTAGCGAGTAGTCCTTGCAATCCGTAGAACTCAATCACGATAGAATCACAAGTCATCACTACTTTGGTAGCTACCCAGAGAAATTTAACGAGTAGTTCTTCTGCTCATGAAGATCAACGTTCTTTAATGCTCCATCTTCAATCAGCACCTTTCACGATTTCGTATTCATTGGTCAGAATGGTTTTCGAATATAAATTCGATCTCGGTCTTTCTGTACCAACGATCTTATTGCCAGATTTGATAGTCGGTTATTTAACTATCAAATAAACAATCATTATCCATAGAAAAATAAAGTGGATTCATTGGTTCAGTATACATCGTCACTTGGCCTCTTTAGTTAAACAACTGTTAATTTAATTTCTAATTCAACATTTGGAAATCCCGCTTTTCAATTCTTATTTCCAAATCACTTTATTTAACTTATAATACTTCGAATTATAGCTTATAATATCCTTTACAGAAATATTCATTTAATTCCCTCAACTACCCTCGTTTCTAAACTAATATCATCCTTGGATAATCATGATGTCATTACAAGTTAGGGTATTCTATTTACCTCTCAGACCTTGAGACGACAACATTCTTATCTTCAGAATGGATAAAAGTTTATTAACGAAACCATTTTAAATATACATCCGGTTACCATTCCAATTTAACTTACGACTTCATAACTTTCTGTTAAAGCACTTAATTTCATGATTTATCACCTTGATTACTATTAAATAATAATCAATACTAATTATTTTAGAAACCACTTAATTAACTAATATTATTATAATAGTTAATCTCCCTTTTTAAGGTTATTTAAATAATGATTAAAAATACAAAAATTATCCAATGGTTTATTCTAGATAAACAGTTGACTTAGTCAACTCAAAAGGTTAATTCATTAATCATTTTCACTTAGTTGTTCCTTTTAAATTAATAAATTAATTTAAACCATTTCTTTGATTTAATTAATAATCTAATTAAATTAAATAATCGTAATTAATTGTTAATTTGAAACAATTAATTAAATCCTTAACCGTTAGGCTAATTTTCCACTCATTTGCTTAATAAACTTGTTAACATAAGAACTTGCTTCATACACTTGGTTTATAATTACCAATAAAGTAATTATTCGTTTTTTTATAAACTTCCGAAAACAAATAATCTATATAAAATAGACTTCAAGTCGGTCTATAGTTATAAAAATAGTTTTATAACTTTCTTCAATTGATTACCTAACAGTACATCAATCTTATAAAGACGGTTTATTCTTAGGCCATCAGCCGATAATTACTCAACCAATATCACCCATCCGTTCATATCACACAAATGTTGAATTTCAACTCAACAATATATTTATCATGATAACAGAGATGAACAATTTAACTAATAACAGTCTAAGATAATTTATAACATCCATTCAAGCATCAAATTATTTATTTAATACGTTTATATTATTATAAACGTAACTAACAAGGTAGGTTACCTCGTTTGGAATTTAATCGTTAAAATAATGATTTAATTTGATTAAATTAAACAACCGTTTAATTTAATCAATGAATATTAAAAATATTCAGCACACATGCAAACAATCATTCAATTATCAACCATTAGCAAACATTGCACACAAATTAAAGACCCAGCTTATATAAAATATAAACGGGATAAATTGAGCGAGTTAAACTCACCTAGATTTCAATCGTCTATAATACGGTTCGTTTTACCAGCTTCCAGCTACGTTCGCTTCATCCGTTCCAATTCCAGAATGTTGCCCTCGTCGATACTTTTCTAACGCCGTTTGATTTGTCCCGTTGTTATTAAAACAAGCCCAATGATTCCTCCAGCAAATTACTGTCAGGCGCCTCCTGCTTCCCATGAGTTCGCCATCGTGCATGCCTCCCTATGTATAAATCTTTACACACATGCGAACGTTACCCACTGCCTCACCTTCTTTCCATATACTTTTCTTTCTTCTATCGTCAACCCAGAAGCCCAGTACAGTCCACATCTATTCCTCTTTCTTCCGCATGTTAATTTTCCTTTTTGGTCCCAGTTTTTCTATCATCAACCTACTAATGTTCGAAAGTAACTTCATCCATCCCTTATACTTGAACACGTCACTTCCCCCAAGTACATACTTCTTCCCGTTAAAACATATGTACGTTGCCGAAGACCCATGTATCTCCTCCTAGCTTCCACGTTCACTCCTTTGTCTTCTGTTTGTTTCAAAACTATGGATTCCCTTATGAGCCACGCAACTCTCAGGTTTCAGAACCCCATGCTCGAGAAAACTCCACCACGTCACCGTATATATCTTCCCACTTTATATGATTTTCCAAAACCTTGCTACGCCACGAACTGTCATGTCACCGTGCATCATTTCTCACTCATACAAGTCTCTCTCCACTTCCCTTATATATTCTCTTTCTGCTCAATTGTTCCTCATTTTCTTTCACGTACTAGGCACAAGCTATCGCCCCTATATTCCTCCTTGTAACCGTTCACTCCAGTCTCTAACACCCTTTCTTCCCATATTAACTTCCCCAACATGTGTTGTTTCCATGCAAACCAATGTTTCCACGTTCGTCTCTCCTGTACCGTGTAAAACAGTCAGGCATATTTACTTAGTTACTGTTCCTTTTCTTTTTCACCTGCAACGAGAGCCTTCTCTCTTCACCGCGTGTACCCAAACACTGTGCCACCTGAGCATCTCACCGCAATCAAACTACCGCCACCCACTCCAGCCGCCTCCCAGTCCCGCGAGCCACGTCAATTTCACTCTCCACTTCGCCACTATCACGTATACTGACCCAGGCTTCCCTCACGCATGCAACTTCCAGTATTTCCACACATCCTATCTTGTTTCCAGTACTCTCAGTTCTTTTGCATGTCTTCTTGATTGTTCCATTTATGTCAAATGGCCAAGCCCGATTTACACCAGCCCATACCCCTTTATTTATTGAAACTGGACGTAACCGCCACTATACTGCTGTGACTACATGTTCACGTGAACCCTTTGCATCGTTTAGCTACTACCATTTCTTCTTACGGTAGCCTCACCTGATCATGAACCGCGTGCCACACAACTACCCATTACGTCTTTTATTCACGCAAGAAAACATTTAACCCCACTGCACAAACACCTCTCTCTCTCCACTTTCTTGCTTTGCCATGGGTTTCTTCCCTCACGCATGCCTTCCACCTCTTTGCAGTCCTCGCCTTCCTTATCGCTCAACAGACCCTCTTGCACTTCCACCTTCACAGCTGCTTCCCACATTCACTTCTACTTCTGCTCAAAATAATACAACATGCTCGGTTTTAAACTCCTTCCTCACGTTGCTGGGCTCACGCCCACCCATTATGCTCTACTTCTTTGTTTGAGTTCATCTTTGAAAAGGAGCTTGCGTCGAAAAGATTTTAGTGTAGCTGAGTGTATTCCATTTATTGTTAATGGCTTTCACGGTTTGTTTGGAAGGAGGCTGGTGTTACATTTTGAGGAGATGAATTTAATTGGCAGAAGGGGGTTCGGTTTCTTATATATAATGGAAAGGGGTAGTTTGCATGTTGTTTCAGTGGAGGTAGGTGAAATAGTTTTTGGTTGGTGAAACAGTGCAGAGGGTATGAGGAGCATTAAAACTCTAAAAGAAATGGTATGGCTTGATTTCATTTCAGTATGGGTATTGGTACTCCATGTCTTGACTTACGAACGAACAAGGAAAATGGGTAGGTTTGATTTGATGGAGCACGTTCCTCATTAATTTGAAATGAAATGGTAAGGTCTCTTGCGTGATTTAAGTTTAGATAGTCTGTTCATACATAACGTGGCTGACTCAATTTGCTTAGCAGGTAGGTATTCACTATTTTGTTATATTTTGATTTACTTTGGTTCGGTTATTTAATTCCAACCGCTAACTTACTGCTTATTCGCTGAGCTTTTAATATTCGTACCAACGCTAACAACATCCAAATGAAACGAAAATCGGCACACTGCTACGTCTCAACATTCCCGTCCCAACGATATTAATTTTATCGAAAACGGACGCCGTTTGCACAACGGCGATATTTTAATTTATCCGTTCACCCCTAAATATCGCCTACCGATAAAACAACTCCGTTTGGCTCCAAACTGGAAATATAGCAATAACTAGTCGTATGTATCCCAATAAAACTCGTTTCGTCGAAAACGAAGGTTGTTTGAAAAGAAAGCTATTTCTACCGCTTATATAATATCGATAAAATATATTTAAATCCAAAACAAATCCTATTTATTTAAATCAAATTCGATATAAAATCCATTATATTTTCAATATAATAAATAAAACGGATTTAAATATTCTAATTTAAATGACCGAAAATCTGGGACATTACACCCAAGTCGGTCGTCCCGGTAAGAGAATTTGCGTATCAAGCATGTTTGGTTATTATAAGGTAAAACTCTTTCCTCCGATTTACGTTGCATTGTGTGATGGGTCTTGAGTCTTGTAATAGCTTCAATTTTCAAAAACCAATGCAAGTTGTTTTATGGTTAGTATTCATGTGGAGAAAACCCGTTCCGTGTTAGAAGGCGCGGTCCTGTGATTTACCTAACTTTAAAATAAAGATTTATAATTATTTTTGTTCTCACACCAGTCCTACGACTGATCCGGAGTTTATTGTTTTCCACCTAAATTCTAGATGCCCATATTTTCCACATGGGCAGTCTAGTAGTTTCAGTTTGCATATATTGTATAAAGCAGATGTTGGATTGAAGCTAAGTTGAGTCTAGAGCATTTTATTTCTTTCGCTGAGTTAATGTTTTTTCGATGTGTACATATTATATTTACCCATAAACCACTGAGTTTATAAAACCAATGCAAGAAAGAACTCGCTCTCTTGCACTCTCAATAGTCGTACTCCATGATGTAATTATAAATAGTTTCCCTCCTCTTATAGCAGGATCAGATTCTAACACTTTCTTTCTTCCATATTTGAAAATTTGAGGTAATACATACCATTCGCAATATTTACCCATGAACCACCTCTCGAATTTGAAGCCATTTAACAGTGGGCTCGTACATCAAGATATTGGACTTCAGAATCAAGGAAAAATCCACAAGGTGGTCTTTCCATATATTAATACCCTCTTGTACAATTTCAGCAGGAGGATTCGGATTTTCTTGGGCTGGGAAGAAATCATGGGGAATGTAAGCTCTCGCACATTGAGGAAGGGATGTGAAGAAGGAGAAGTAACTAGGTTTGATGCTATTACTAACAGGTTTTTCATTTAAGGAGTTATTTGGCATTTCAGGAGAAGGTACAGCAGGTTTTAAGGTGACATTTGCTCGAGCATCTTGCGTTCTTGTTGAAGTAGAGGCTGAGATGGGGGATACAACTCTATTGGGAGACACAACACATCCACATTCGCATTGTTTTGTACCACATACCCATTTCCTACCTCAAACTGTACTTTTTCACTTTCAATTCCCTATCCTATACCCAAATCCACAACTGTTACTGGAGGCTTCATAGCAAGACACACTTGCTTGTTGGCCAAATTCATATTATTCGTTGTATCATCAGCGTTCGCTGCCTCTAGCCCATCGTCAACTATATCAACAATTTCAGAGGTTTTACCTGATGAATTCGGCTTTGAGTTGGGGTCGAAGTTTGTTGAGATTTTTGTTTCGGAAAATTTTGTTTCGTTGAGATGGAGATTTTTGTGATATGTTCTCTTCTTTATCTTCTCTTGTGTTTCCTTTGTTTCTTTTCCATTTCCCTTCTCTTCCACTATTTGTTTCTCTTGACGATCATTTTACATCCATCGGGTGCTTGTACAATGCGAATTTTAGTTCTGAGCACTGGTGGTGGAAAGTGAGTCGTCATCCCTCCCATCCTCCTATATTCATATATATGCACTTATATTTCAATTTTGGTCCGTCTATAAAAATCAAATTATGAAAGAATTGATATGCAGCTTTCATACGTTACTAGATCTGAAAAGTTCAAAAGTATAATATAGTATATATAGGAGATCACTCTCGCCTTATCATAACCTGCAAGCACAGAAAGTTAAAGGATAGAAATAGAATTTAAAGAAGCAAAAACATCGATATATTGTCAAACCTGTAAGTCTATGTTGTTTCGTTCATTTCTTGTTATGCACTTATATATGTGTACCATCTGAAATTCTTTCAATTTTGAGTGCAATGAGAGTTAGTTTGAATTTCTATGTTATTTTGTTGTTTTTTCAATCTAGAAATAATCCTACGAAAGTTAATAGGTGGCTAGCTAGAAGTATACCCAATTTTTTTTAAATTCAGTCTTTATTTTGTCTTAATTTTGTTTCTCCTCTTATGTTCAGACCCATGTGTGTTATCAAGAAAGTAATCAACAACTAGATATAAGGAGATTTTTTTTCTACTCGAAATAAAATCAAAGATGGTTGTAACTTCAAATTCGTTCTTTGGAATTAGCGATGAAGGAAAGTCAAAGCAGCACTAATAACAATAAGGAATTGTAACGACTGCTCAAAATGGAACTACGGCTACTAAAAAAAAGTGAAATCTTCCTGGAACTCCATGCAAATCTTCCTTGACATCTGATTTTTTATTTTGGTTTTAGTTTTATTTTTATTTTTCGTTACTATTTTTTATTTTTCTGTGTACATGATTTCACAACAAAATAATAAAGATATGTTTCTAGCTGGCATAAATTTTGGTCGGCTATTGAAATTAAAGGATTCTTTTCATTCTTTCTTGTTTTAGTCCTTATCTAAAACATATTTCCAAAAACACTAAATTTTGGTCGGCTGTTTTTGCATCCTGCTCAATTTAAGATTAAATGCACAATTGCACATAAAATAAGGCCGCATACCCAAGAATAAGTTTCAAGGACAAAAAAAAGATAAAATTACGTCACTGTCCCTCTTTTCGTTTCTCGTCCACTGTGAACAATAAATTAGGGTTTTGAATTTCTCCTAACATTCAAAACGAATTAAACAGGATTTGTGATGTTGTGTACACTCGATGTCTACATTGAAGTAATCTGAAGCGTCGATCTACTCTTGGAGTTCGCTAATTACTGGACTACCACTACACTCTAAGGCGTCGATGTCAGAGCTTGCTGGTGCAATTTGAAGCGAACTATAATATTCAGAGTTTTCAATGTAAAAGAAATTGGGACTGCCTTCCTGCAGATTAATGAATCTTTGCGTATATGCTCAAATCAGAATCCGATCTCCTCCACCATTGCAAGGACGCACACCGCCTCTAATGGTTCACCCATGTCGCCGCCTCCCTGCCGTCGAAGTTGACTACCCTGTGATCTTCTCCTCAAAAGCCGAGCCCTCTTCGAAAAAACAGAACCAAAAACCGTGAGACACCGAAGCCAGCGGACCCAACGTCTGGGTACCGGACTTTTTCCTCCTTCACCGAACGCATTCGAACCAGCACCATCGCATCCAAACCCAAGCTGCCATTACCTCTCGAACTCACTGGTTGGAGGGTCAAGTTCATTTGCAATACACACTTCAGATGCTTGAGAAAATGCCTGAAAGACCGCTGAGATGGTTGGGAAATACTGTTTTGGGCAGTAAGATGTTTGGGGTTAAGTTCTAGGTTTGGGTTCATTTATCGCTTCCTTGGTCTATCCGATTCAGGCTGGTAAGTTTGACTTGTTTATAAAAATATTTGAATGCATGTTTGGGTAGGAATAGAGACATTGGTTTTGGTTGTTGTTTGTGTGACTTTAGCGTGAGAAGGTGGACATGTACAAATAGATGGTTTGGTGAATTTTTGCATATATTAAATGCAACGTGTTATTGCTTATGGCTGCAGTTTCTTCAGACCATGTTTTAAAAAAAAAAAAAAACATTGTTTGAAAATGAACACCTGTTAGCTAGACATCTTAACAAAGCTTCAGGTGAGTGAGCAAAGTGGATCTAGAATATAATAACTATGAGACATTGCAGCCTCCTTAGCCTATATTAAGAATCCATTCTTTTACTGAGCAGATATGTTGAAAATCCCGTTATGCTAAACAACTGGTATGATGATTGAATAGCTATACATTAAATAGGTACAAACAAATTATGTTGTGAATTTTAGAAATAGTCTCATAAACTAAAGTAGGTTGCTCTGTTATATAATACGTCCACACCCAGTAGTTTTGAGATAAGGCAGAACTATTGAAGTTCAAAGTCCAAACGGAGGCATCAGTCGAATAAGTGGTCTAGCAACTTCAATAGTTGAATATACATGAATAATGAGCAAAGACGGTTATTTAGCATTTTTCCGCAATTGGCTTGACCACTACATGCAATATTTTGTTACCACCTATTTTGAAGTAGTGTGATTTATATCATATGTCACACTAAGCATCGTTAGTTGCTCAACGGAATCTGACATCGGTATGTAACATCTCCTAGCCATGTATTTGTAAAAGGTTAATTGTGCAAAATGCTACATTGTATATAGAATGTAGGCAATTTTTCTTTAAATCTAAATAAAGGGGTTGCACATATTAAGCAGTGTAGTCAAGGCGAAAAAGCCCCAAAAAGGCCTAGGCTGGCGCCTAGCGCTTTTTTGGGCGCCTTGAACATGACTTCTGCTGTGTTACAGTAAAAAAAAACTGCACTGTTTTTTTTTAGAAAAACTGCAATGCACTTGTTTTTGAAAAAAAACTGCATTTGTTCATAAAAAAAACACTGCACTTGTTCAAAACAAAAAAAATCTGCAGTTGTTCAAAACAAAAAAAAATCTGCATTTGTTCAAAAAAAAAAAAAAAAAAACCGCATTTGTTTTAAAAGCTGCACTGTTTTAAAAAAAAGAAATCTGCAATGCACCTGTTTTTTAAAAAAAAACTGCATTTCTTAAAAAAAAAAAAAAGAACACTGCACTTGCACTTATTCAAAAAAAAAAAAAGCACTTTAATTTAAATAGCAAAGCACGGCTGCACCGAGCAAATAAACCCAAAAAAAAAAAGCTTTAGCTTACAGAAGAAGCAGCTGCTGCTGTTCAAAATCGAGTCTCAGGAATGCTTGAGCTCCAGATGGATGCCGATCAGACAAGATTCTAATGGATGAGAGCAAAATCAGTTGATTTTGTTGATGTCGAGCTCGCAATATATCTTCGTCGACGCTCCTTTTTTTTATTTTCTTTTCGATAAATGACGTAAACGTAGTCGGCTAACCCTAAATTGAACGAAACGGGCTGACTTTGGGCCTGGGAACAAAAAAAAACAAAAACTCACTAAAGCGCGCTTTTTTCAATCATCGCACGTGCTTTTTTCAATCATCGCTTTTTCCAGCGCTTCACCGCCTCGAGTGCTTTTCTGGCGCCTCAAAGACCAGAAAAGCCCTAGGCTGGCGCCTAGGGCTTTTGGCGCCTAGGCGAGCGTCTTGACTACACTGATATTAAGCTATTCTATTATCAAAACAATGCTATTCTATTCACGCCATAGGTGTTGGTTTTTTGGATATTTTTTCATTATCATAGCAACATCTTGATAATCAAATGGTCAAAGTTTTAATTGAAATATACTGATATTTTCGATACACATGCCTATTAGATTTACACATAACTATAAACTTGCATTTCTAGCATTAGCTGAAGCACATAGATAATGTTAAGAGAGAGTATGGCTATTGCTAAAGCAATGGTAAAAATGGTGTCAAATTATACTAAATTTAAAAAAAAAATTCCATTTCAGATAATTATAACTATTATTAATTTATACTCTGTTATAGTAGTTGGCATAGGGATGCTTATGAAACTATACTAATATATGGACCAGAAGTGATCTAACCAAGATGCACTGGGACCATATCAAGTTAATATTCAAGTTTAGTATGTTGGTAACATGGTCTGTGTTAAATTGTTCATGAATTGCTCATGGATGCACTGGGACCATATCAAGTTAACATTCAAGTTTAGTATGTTTAGTAAGTTGGAGCTCGAAACTGTGTCATTATACTTGTTCTTGTTTTGTTGCTGTGCACTTTGGTATTTAATCTTGAAACATGTATGTATAATTTTTTGTCAAGGCTATCAAGGGATGCTTCCAGATACAAATATGGACTCGGTATTGAGTTCAATTATAGGTTCTGTTGTAAGCTCGATTATGAGTTCAGTCATGAAATTGATTAAGGGTCAAGTTATGGGTTTGATTAAGGGTTTGGTTATGAGTTCGGTTATGCGCTCGATTAAGGAGTTGGTTATGAGTTCGAATATATATCATGTGAAGGATATTCATGCATTACAAAGCGTGCAGAACATAAAGAATTTGCTTTTATATATGTGTATTGCATGTTAGCCGTGAACTTTTTTGTACTAATATATGCTGACATAGAAATCACTGTGCAAAAATTTGCAATAGAGAGTAGATTTTAAGGACATTTAATAATTTCTACTTTGCAAACAAGCAATCAAGTTTCATAACATATTTTAATATTTACGAAAGAATGCATAGTTATCTCCTGGCTATAATTTGTATGTTGCTATTCATAAGGCAGAACATATCCTCATAAGTATCATTGCTAATTAAATAAGATTTTAATGGTAATACATGTAGGATTGGTCTGGTCACAAAAGAGTAATCTGAGTAATGCCAAATATCCCTTGCTGTCGGTGAGGCAGCATCGGGTAATTTTTCTTTTCTTTTTTCAGTGACATGTACCATTGTTTAACAAGTTAATGAATTTGTTTCATTAGTAAAGAGTTAATAATGCTAATTAAGAACATAATCGATTGTAATCCATGAGATGCACAAAGATGCGGAGTTGCTTATAATGTGACTTGCATTTTGCCAGTTACGCGCATGGCTGAAATGGCAACAGAAAATGATGGCGAGCGTGTATCAAGGTTGTTCAGTTCAATTGGGAAGATATGGGCAGCTGATGAGAAGTATTTTGACGCAATAACGGGCTTAAGGCGTACTTGTCACTAGTTCATAAATAAGACTAAATATTATTACAGATTTATTCTCAGAATCCATATGTTAATGTATATGAGAAGTATTTTGAACTTTATCTAAACAACTCTGATTTGGGTACTAACAATTTCATTCGATTACTGCAAATAACACACAGACACACAGACACAGAGAGAGAGAGAGAGAGAGAGAGAGAGAGAGGGAGGGGGGAGGGAGAGAGCGCGAGAGGGAGGGAGGAAGGGAGCGGGCGGAGCGAAAGAGAGAGAGAGAGAGAGAGCAGCTTTGAGTAATTAAACATGACCTTTACCTAATCTTAGGTATTTGTTTTTGCCTTTACCTAATCTTAGGTATTTGTGACGTGGTGGAATATATTTCTTTTGAAATATAAACATGACCTTTATTGGTTAATAGTTCAAAAATTACTGTCAACATATAATGAGTTCATTTGCTATGACATCGATTAGATCATTAACTGTTAAAATAACAGAGAGGACGGAAATAGAGAATGATCGAAAGCCTTGAGGCGTGTTAAACACTGTCCGAAAACAATATTTCCGTAGCACAGGAAATTCGTTCGCAGGATGCAACAAGGCTCGAGATTTCTTGTGAGAGAGAAGGAGAAGAGATCAGTACATGTATATTGACTGTGCGGAGAGAGCCGCATTTTATAGAGAAGATGGTATCGTTTGGGAAAAGGCACGTCTGTTCAGAAAGATGCAACTGTCGCGTATTCGAAATTTAAAAAATAAAATTCGAATTCTGGACCGAAGCGTCTTTGTACGAACAGTCAAGCCCCAAGATGCCTATTTAAATGTAAGCCCAATTAGTTAAATGTAAGCCCAATTATTTAAATGTAAGCCCCAAAATTACGTCAAAGCCCCAAGTGCCTATCTATGACTATTTAAATGTAAGCCCAATTAGTTAGCCCATCTCTTATTTTTGGGCTTTACTCAATTTGTTTATCATATTGGACAAAACAATATATACTTTCAATTTCCATCTTCTTCTATCATGTGGGACATTTGAACTTCTCCACTATATACAAATTACATAACATTCCCCCACTAATTTGTGTATGATAATTTTTTTTTTCTTTGAATAAACGTTATCCATACAAAAAGGTATCTTTCTATTTGGACCTTTAATTAGTGTACATTAGTAAAAGTTTTAACGAAGTTGTAGGTGTCTGTAAAAGATTGAACCACAACTCTTATCGTAAAACCGAACAGATGACACAGACAAGTTTATCCACTAGATCTCACAAGATTCTCAACACAACCTTAGCACTATTATATACGGCCATGTGCTAATCCTGAATTTATGAACATTTATAAATGTAACACATACATTTATTGAAGCGGCACCACTTCTATGTTCAAATTTGTAAAACCTAATAAATGCAAACTCTGCATTATGCATTTACTCACAAACTAGCCATGATCAATAAATCATATATGGAACTGTGCTAGTTCTTTTAAGCGCTTATCAATAACTTGTTGTTACCCATTTAACTTGAAAACTAACATATTAGTCTGAAGTTGGGTTCCCGTCATTGGCGCTTAGGATTTTAAGTCCCATAAATTTTGTTGTACTTTGCACTAAGTCTCTAGCAAGTGCTTTTGTGAGAGGATCCGCTAAGTTTTCGCCGGATTTTACATATATGATGGTGATCACCCCCTTAGTAATTAAATCTCTCACAAACGTATGTCTTAAACTAATATGTCTAGATTTTCCATTGTAAACATCACTATATGCTCTAGACAATGTTGCTGAACTGTCGCAGTAAATAGAAATAGCAGATAACGAGTGTGGCCATAAATCAATGTCTAATAACAAGTCTCGTAACCATTCTGCTTCCTTAGCTGCGGCGCCAAGAGCTATGAATTCTGATTCCATAGTTGAATGTGCTATACATGTTTGTTTCTTAGATGCCCAACTTATGGCTCCTCCCCCTAATGAGAATATCCATCCAGATGTTGATAAGCTCTCATTAGTACTAGACATCCAACTTGCATCGCAATACCCTTCTAGCACACTTGGATAATCAGCATAAACTAATTTCAATTCTTTTGTTCTTTTGAGATATCCAAGGATCCTATTAATTGCTTTCCAATGAAGTATGCTAGGTTTAGACGTAAATCTTGACATCATGTTAACAGCAAAAGCTATATCTGGCCTTGTGCAATATGTGACATACATAAGACATCCAATGGCACTGGCATATTCCAGTTGAGCAATGATTCGACCTTTATTTTCTTGCATTTTCACACTAGAATCAACTGGAGTACTAGCATCTTTGATATTAAGATGTTTGAACTTATCAAGTATTTTTTCAATATAATGGGTTTGGTTCAAGGCATATCCTTTTTCATGTTTTTCAACTTTGATTCCCAATATTGTATCTACCTCATTAAGGTCTTTCATTTTAAAAACTGAAGTTAGATACTTTTTGGTATCGATAATTCCTTTCATGTTGTTACTAGCAATTATCATGTCATCAACATATAAACATAATATCACTATGTAATCATTGGTTTTCTTACAATAAACACATTTATCAGCATTACTATGCCCAAAACCATTTGCCAGAATTGCCTCATCAAACTTCTTATGCCATTGCTTTGGAGCTTGCTTTAAGCCATATAATGACTTGACTAATTTGCATACTTTGTTCTCATTTCCTGGTAGGACAAAACCTTCAGGCTGTTCCATATATACTTCCTCGGTTAAGTCACCATTCAAAAAAGCCGTTTTAACATCCATCTGATGAATGTACAGTTTATATATAGATGCCAACGCAAACAGAACTCTTATGGATGTGGTTCTTGCAACTAGAGCATAGGTATCAAAATAATCTATGCCTTCTTTTTGTCTAAAGCCTTTTGCTACTAGTCTTGCTTTGTAAGTTTGTATAGAACCATCTGTTCTATATTTCTTTCGAAACACCCATTTACACCCGATTGCCTTTGAACCGGGTGGAAGATCTACTAAAACCCAAGTCTTGTTGGATAGTATAGAATCCATCTCATCATTTATTGCTTCTTGCCAAAAAGCAGAATCTCGTGAAGTCATAGCTTCTTTAAATGTTTTAGGATCGTCATTAATAGCGAGTACCATAGGTGTAACTTCTATGACTTTTGATCTAGTAGCCTCAACCAAAAAAGTAATTGAATCAGAGGAAATGAAATCAGAACTCAAGTGTTTTTCTTTTCTAGTACGCTGACTTCTCCTAGGCTCACTTGGTTCACTATGTACTCTTTTTCCTCCACCAATGTTTTTAGAAGTTTCTTCTTCTATAGACTCAACTGTGCTATGTAGAAATTTATCTTCAAAGAATTCCACATGTATGGATTCCACTATCACATTGGATTCTAAATCCAGTAATCTATATGCTTTTGAGTTTTGTGCATAGCCAACGAATACACTTTTAATACCCCTTGGTCCTAACTTTGTCTTATGGGGATCTTGGACTTTGTAAAATGCTAAACACCCCCATACTTTAAAATAATTTAAGTTAGGTTTTCTTCCATTATTCCAAAGTTCATAAGGTGAAGCCCCAAATTTCTTAAAGGGCACTTTATTATAAATATGACATGCTGTCAACAAAGCTTCACCCCACAAGTAAAACGGTAATTTTGCATTCATAAGCATTGAATTAACCATATCTACCAAAGATCTATTTTTTCTTTCAGCCACCCCATTTTGTTGGGGTGTGTATGGGGCTGTTCATTGGTGAATAATTCCATTATCCTCACAAAACTGATTGAAGATATCTGAAAAATATTCACCTCCTCTATCACTTCGAAGCACTTTAATTCTTTTTTCTTTCTGATTTTCAACTTCAGATTTAAATTCTTTGAATTTGTCAAATGCTTCATCCTTGGTTTTCAACAAGTATACATAAGTGTATCTTGTATGGTCGTCAATGAAAGTGATAAAATATCGCTTTCCTCCTCTTGTTAGTTGACCATTCAATTCACAAATATCGGAATGCACAAGTTCTAGCAAATCACTGTTTCTTTCAACTTTAGAAAATGGTTTTTTAGTCATCTTGGCTTCAACACAAATGTTACATTTTCTGAAATCGTTAACAGAATAGTTAATATAGCCATGTTTCGACATATACTTTAAGCAATTAAAATTTAAATGTCCTAATCTAGCATGCCATAAAGAACTAGGAGAATCAACAACATAAGCAACAGTAGCAATTTTATTAATTGACAACTTAAACATACCATCACATGAGTATCCCTTTCCTACGAATACTCCATTCTTAGATACAATAACTTTATCGGATTCTAGAACAACTTTAAATCCCTTCTTGCATAAAAGATTTGCAGAAACTAAGTTCTTTCTCAAGTCCGGAACATGGAGAACATTGACAAGGGTGAGTTTTTGGCCAGAAGTAAACTTCAATTCCACACTTCCCTTGCCTATAACCTTAGCCGAAGCATGATTTCCCATGAGGACTTCTTCAGGCTCTTTTAATTCATTATAGGACTTGAACAAATTCTTATCATTGCACACATGTACGGTAGCGCCAGAATCAAGCCACCAATCTGCAGATTTTGCCACAGAGGCCATATGAAGTTCTGTGATCATCGCAACAAATTCTTGTCCAGCATCTTCCACAACATTTGCTTTATCATTTCCAGAACCAGATTTGGAGTTCTTTTCTGCCTTTGCCTTGAATCGACAATCTTTGATAAGATGTCCTTTAATGCCACAATAAAAACAAGGCCGATTCTTAGATTTATTCTTGAAATCTTTCTTCTTTGGTTTCAAACTATTGTTTGAATTTCCTGAATTTCCAGAAGTTGGTTCTTTGGAAGAAATGTGATGAACTTTCGATCCTAAGATCGACTCATCTCTGACACGATTTTCACTTTCAATTTGCAAGTGAGTCAAGAACTTGTCAATAGAGAAACTATCTGATGAATGAAGAATTTTCCTTCTGTAATCATTCCAAGCGGGAGGAAGTTTTGACAGAATTGCTCCAACTTGTAAAGCATCAGGAATAGTAATCTGCAGTTCTCTCATTTGGGAAACCAGAATCTCCAATTCACGGATTTGATCCATGATTGGTATGTTATCAACAAACTTAAATTCAAAATATTTTAAGGCAAGAAAACGATCGGTACCTTCCTTCATGTGTTTGTATTTAGACTCAAGAGCAGACCATACCTCTTTTGGCGTCTTATAATTTCGGTACACATCATACAGCCTGTCGGTGAGGGCGTTTAGAATATAGCCCCTGCATAGCTTTTCATCCGTCTCACGCTTCGCTTTGTCTGCCGCAATTTTCTTTTTAACTTCCTCAGAGTCGGTAGGCTTAGGATCTGCAATTGGTTGCAGCGAAGGATCGAGCAAGTAGTGAAGATTCAAAGATAGCAGAAGCCATGTCATTCTGTCTTGCCACCTAGTATAATTTGTCCCATCAAACCTGTCAAGCCTGATGGATTCCTTTCCGTGAATTTGAAGTTGGACATTGGATTTCAGATCTGTCTCCATTGCGGAAGATATTGTTTTCGATTGTTAAAATAACAGAGAGGACGGAAATAGAGAATGATCGAAAGCCTTGAGGCGTGTTAAACACTGTCCGAAAACAATATTTCCGTAGCACAGGAAATTCGTTCGCAGGATACAACAAGGCTCGAGATTTCTTGTGAGAGAGAAGGAGAAGAGATCAGTACATGTATATTGACTGTCCGGAGAGAGCCGCATTTTATAGAGAAGATGGTATCGTTTGGGAAAAGGCACGTCTGTTCAGAAAGATGCAACTGTCGCGTATTCGAAATTTAAAAAATAAAATTCGAATTCTGGACCGAAGCGTCTTTGTACGAACAGTCAAGCCCCAAGATGCCCCAAGTGCCCAAGTGCCTATCTATGACTATTTAAATGTAAGCCCAATTAGTTAGCCCATCTCTTATTTATGGGCTTTACTCAATTTGTTTATCATATTGGACAAAACAATATATACTTTCAATTTCCATCTTCTTCTATCATGTGGGACATTTGAACTTCTCCACTATACACAAATTACATAACATTAACTGACGTGTAGCCAGTGGTGGAGCCAGCTTTGGCAATGAGCTAGGGCCAATATATATAATCAGGTAGGGCTTAACCACAAAGCATCATATTTTGCAATATACTTTGCATTTTTCACCTGGGGCCACTGCCCTAGCTGGCCCCAAGGTACCTCTGCCCCTGCGTGTAGCAGCTTAGTTTTGAAATATCATATGGTATGCTCCTTTCATCAATTTCTTCGATGTTATCTATGGTGGCCTATACGTTCTTTAACACATACTGATTCCAACATTTAACTGTATTACAATACAATGGTTTTCTAGGAGTCGGGATTTTTTTTCATAAAGTTGCTGAACTTGGAGCTAGAAAATAATTGTTTGAATATATTAGCATATTCTCTCTACTATGTTACTATGTTTGTGTGTTTTCATTATGATTCTGAAAAGTTGTATCAATCAGAATGGGTATCACTATATGCATCCACCATTATACTAAAAGAGACAAATAAATGAGTAAAAGAACTACTTCAAACACCCAATGTTGTTTATAGCGCACAATATTTGCATTCTACGAACTTTACGTAGTCATTTCGAATTTTTTATTGACTTTAGCAACTAGTTCTTTGTAGGTTTAAAATGAAATCCTTATTATTATGTCTTCAATTTTTGTTGCCTGCAAGAATAATTCTAATGAAATCTCAATATTTTAGTATTCCGAGGTTCTAATTTGTTCAATTGCACACATTTTTTCTAAGCAGGTTTTAAACTAATAGAAATTTACAAAAGAAAATTTTGCAGTCAATGAGATTTAGGTTCACAAATGGTATTTAATCATAAGTAGGTGAGAAAAAAGGTAGGTAATAGGCGAAAAGTTGGTGTATATGTTAACATTCATCAAAATTGCATGCTGCAAGTAGTATTATCATTTTTTTTTTTGGATTTTTGGTTAGCTTATTTCTTTCTTGTTCTTCTCTGCGTTTATAGTAAACTAGTTTATTCGTTTGTTGTGTTGATCGAACTTGTCACTGGTCGAAAAGCTATCAACATAAATCGGCCCAAGGGTCAACTTTGTTTAACTGAATGGGTCAGTGACTCTTTCCATATAGAGATTCTATTTTCGTTCTCGGTTCATTTAGCTAAAAAGATTATGTATTAATAGGCCAGACCTCTACTAGAAGATTATGCGGTGGACGAACTTATAGACCCACAATTAGGGAACTTCTTCTCAGAATAGGAAGTATGCTGCATGCTGCACGCCGCATCACTCTAAATTAGGCGTGATCCAGATGAACGTCCTAAAATGTCTCAAGTATATTTATTTTTTCATCTTTATGTCTTCATAACAGTTTTAAAATACAAACATAAACATAATCGTGGAACTTGTAATTGTTCTTTATGTAGGTTCTGCGAATATTGGAAGGTGATATGTTTGAATCAAATTACTTCTCCACTTTTAGCTATGAGGCAGGGAATAGGAGGGGCCATTTTTGATCCCCGTAAATGCATGAAGTTTTTGAGAGCCGCTTGGGAGAAGGAGAAAGAAACTCGATCTGCATCTTTTCGAAGATGATGCATGGTTCAAATTATTATTTTTCTTGTTCAGCTCTTATTCGGCTTTTGCAAGGTGCATGGTGTGTTTTGTGTAAGAGCTGTTTGGTTTTAAAAGATCGGTGAAACTACATGGATTATTGTTTAATATATCTGACATTTTTAATGATTTATAGGATGTTTTAGAAAATGTTACCTACTACTGGTTTATGCATGCAAGGGTTTTATAAAGGGGAATTTATGTTATATTTTTTTAGTTTACAGTAAATGATTTGGTGTACAATGCACTTGTACTTGTATATCCTTTTAAATCGAACTGTTCATTCTGGGACCGGGTGGAGGGACAAATGCTTGTATTTAGTTGGTTTTATGATAGATATTTGTTTATGTACTTCGAACAGGTAGCTGCTCAATCATATGTCAATTTGTTCGTTCATATGTGTTTGGTCATGGTCTCGATTATGGTCTCGGCTATTAACATTTTTATAAGCTCGATTATGGGATTGTTTAGATTTTCGTTTGTGGAATTGGGTATATGTTCGATCATATGTTTGGTTATTAGTTCAATTATAAGCTTCGTTATGGGTTCAGTTATTAGCGCGGTTATGGACTTGTTAATGTTTATCACTGAATGTTTGATTATATTCATGTCTATTGGTCCGTTTAAACTATTAAAAACATGTTACACAACAAAACAATTATTTAATTAACCATAAAACAATTAAAGCAAAAACCACAAAGCAAATGCTCTGTTTAAATGTCCTGCTTGAAGTAGCAAACGCATACCCTGTTTATTAGGCTTGGTTATGTTCTTAATTGTAGACTCAGTAATATGTTTAATTGAGGAGTTATTATGAGCTCGGTTATAAGTTCAGTTATAGGCTCGATTGTGTATTCATTTATGGGTTTAATTATGCGATCGGTTATGAACTCGGTTATATGTTTGGTTATGTACTTAGTTATGCGTTTGGTTTTGCATTTGATTATGTACTTAATTATGGGATACATTATGGGTTAGGTTATGGACTCAGTTGTAGGCTCGCTTATTACCTCGGTTACGAACTTGGTCAAGAGTTTGGTTATTGGATCGATTATGGGCTCGGTTATGAGCTAGGTTAAGAGCTAGGTTATAGGCTCGGTTATGACCTTGATTATGACCGTGGTTATGAAGTCGGTTATGAGGTCAGTTATTACCTCAGCTGCGAGCTATATTATAGATCTTGCTTATTGCCTCGATTATGGGATCAGTCATAAGCTCGGCTATGGTTTGGGTTATTGGCTCGATTATACGTACAATGTACAGTTATGACTTTATTTATATGCTTGGTAATAGGCTTAGTAATTAACTCGGTTATGGGCTTAGTAGTAATTTGTTATGAAATATAAAATATAAAATATGAATAAAATATAAATAACTAAAATATGAATTATAAAATATAAAATCTAAAGTATAAAATACAAGTATAAAATATAAATTATAAAATATAAAATATAAATATAAAATATGAATAAAATATAAATATAAACTTGTTTAAGAGCTCGGTTTTGGTCTCGGTTATGAGCTAGTTTAAAGATTTGGTTATGACCACAATTATCACCGTGGTTATGGGCTCGATTATGGCTAGGTTAAAGGTTTGGTTATGACTTCAATTATGATCGTGGTTACGAGCTCGGTTATTACCTCAATTACAAACTAGGTTTAGAACTCGATTATGGGCCTGGTTATTGGATCGGTTATGTAATAAAAGCTAAATTATAAATTATAAAATATAAAATATGAATAAAATATAAATAACTAATTTCGGTTACAAGCTTGATCATAACTTCGATTAAGAGCTCTGTTATAAATTCAATTACAAGCTTGTTTAAGAGCCCAGTTATGGGTTTGGTTATAGGATAAGTTATGAGTTTAGTTTTGGCTCGGTTAGGGTCTCGGTTATGGGCTAGTTTAAAGGTTTGGTTATGACCACAATTATGACCGTGGTTACGGGCGCGGTTATAAAATATAAATAAAATATAAACATAAAATACGAATAAAATATAAACAACTAATTTCGGATAAAAGTTAGATCATAACCTCGATTAAGAGTTCAGTTATAAATTCAATTACAAGCTTGTTTAAGAGCACGGTTATGGGCTCGGTTATAGGATAAGTTATGGGCTTAGTTTTGGCTCGGTTATGGTCACAGTTATGGGCTAGCTTAAAGGTTTGGTTATGACCACAATTATGATCGTGGTTATGGGCTCGGTTATGGGTTAGGTTAATGGTTTGGCTATGACCTCAATTATGACCGTGGTTATGAGCTCGGTTATTACCTCGGTTATGAGCTAGGTTTAGACCTCGGTTATGGTCTCGATTATGGGCTACTTTAAAGGTTTGGTTATGATCACAATTTTGATTGCGGTTCTGAGCTCGGTTATTACTTCAGTTATGAGCTAGGTTTAGATCTCGGTAATGGGCTCAATTATGGCCTAGAAAGATCATAACCTCGATTAAGACCTCAATTGTAAATTCAATTAAAAGCTTATTTAACAGTTGGGTTATGGGCTTGGTTATGGAATAAGTTATGAGTTTAATTTTGGCTCAGTTATCGTCTCAGTTATGGGCTAGATTAAGGTTTGATTGTGACCTCAATTATGACTGTGGTTATGAGCTCGATTATTACCTCAGTTATGAGCTAGGTTTAGATCTTAGTTATGGACACTATTATGGACTCGGTTATTGGATCGGTTATGGTCTTGGTTATGAGCTCGGTTATGGGATAAGTTATCGGTTATGGAACAAAAGCTAAATTAAAAAATATAAAATATAAAGGCTAAATTAGAAAATATAAAATATGAATAAAATATAAATAACTAATTTAAGATACAAGTTAGATCATAATCTCGATTAAGAGCTCAATTATAAATTCAATTACAATTTAAGAGCCAGGTTATGGGCTCGGTTATCGGATAAGTTATGGGTTTAGTTTTGGCTCGGTTATGAGCTAGTTTAAAGGTTTGGTTATGACCACAATTATGACCATCGTTATGGGCTAGGTTTAGATCTTGGTTATTCCATCAGTTATGGAATATAAGCTAAATTAGAAAATAAAAAATTTAAAAATATATAATATATTAATTATAAAATATAAAATATAAAGTATAAAAAATAAAAAATAAAGTATAAAAAATAAATTATAAAAAATAAAATATAAAATATAAAGTATAAAGTATAAAGTACAAAATATAAAGTATAAAGTATAAAATATAAAATATAAATTACAAATTATAAAGTATAAATTATAAATTATAAATTATAAAAGATAAATTAGAAAATAAAAAATAAAAAATATGAATAAAATATAAATAACTAATTTAAGATACAAGCTAGATCATAACCTCGATTAAGAGCTTAATTATAAGTTCAATCACAATTTAAGAACCAGGTTATGGGCTTGGTTATAGGATAAGGTATGGGTTTAGTTTTGGCTCAGTTGTGGTCTCAGTTATGAGCTAGTTTAAAGGTTTGGTTATGACCACAATTATGACCGTGGTTATGGGTTTGGTTATTTTATCATTTATGGAATATAAGCTAAATTAGAAAATATAAAATATAAAACATACAAAAAAAAAATTATAAATTATAAAATATAAGTATAAATTATAAATTATAAATTTAGTTATCACGACGAAGCAGCATAAATTATAAATATAAGAATAACATCTCACAATAATGGATAACATACTGCAAAAGATGTTGTCTATAAAATTTGAAATACAGCCGGAAGACAAATAAAAGTGGTGATACATTGTACCTGCCACAAATTTCGATTACAAGGTAGATCATAACCTTGATTAAGACCTCAATTATAAATTCAATTACAAGCTTGTTTAAAAACTCGGTTATGGGTTAGGTTATGGGTTCGATTGTGGTCTTCGTTATGGGTTAGGTTAAAGGTTTGGTTATGACCTCAATTATGACTGTGGTTATAAGCTCGGTTATTACCTCAGTTATGGGCTAGGTTTATATCTCGTTTATGGGCTCGGTTATTGGATCGGTAATGGAATAAAAGCTAAACTAGAAAATATAACATATTAAGTATAAAAAGTAAGAAATAAAATATAAAGTATAAAATAAAAATATAAAATATGAATAAAATATAAAAAGATAATTTACGTTACATGCTTGATCATAACCTTGATTTAGAGCTCAGTTTTAAATTCAGTTACAAGCTTGTTTAAGTGCTCGGTTATGGGCTCGGTTATAGGATTAGTTATGTGTTTGGTTTTGGTTTGGTTATGTTCTCGATTATGGACCAGGTTTAAGGTTTGGTTAAGACCTCAATTATGAGCTCGGTTATGGTCTCGTTTATGGGCATGTGTTTCACTTTGAACTTTGCTTTTATGGAAAAATTATAGTTATTAGATAGGTTATGGGCATATAGATTATGAGAAAAATCTAGGTTAAAGTATAAAATATAAGATATAAAGCGTAAAATATAAATTATAAAGTATATAATATAAATTATAAAATATAAACAATAAAAAATAAAATATAAAGTATAAAATATAAAATATGAGCTCGGTTAAAGGTTTGGTTAAGACCTCAATTATGAGCTCGGTTAGGGTTCTTGGTTATGGGTGCAGTTATGAACTCGGTTATGGGACTCGGTTATGGGTTTGATTTTGGCTCAGTTATGTGCTCAGTTGTAGGCTCGGTTATGGGCTAGTTTAAAGGTTTGGTTATAACCACAATTATGACCGTGGTTATGAGCTCGTTTATTACCCCAGTAATGAGCTAGATTTAGATCTCGCTTATGGCCTCGGTTATTGGATAGGTTATGGAAAAAATTCTAAATTACAAAATATAAGTATGAAATATAAAGTATAAAATATAAAGTGTAAAATATAAAATATATAGTATAAAATATAAAGTATAAGATATAAATTACAAAGTATAAAATATATAATATATTTTATATAAAATATAAAATATATTTTTATAAATTATAAAGTATAAAATATAAAATATAATTTATGAGCTCGGTTAAAGGTTTGGTGAAGACCTCAATTATGAGCTCGGTTAGGTCTCGGTTATGGATTCTGTTATGAGCTCGGTTAGAGGTTTGGTTAAGACCTCAATTATGAGGTTATAATTGAGGTCATGTTTAGTAATACATTCTGCATTATTGGTTATTACCTCAGTTATGACCTTGGCTAAGAGCTCGGTTATTACTTTAGTTAGGAGTTGGGTTAAGAGCTCTGTTATGGGCTCGGTTGTGGGTTCGATTATAAGCTCGGTTATGGATTCGGTTGTTGGGTCGGTTATAGGGCCGGTTGTGGGCTCGGTTATGGATCGGTTATGGGTTAGGTTATGGGCTTGGTCATGGGTTCGGTTGTGGGCTCGGTTGTTATAGCCTCGGTAGTTATAAGCTGTTATTACTTATAAAATATTAAATATTAAATATATAAAATAAAATAAAAATAAATAATTTCAATTATGGGCAAGTTTATGATCCCGATTAAGAGCGCGGTTATTACTTCAGTAATAAGCTGGTTTAAGAGCTCAGTTATGGGATACGTTATGGGTTAGGTTATGGGCTCGGTTGTGGACTCGGTTATGGAATACGTTATGAGTTAGGTTATGGACTCAGTTGTGGGCTCGGTTATTGGCTTAGTTATTACCTCGGTTACGAACTTGGTTAAGAGCTTGGTTATGAGTTCGTTTATGGGATTGGTTATGGGATCGTTTATGGACTCAGTTATGGACTAGGTTATGGGCTCGGTTATGACCTCGATTATGACTGTGGTTATGAGCTCGGTTATTACCTCAGTTACGAGCTACATTATAGATTTCGGTTATTGCTTCGGTTATAAGATCGGTTATAGGCTAGGCGGTGGCTTAGTTTTGGCTCGGTTATGGTCTTGGTTAAAGGTTTGGTTATGACATCAATTATGACTGTGGTTATGAGCTTGGTTGTTACCTCAGTTACAGGTTTAGATCTCGGTTATTGGCTTGGTTATTAGATCGGATATGGAATAAAAGCTAAATTAGAAAATGTAAAATATAAAGTATAAAATATAAAATATAAAGTATAAAATAAAAAATAAAAAACCAAATCGTTAATTATTAAATATAAAATATAAAGTATAAAAAATAAAAAATGAATAAAATAAAATTAAATAATTTCGATTACGAGCTATTTTTTGGCCTTGGTTACGGGAAATATGTTCAATTACAGATTTAGGTTATGATCTCGATTAAGAGCTTAGTTATTACTTTAGTTACAAGCTGGTTTAAGAGCTCAGTTATGGGATCTATTATGGTTAGGTTATCGGCTTGGTTGTGGACTTGGTTATGGGATACATTATGGGTTAGGTTGTGGGCTCGGTTATTACCTCGGTTACGAACTTGGTTAAGAGCTTGGTTATGGGCTCGTTTATGGGATCGGTTATAGGCTTGGTTATGGTTTAGTTTTGGCTCGGTTTTGGTTTAAGTTATAGGTTTGGTTATGACCTCAATTATGACCGTGGCTATCAGCTCGATTATTACCTCAATTATAAGCTTGGTATAGATCTCGGTTATGGGCTCGGTTATGAGACAAAAGGTAAAATATAAAATATGAATAAAATATAAATAACTAATTTCAGTTACAAAGTAGATCATAACCTTGATTAAGGCCTCAGCTATAAATTCAATTACAAGTTTGTTTAAGAGCTTGGTTATGGGTTTTGTTTTGGCTCGGTTATGGGATAGGTTAAAGGTTTGGTTATGACCTCAATTATTAATGTGGTTATGTGCTCGGTTATTACCTCAGTATTGCGTTTGGTTTAGATCTTGGTTATGGGCTCGGTTATTCCATTGGTTATGAAATATAAACTAAATTAGAAAATAAAAAATAAAAAATATATAAAATATTAGTTATAAAATATAAAATATAGTGTATTAAATATAAAGTATAAAATATAAATTATAAAAAATGAAATATAAAACATAAAGTATAAAGTACAAAATTGAAAGTATAAAGTATAAAATATAAATTATAAAGTATAAAATATAAAGTATAAATAGTAAATTATAAATTATAAAAAATAAAAGCTAAATTAAATATGAATAAAATATAAATAACTAATTTAAGATACTAGCTAGATCATAACCTCGATTAAGAGCTCAATTATAAATTCAATTACAATTTAAGAACCAGGTTATGGGCTCAGTTATAGGATAAGTTATGGGTTTAGTTTTGGCTCAGTTATGGTCTCGGTTATGAGCTAGTTTAAAGATTTGGTTATGGCCACAATTATGACCGTGGTTATAGGCAAGGTTTAGATATTGGTTATGGGTTTGGTTATTCGATCGATTATTGAATATAAGCTAAATTAGAAATTAGAAATTAGAAATTATAAAATATAATTTATAAAATATAAATAAAATATAAATAACTAATTTAAGTTATAAGCTAGATCATAACCTTGATTAAGAGTTCAATTATAAATTCGATTACAAGCTTGTTTAAAATATAAAATATAAAACATAAAATACAAAATATGAATAAAATATAAATAAATAATTTAAGATATAAGCTAGATCATAACCTCGATTAAGAGCTCAATTATAAATTCAATTACAATTCAATAGCTCGGTTATGGAATTGGTTATATGATAAGTTATGGATTTAGTTTTGCCTCGGTTATGGTCTTGGTTATGAGCTAGTTTAAAGGTTTGGTTAGGACCACAATTATGACCGTGGTTATGGACTTGGTTATGGGCAAGGTTTAGATCTTGGTTATGGGCTCGGTTATTCGATCGGTTATGGAATATAAGCTAAATTAGAAAATATAAAATATAAAAAATTATAAAATATTTACTATAAATTATCAAGTACAAAATATAAATTATAAAATATAAATAACTAATTATAGTTACAAGCTAGATCATAACCTCGATTAAGAGCTATATTATAAGTTCAATTGCAAGCTTATTTAAGAGCTCGGTTATGGGATAAGTTATCAGTTATGGAATAAAAGCTAAATTAGAAAATATAAAATATAAAATATAAAATATAACAGCTAAATTATAAAATATATAAATTATAAAATACAAAATATGAATAAAATATAAATAACTAATTTAAGATACAAGCTAGATCATAACCTCTATTAAGAGCTCAATTATAAATTCAATTACAATTTAAGAGCCAGGTTATGGGCTCGGTTATAACATAAGTTATGGGTTTAGTTTTGGCTCGGTTATGAGCTAGTTTAAAGGTTTGGTTATGACCACAATTATGACTGTGGTTATGGGCTCTGTTATAGGATAAGTTATGGGTTTAGTTTTGTCTCAGTTGTGGGCTCGGTTATGGACTAATTTAAAGGTTTGGTTATAACCACAATTATAATTATGGTTATGAGCTCGGTTATTACCTTAGTTATGAGCTAGGTTTATATCTCGGTAATAGGCCCGGCTATTGGATAGGTTATGGAAAAAATTGTAAATTACAAAATATAAAATATAAAGTGTAAAGTATAAAATATAAAGTATAAAATGTAATATAAATTATGAGCTCGATTAGAGGTTTGGTTAAGACCTCAATTATGAGCTCGGTTATGAACTCAGTTATAGGCTCGGTTATGGACTCGGTTATGTAATCGGGTATTCCTGCAACGATTATGCACCCAGTAGGAATTAGTTAACCGAACGGGTACCCGTGACATGTAAAAAACTTCCGCACGCAAGGCCTGATCGGGTACCTATGACACGTAAAAGAATTCTGCACGCAAGGTCTAATCGGGTACTTATAACACGTAAAAGAATTCCGAACGCAAGGCCTAATCGGGTACTCCGGCAATGATTCTGCATCCAGTAGGAATTAGTTAACCGAGCGGGTACCCGTGACATGTAAAAGACTTCCGCACGCAAGGCTTAATCGGGTACCTATGACACGTAAAAGATTACCGCACGCAAGGCCTAATCGGGTACTCCAGCAATGATTCTACATCCAGTAGAAATTAATCGGGTGCCTATGACACGAAAAAGACTTCCGCACGAAAGGCCTAATCGGGTACTCCAGCCACGATTCTGCACCCAGTAGGAATTAGTTAACCGAACGGGTACCCGTGACACGTAAAAGACTTCCGCACGCAAAGCCTGATCGGGTACCTATGACACGTAAAAGGCTTCCGCACGCAAGGCCTAATCGGGTACTCCAGCAATAAATTTGCACCCAGTAGCAAGTAATCGGGTACCAATGACGCATAAAAGACATTAGATATTATATTCGGTTATGGGTCCAATTATGAACGCAATTAAATTTATAAGTTGTGAAATACAAATACTAAAATAATAAATATAAAACATAAAGTATAAAATATAAAATAAGAAAATAAATTATAATCAAGTTGTAAATTAAATAATTTCTACTATGGGCTTGGTTATGAGCTTGGTTATGTGTTCGGTCATGAACTCAGTTATGGTAATATAAAATATAAAATATTAATTATAAAATATTAATTATAAAATATAAGTATAAATTGTAAATTCAATTATCACGTTGGAGCAGTATAAATTATAAATATAAGCCGAACATCTAACAATAATGGATAACATACTGCAGAAGATGTTGTCTGTAAAATTTAAAATAAAGACGGAAGAAAAATAAAAATGGAGATACATTCTACCTGCCACAAATTTCGATTACAAGGTAGATCATAACCTTGATTAAGACCTCAATTATAAATTCAGTTACAAGCTTGTTTAGAAACTCGGTTATGGGATACGTTATGGGTTTGGTTATGGGTTCGGTTGTAGTCTTGGTTATGGGTTAGGTTAAAGGTTTGGTTATGACCTCAATTATGACTGTGGTTATAAGCTCAGTTATTACCTCAGTTATAAGCTAGGTTTATATCTCGTTTATGGGCTCGGTTATTGGATCGATAATGGAATAAAAGCTAAATTAGAAAATATAAAATATAAAGTATAAAAACTAAAGTATAAAATAAAAAATAAAAAATATGAATAAAATATAAATAGTTAATTTCGGTTACAAGCTAGATCTATCCATGATTTAGAGCTCAGTTTTAAATTCAATTACAAGCTTGTTTAAGTGCTCGATTATGGGCTCGGTTATGAGTTTGGTTTTGGATTGGTTATGTGCTCGGTTATGGGCTCGATTATGGACTAGGTTTAAGGTTTGGTTAAGACCTCAATTATGAGCTCGGTTATGGTCTCGTTTATGGGCATATGTTTCACTTTGAACTTTGCTTTTAGGGAAAAAAATATAGTTATTGGATAAGTTATGGGCATATAGGTTATGGGAAAAATCTAGGTTAAAGTATAAAATATAAGATATAAAATATAAAGTATAAAGCGTAAAATATAAATTATAAAGTGTAAAATATAAAGTATAAAATATAAATATAAAAAATAAAGTATAAAATATAAAAAATGAGCTTGGTTAAAGGTTTGGTTAAGACCTCAATTATGAGCTCGGTTAGCATCTTGGTTATGGGCGCGGTTATGGACTCGGTTATGGGACTCGGTTATGGTTTTGATTTTGGCTTAGTTATGTGCTCAGGTGTGGGCTCGGTTATGAACTAGTTTAAAGGTTTGGTTATAACCACAGTTATGACCGTGGTTATGAGCTCGTTTATTACCCCAGTAATGAGCTAGATTTAGATCTCGCTTATGATCTCAGTTATTGGATAGGTTTTGGAAAAAATTCTAAATTACAAAATATAAAGTATTAAATATAATGTGTAAAATATAAAGTGTAAAATATAAATTATAAAATATAAAATATATAGTATAAAATATAAAGTATAAGATATAAATTATAAAGTATAAAATATATAATATATTTTATATAAAATATAAAATACATTTTATAAATTATAAAGTATAAAATATAAAATATAAATTATGAGCTCGGTTAGAGGTTTGGTTAAGACCTCAATTATGAGCTCGGTTAGAGTCTCGGTTATGGGCTCAGTTATGGACTCCGTTATGGGATCGGTTATGGGATCAATTATGAGTTTGATTTAGGCTCAGTTATGTGTTAAGTTGTGGGCTCGGTTATGGACTAGTATAAAGGTTTGGTTATAACGACAATTATGGCTATGGTTATGAACTCGTTTATTACCTCAGTAAAGAGCTAGATTTAGATCTCGCTCATGGCCTCGGTTATTGGATAGGTTATGGAAAAAATTCTAAATTACAAAATATAAAGTATAAAATATAAAATAATGACAGAAATCATCCAAAATTTAATGATAATGTTATGAAATTATTTGTTAAATTAATTATGCGAAAAAACAAAGATTGAACCGATAATTTTAATGACAATTTTAATTCTAATCTTTTATAATGAAAGAATATTAGTTCAACAATAATTTGTAAAATGTCCATAAATTAAAAAATCGGTTATGGGTTTAGTTTTGGCACAGTTATGGGCTCGGTTTAAGGTTTGGTTATAACCACAATTATGACCGTGGTTATGAGCTCAGTTATTACCTCAGTCATGAGCTAGGTTTACATCTCAGTTATGGCCTCGGTTATTGGATCGGTTATGGAAAAAAATCTAAATTAGAAAATAAAAATATGAAGTATAAAATATAAATTATGAATAAAATATAAATAACTAATTTCGATTACAAAGTAGATCATAACCATGATTAAGACCTCAGTTATAAATTCAATTACAATCTTGTTTAAAAACTCGGTTATGGGATACGTTATGGGTTAGGTTGTGATCTTGGTTATCGGTTAGGTTAAAGGTTTGGTTATGACCTCAATCATTACCGTGGTTATAAGCTCGGTTATTACCTCAGTTATGAGTTAGGCTTATATCTCGGTTATGGGCTCGGTTATTGGACTGGTTATGGAATAAAAGCTAAATTATAAAATAAAAAATATAAAGTATAAAATATAAAACATAAAATATAAATAAAATATAAATAACTAATTTCGATTACAAGGTAGATCATAACCTTGATTAAAACCTCAATTACAAATTTAGTTACAAGCTTGTTAACAAACTTGGTTATGGGGTACATTATGGGTTAGGTTATGGGTTCGGTTGTGGTCTTGGTTATGGGTTAGGTTAAAGGATTGGTTATGACCGCAGTTATAAGCTCGGTTATTACCTCAATTATGAGCTAGGTTTATATCTCATTTATGGGCTCGGTTATTGGATCGGTAATGGAATAAAAGCTAAATTAGAAAATATAAAATATAAAGTATAAAATATAAAAGATAAAATAAAAAGTATAAAATAAAAAATAAAAAATATGAATAAAATATAAATAATTAATTTCGGTTACAAGCTAGATCATAACCTTGATTTAGAGCTCAGTTTTAAATTCAATTACAAGCTAGCTTGTTTAAGAGATCGGTTATGGGCTCGGTTATGCACCGGGTTGAAGGTTTGGTTAAAACCTCAATTATGAGCTCAGATATGGACTCAGTTATGGGATCAGTTATGGGTTTTATTTTGGCTCAGTTATATGCTCAGTTTTGGGTTCGGTTATGGACTAGTTTAAATGTTTGGTTATAACCACAGTTATGATTGTGGTTATGAGCTCGTTTATTACCTCAGTAATGAGCTAGATTTAGATCTCGCTTGTGGCCTTGGTTATTGGATAGGTTATGGAAAAAATTCTAAATTGAAAAATACAAAATATAAAATATAAAGTATAAAATATAAAGTATAAAATATAAAGTATAAAGTATAAAATATAAAGTATAAATTACAAAATATAAAATATAAAGTATAAAGTATAAAATATAAAGTATAAAGTATAAAATATAAAGTATAAAGTATAAATTACAAAATATAAAGTATAAAATATAAAGTATAAAGTATAAATTATAAAATATAAATTACAAAATATAAAGTATAAAGTATAAATTACAAAATACAAAATATAAAGTATAAAGTATAAAGTATAAATTACAAAATATAAAGTA
The DNA here is from genome assembly GCA_030737875.1 of Allium sativum. Taxonomy (NCBI): domain Eukaryota; kingdom Viridiplantae; phylum Streptophyta; class Magnoliopsida; order Asparagales; family Amaryllidaceae; genus Allium; species Allium sativum. The sequence goes on along the minus strand of CM060916.1, from coordinate 702,690,630 downwards.
TAAAGTATAAATTATAAAGTATAAAATAAAAAATATAAAGTATAAATTATGAGCTTGGTTAGAGGTTTGGTTAAGGCCTCAATTATGAGCTCGGTTAGGGTCTCAGTTATGAGCTCGATTATGGACTCGGTTTTGGGCTCGGTTTTGGACCCGTTATGTGATCGGTTATGGGATCAGTTATGGATTTGATTTTGGCTCGGTTATGTGCTCAGTTGTGGGATCGATTATGGACTAGTTTAAAGGTTTGGTTATAACTACAATTATGACTATGGTTATGAGCTCGGTTATTACCTTAGTTATGAGCTAGGTTTATATCTCGGTAAAAGGCCCGGCTATTGGATAGGTTATGGAAAAAATTCTAAATTACAAAATATAAAATATAAAGTGTAAAGTATAAAATATAAAGTATAAAGTATAAAATATAAAGTATAAAATGTAATATAAATTATGAGCTCGGTTTGAGGTTTGGTTAAGACCTCAATTATGAGCTCGGTTATGGACTCAGTTATAGACTCGGTTATGGACTCGGTTACGTAATCGGGTACTCCTGCAACGATTCTGCACCCAGAAGGAATTAGTTTACTGAACGGATACCCATGACACGTAAAAGACATCCGCACGCAAGGCCTAATCGGGTACCTATGACACGTAAAAGACTTCCGCACGCAAGGCCTGATCGGGTACTTATGACACGTAAAAGAATTCCGCACGCCAGGCCTAATTGGGTACTCCGGCAACGATTCTGCATCCAGTAGGAATTAGTTAACCGAGCGGGTACCCGTGACATTTAAAAGACTTCCGCACGCAAGACTTAATCGGGTACCTATGACACGTAAAAGACTACCACACGCAAGGCCTAACCGGGTACTCCAACAACGATTCTACACCCAGTAGAAATTAATTAACAGAGCAGGTACACGTGACACGTAAAAGACTTCCGAACGCAAAGGCCTAATCGGGTACCTATGATATGTAAAAGAATTCTGCACGCAAGTCCTAATCGGGTACTCCAACACCGATTCTACACCCAATAGGAATTAGTTAACCGAGCGAGTACCCGTGACACGTAGACAACTTCCGCACGCAAGGCCTAATCGGGTACTCCAGCAACGATTCTGCACCCAATAGGAATTAGTTAACTGAGCGGGTATCCGTGACACGTAAAAGACTTCCGCACGCAAAGCCTAATCGGGTACATATGACACGTAAAAGACTTCCGCATGCAAGGCCTAATCGGGTACTCCAGCAATAAATTTGCACCCAGTAGCAAGTAATCGGGTACCAATGACGCATAAAAGACATCAGATATTATATTCGGTTATGGGTCCAATTATGAATACAATTAAATTTATAAGTTGTGAAATACAAATACTAAAATAATAAATATAAAACATAAAGTATAAAATATAAAATATAAAATAAGAAAATAAGTTATAATCAAGTTGTAAATTAAATAATTTCTACTATGGGATTGGTTATGAGCTTGGTTATGTGTTTGGTTATGATCTCAGTTATGGTAATGTGTTTGGTTATGTCATCAGTTATAAACTTTGCTACAAGCATGGTTATGATCTCGGTTACAAGTACTGTGTACAGTTATGAGTTTTATTACGAGCTCAGTTATGATTTTGTTAACATGCTTGCTTAAACGATAAATTATGACTTCGGTTGCGGGATAGGTTATGACTTTTGTTATAGGCTCGATTATAGCCTTGGTTATAGGTAATATGTTTGGTTATGGACTCGGTTATATAATCGGAAATGGGCAAGGTTATCATGTCAGTTATGAGCTCGATTATGAATAC